>WBMV01000649.1:1338937-1665738 GCA_013396655.1 Campylorhamphus procurvoides
TTTTTTTTTGTGGGGCTTGTTTGTTATGAATTTTGAAAACTACTTGAAAAATCCCACTTGGTCATGAGTACTCAGTCATAAAAATTGTGATAAACCTTCTGTACTACTAAGGACTAATTGCCAAATGCAGAATAAAAAATTTAAGTTAAGACTGCAGGGTTGATGCTTTTCTTGAGTGAAACAGATAAGAACTACAGTTTCCATCTAATAAACTTAACTTAAAAATCTGTAGTAAAACAAAGCCTGGAATGAAAAAAAACATAGACCTACAATGTTTAAGTTTTTTAAAACAAGAAACATTGGATCTCAAACACATTGTGAAGAGTTTTAAATAGAAATAAAATTCCAATATATTTAATCATATGCAATTAAAATAGATTTCAACCCTCAAGCAACATTTGCTTTAAAACACTACTTACAGAGAAATAAGAAATGGTAATGACTTCTAAATACTCCCGTGGCATAATTTAAAAACAATGCAGTAAATTTATTAAATTTGGCACAGAAGATAAATACAATCAAATAGGAAAATGTTCATTTTTATTCAAGACCTTTTATCAAAAGCCATCTGTCACTGGTGTAAGGCAACTTTCTTTTTAGCAGATCTACAGGAAAAACACAAATATATTTAGTGACAATGGCATCAGTTTCACTTATGTAGTGTTAACAGCTACATATTTAGTATTAGATAGTAAAAGTAGGCTAAATGGTAGTATTCATAATCTATTTGTTGGAAATTCACTAAGGAACAGTAAAGATTTATGTACCTTCCTACTACAGGTAGAAACAGCCTCAGAATAACCCTGGTCCCAGCGGTACCCATTTTAAGTATCTAATGAAAGATACTGGTATAGCAACAAATTCAGAATTTGTTTCCTGCGTATAACATAGCAATACTTTTGAAATCACAATGAACTACAGAGTCATAGAACAGCCTAGATTGGAATAGACTTCCAATGATCTGGTTCCACCTTTGGTTGGAAAGAGCCTTGATGACATTTCCTGGCACACTGTTCAATTTCATCTTGGAAACCTCCAGTGATAGGCATTCTTCCATGTCTTCAAGAAGGTTCCTCATGTGACTGATTTTTCTTATTTTAAGATGAAACATCTCCAAGAACAACTTGTACTCATTGCCCCTTGTCTTCATTTTACTTATTGTAAAGAGAGAGCTTCCATCTTTGTAGGTGCCTTCTAAGTACAGTGATGAGATCCCTTTGAGCCTTTTCTTCTCCAGGGAGAAGAGACCTAACTCCTACAGGTTTTCACCATAGGGCAGGTTTTACAGCCCTATGTAATTGTGCCCTTCCCCTGAAGCCTCTCCAGTCTGCCTGAGAGTTTTTTGAATTCTGGGGCTGGAAATGGTCGTGTCTGATATGTGAGAGTGGAAGGGAAGAATACAGAAAACAACGGATGCCAGAAACGTAGAGATTTTAATTTAATAAAATTGTAGGATTACCTCTTGAGTTACTAATATACAATGCTATTCTTGTATACTGAACTATTCAACTTTGCTTGCTATGAAAAAGTTGTCAGTGTTACAATGCACCCTGAAGCAATGTCTCTACATCTACAGACATACCAAATACAAATGAGATATTACATCGTTCAGCAAGATGTGCTGCAATTCTCTTGCTGTGTTTTAGAAACAATGCAAATAAATGTTCATGGCAGGAAATTACTAAGTAATCATTGTTTGAACTGTATACCTGTTCCTTAGAAGGATTTGCATTTAATAGAATCAAATAAAATTTACTCAGTTAAATAGTTTGTCACCTTGTATTTAATGTTTAATGATAAGAATAAACAAATGCTTATATTTATACTTCATGTATATACATAGATAGATATTTCTGTAGATTTACAGAGACCGACACACATATCTAAACTATTCTGTATCAAATATTGTTGATTTTTTTTAAACTTTAAATGTTTGTGCACTTGGGATCCTTCAGGAAAAAAATAGCTCAAATTAACTTTCAGAATAAATAAAATAAATTACTCTAAATAATTGTGTTAATATCTTTCAGAGTGGATTACTTAAGCTACTTCACAAAGTTAGATAAATTACATTTATTTCAGCATAAGCTTAATCTGGTTTAAGCAATACACTTTAAGTCCATAGTTCCAGTTCTACGTTATGTTCCTGACTATGTAGCCACATCTAAGGGAAACCTCTAAAGTAAACCGAGAATCTCTTTATTGCATGGGTGAGGATAACTGTGCTGGTTTTAATCCAAGGAACATAGAAAGAAGTCAGCTAAATTTTATCCTGAAAAATATGAAAAAAATTTGGTCAAAATGTATAGTCCATTACAACTTTGGTTTCAATAGCCAAATTTACTAAGAAATTAAGAGTTAATACTATGATATTATTGAAAAATAAGTATTAAATTCAGTCTCATAAAAATTTATACACACGAAAAGTATTATATGCTCTAAATTTGTTTCTGATTTGAAGGAAACTGGTCAAAATATTCTAAAATTTCAGGTCCTGAACACAGTACTTAGCATTTCTTCAGATCTCAGATACATTTAGGCACAACATTCATATTGTGACAATTTCAAATTATGCTCATCACTAATTCCTACGACAATTTCATCTAAGATACAAAGAAAGAACCCCAGAAAATTATTATTTAACAAGAGCAGTTATTTTAGTAAATCCAGCTAGCCATTGATGGTTACATGTTTTTCATTCATGTACAGTACTGAAACTGATTATTTACAAATGTCCCCTAGAGAGGATGATGTTCTAAAAACACATAAAGGAATTTAAGATGCTTCTGGTATATGATCTGTGACTATTTGGGCAGATAATATTTGTAGTTTTCCAGTTTCCACCACCTGATTCAGATTATTCCTCTGTCAAAATCCCCATGCTACTAAATGTCCCAACTTTTCTTCTTTTCTCTGACTCTTAGGAATGGCATCTACTTTGTGTACATTCTAGCCATCTTGGTCCTATAACGAGTGCTTTTCTAGATTTTCAGCATTATTTAGATGCTACTGATTATTATATCTGACCTCCATTTGCTGATCCAGAATGTGCAACTCTCCTAAAGCCTGTGTGTCAGTGTCATGGATGCCTTGGATGCTCAGAAAATTTCATATGGCAGTGGATGAATATGTTTGAGCAGCTAAATATATCCTCTGGAAAATATTATTCTAGCAATTTAGACACAAATTTTAGAAAGACACATGCTTATTTATGCTCGTATTAGCTCAGAAACTGTATATTCTCATTTCTGCTTATTGACTAAAAAGGGAGATTAGGGTGACTACCTGAGATTTAGACCTCTAACTTCTGGTAGTTAAGATGACATGAATTAATTGTATTTCCACATTCAAAATGAACTCTTAACTAATTTAGCTACTCTAAAATTGCATTCAAAATAGACACTCAAATATACCAGGATATTCTGAAAGCAAGAATGCTATTAGCCCAATTTAACCCAAATTTGTCACACTGCTCTAATTGTTTATAAGGCTTTACATTATTGAAATGTTTTGTGTTCTTCAATATTGTGACAAAAACCTGCAGGAAAAAGAAAAACAACCAAAACCAAAACAAATAAACAAACCTCCCAAAAATTAAGAAGGAAATGTTTCAGGGAGAGCTGGCATGGTATAGAATAATTAATAATCCCAAGATCTTTTTGACCCTTCACAGACTTTTCTTTGTTGGGTCAACATAAGAGTTATTTATGGTGGCATCACATCATATATTTTGGCTAGGGGTTATGTTGAGGTGTTGTGACACAATGCAATCAGATTCTTGAAGTTAGTCTGATGAAACAGAGAATATCTGACAATATCCACCTAAGGGTGTCAAGAGAGGTGGTTGATGTCATTGTGAGGTTGCTCTCTTCAATCTCTGAGAAGTCATGGAAACATTCCAGAAGATTAGAAGAAGGCTAATGTCATCTCCATCTGCAAGAAGGGCTTATAAGAGGATCCAGGAAATTATAAGGCACATCACTCTTACTTCAGTCCCTAGGAAGGTTATGGCATGAAAACTCCCAGAAGCTATCACAAGGCAGATGAAGCACATGACTGGTGAAAGTCAGCATGGATTCGCTGATGGAAAATTGTGCTTGACAAACCACATCATCTTCTATGACAAAATAATCTTTTTGGTTGATAGGGAGTGAGAAGTGGACATTGTCTACCTGTATTTGTTCAAGGCTTTTAGTAGGTTTTCCCACATCTTTCTCCTGGAGAAACAGATGTGTTTCGAGTGTCTGTGTGGTGGATGGGGAACTGGTTGATGGGCTGTACCCAGAGGGTGGTGGTGAATAGCTCCCTTTCAAACTGGGCCCAATACTATTTAATATCTTTGTAAATGATATGGATGGTGGGATCAAATGTCTAAGGGAGGTACTTTAAAACCATTCCCTTCATGATGCAAAAGACAAATCATTAAACTTCACTGTGTCATACCTTGGGAGGCGTGAGAAAGGTGGATGGAACCAAGTTTTTTGTATTAGTCTGATAACAGAAAAGTGGAAACTAGATATCTGGAGCTTTTTTCTTGATCCAATAGTATTGTGCTATTGACTCCAGCTGACCACTTTAAATGTTTAGCTTCCCCCTCACCCCCCACCTCCCAGATACAGAAGCTATGAAGGCCTACTTCAGCGAACTTGTTTCAACCTTTGCATATCTTTCATTTCTTGCAGTCTTTTGTGACCATGGACAGCCTATACCCCATTAGTTTAACTGATTTTAACTCTTCTGGCAGCAGTGGCTTGTCTGGATTCAAGATGATGCAGGATTACAACCACTTTCACTTTTTTGAGATAAGCTTTGGTTTCATTAAGATTCTACTAGATAAAGTAATGTAGCTCTGGCTTCTCTTTATGCATGTCCTTGATTAGATATTGTGGCTTTTCTTGAAAGGGACCTTATAAGAAAGATGAAGGGAGACTTTTCATAAGGACTCATAGTGATCAGATGAGGGGCAATGGTTTTACACTGAAAGAAGGTAGATTTAAGGTAGATATAAGGTAGATATAAGGAAGAAATTCTTTATGAGGAGGGCAGTGAGGCACTTGAACAGGTTGCCAGAGAAGTTGTGGATTCCCTATTCTTGGAGGTATTTAAGGCCACTTTGGATAGGTCATTGAGCAACCTTGTCTAGTGGAAGGTGTCTTTGCTCATGGCAGGTGGGCTGGAACTAGATGGTTTTTAAAGTCCATTCTAACACAAACAATTCCATGATTCTGTAATTCTATGTTCTAAATATCTGCTATTTTAAACATATAAGAAAGCTATGTCCCTGAGAAGACAGATTGCCTCATGTAGGTTTTAATTTTTGTGTATTATTGTGTCTGGAAGTATATATGTTAAAACACAGTTTGATGGACTCAGTGATGAAGTCCTGGCAATATGTTGTTCATTTGGAACAAGATTTTAGTTTACATTTTAATATTCTTGTAAGACAACCAGTTTCAATAACTGTATATAGATGAGCAGAACTAGTTATCCAGTGATATTTTAAGCCACAAGATCTAAGTCCTGTTCTCATCGTGGAAGGCAAATAGTGGGAAATTGCTCTGAACATAAGGGTGTGAATGGACTACATGGAACTCTGCCTAGGGACACAAGTTGAGCCAACTTAGAGCTTGTGAGTAAGGATTAGAGGGCAGTCTAACGTTGTTATGGGTGTGTGCTACGTACAATCTGACAATGATGACAAGGTAGATGAGGCTTTCTTCAGATGACCAGAAGAATATCTGCCAGAGGAACAACCTAAAAGGACACTGATGACAACTGCCTGACACAGATGGTCAACAAGTTGATACAGGGAGATGTTAATATGAGTTAGGCCTCATATTTACTAACTAGAGATAAAAAAGATGGAAGCAGTCTTTGCTGTAGTTACCATGAAATTGTGTTCATAATCCCAAGAGGAGAGAGCAGTATCTCAGTCCTGAATGTCATAAAAGCAGGCTTTGGCCTGTTCGTTTTTCTGTTTGGAAGAATCCCAAGGAACATGGTAATGAAAAAATGAGGGGTTGAGAACAGTTGGTTGCTTTTCATTCAGAACAATCCATCTTGATGGGAAGCAACTCAAGCAAAGACAGAAGGAAGTATAGATGGGTGAAAAAGGACTAAGTTTAAACATAAAAAGGAAGCATAAAAGAATTAAATTCAGGAACAGATGGGCAGGCAGAAAAATAGAGACACTCTCTGATCATGCAGGAATGCTGTTGAAACAGAAAGCATTTTTTTTTTTTTTCTGTAAGGGTATTCAAACACGGGAAGAGGTTGATCAGAATGGTTCTGGAGTCTCCATTCGTGGAAATATTTGAAACCTAACTGGACATGGGCTTGGGCAAACTTCTTTAGCTGACCCTGCTAGATCAGCAACAACTTACAGTCTTCATCATTATGTGATTCCGTGACACTATTATTGCATACATATTTAGCTTTTTTTGACCCAGGTGGAGTTAGACTGTTCATGCAGAAAAACTGAAAAATGTAGGCAGAAAGCCACAACCCTCCTTTTATAGTAATTTTTAACCATAGAGTGCTATGTTTTCCACTTTTGTCTAGAAATATATATATATATATATATATATATATAATATGTGAATATGAGCTATCAGATTTCCTGCTGGAAAACACAGAATAAGGTCAGCAAAACTGCCAAGGTTTGGTAGGTAGCTGAGCTATTAACAATGACAAATTGCCAACCATATTGCATGTTATTGGATGTGGGACACCCTGTAGTAAACTCCTGCTCCACCACATACAAAATGGAAATGATATAATTGTACTGTTCTCTCTTGTATTGAAAACCCCATCTACTCATCTTCAGCCAAATTCCACCCACCATGTAACACTTTTAACAAACTCCCCCCCTCTTTTTTTTTCTCCTTATTCTGAAGTTCTCACAGTTTCAAAGTGTGTTGCCACTTTTAGAAATATGTTGCTGAGATCCTTGGGCAAAATTCTAAATTTCCAGTTCAACTGTGATTCTAAATGCAGGCTGCTAAAGCAAATTCATTAAAGCCAAACACAGAAATATGAATGTCTGGCCTAAAGACAAAAGGCCAAATGCAATGAGAAAGGGTTGCACTTTGGTCTGCTTTCCAAGACTGGCCAGAGGCACATCTTTTGGAATTGTATGCTTCAAATAGAGGGATTACAACTCTGAAAACCAAGGTGTGCTCTCAGTGGTCTAAGTGTAAATGGTACTTATAAAGGGGGAGGTATGTAGGTAGTTTAGATATCATTTTCTACAGATTTGGCATGTGTAGAAGACATACCCTCTCATAAAAATGTCAAAGAACCTATGGAGTTTGATGGATGGCATGTCTCAAGTCTTGGGTATCCTTTTGAACTCAAAGAGTGCTTAATTCTTGTCTGGTTGTTACGTAAAACTTCTTTGTTCTGGATACCTGTTTGTCACTTTATTTAGTACTGCTGTACTCGTTTACTGTAGCTAAGTGTCTGTGGGGAATGAGCATATATATATTTTTTTTTTCTTTTTCTTTTTTTCCCCTCCAAAGCAACAGAATTCCAAATGGATGTAAATTCTAAATCTGTTTTTTGGCCTTTTTTTTCCTGATCTGATGAAATTTGATTCTTTTTTTCTTCCTATTATATACAAATTCTTTTCTTTTTTCTAGATCTATAAGAATAACCATTTTATACCATGCAACAAAAATGATACTATCCCTGTTTTTATATCAAATGCTCATCACATTGAGCAAATGCATTGATTTCTTCAGAGACTTCTGTAATTTTTATTTTAATTCTGGTTCTGGTCAATTTATGAATGAAAATAAACATGTTGAAATACTAAAATAATGCAAATTGTGTTATTAGCAAAGTTATTCCAGATAACAGAGATTAAACTGGTCTAGGGGATATATATGGGTGTATATATATATATATATATCGAGATATATTTATATATAGGGTGACGCCTTAAGGAGGGCGCAGTAAAAATTCCAGGCAGTCAGTTAGGAGATAAGGTAAATAAATAACAGTTTTAATTGAGCCAAACACCGGCTCACAGGAATACACATGAGAATTCTCCCTTCTACAATTAAGTTACAGGTTTTTATAATAGTATCCATCCAATCCCATTTTGCTATTTCTCCCAGTCCTGCCCCAAACCACCCTCTCCACGCCCCCTCGGGAATTGGGTCTGGGGTATCAGGACCCTCTCTTCATCTTTGTTGTCTTCTTCACAGCACGTCAGGTCCTTGGAGGCCTTCCAAAGCTTCAGATTTGGAGGTTCTTCTGTCCCTATCTTTATCTTGTGGTTCAGGCTTCATGGTGTTTTTCTGCAATTCTACCTTGAAATCCAGACTAAACAGCTTTAAGGAATTCTAAGGGTTGTTAGGATAGGGGTCAGGGTGTATAACCATTCTACTACTAAAGTTGCATTACTAATACATTAGATCTACAATAATTTCTAATATCTATAAAATTAAAAGAATCAAAAAATCAAAATCAAAAAGACCTTGCGGCATCAAGGGTATACATTCTCTAAAACTAGTGATAATGTATTTTTTACAAAAATATTTCTGTTAATAGATGTTACTGACAATAGAAGGGAATTAAATGAAAATTGATTCAAATATATAACTGAGATCAGAGCCTGGGATTTCAGTTTTAACTTCTTTCCTCACCTCCATCTTGTGAGTTTTGTGGGTTTAATGCATATGCTGTATATATACAAATATATATAACCATGGGGATAATAAAAGTAGCATCAGCTTTGAAATGTTTTCATAAAATTTATTTCATAGCTGGTTTGGATTTTTAATAGAACCATCCTACAATTGTTAAAGCTCTGTAACACCTTCTTTCAAGTTCAAAATCTAAATACAGATTGTATTTTGGAAATGGAATTGCAGACTGAAGAGATATTTCATTTATAAAACTGCTGACAGAAATGTAACTGTGTCAGTCTAGCTGTAAACATTTATTATATTACAATACTACTTCTATTAACCTGAAATGGTCAGAACTGATTTTTTTTTTCTCATGTAGAGGTAGAGCTCTCTGTCTTTTTTTTCCTTGAATTTGTTTTTATTGGGTCATATTTATTATGTTAGATTGTTACTCCTTAAGGAAAAATTGAGTAACATTAGCATGGATGTTATAAGTGGTATTACGTTAGTAATGTTTAAAAAAAAGTCAGCTTAGTAATAAATATATTGACATACTCCATTTAGCTGCAGATGTTAATTTATATGGATGTCATAAGAGTAAGTTTAGGTGGACATCCCAATAATATTGGGGATGCAGACAGAAAACAGTGACAGAGAGAGAAAGAAGCAGATAGGAGAGACTACAGACTGGACACTGATGTTCCTGAGTTTCATAAGCTGAAGGCTCTGCCTCTGTCACTGGTCATTACTGACATCTAGGGAAACTGGATGTACTTTTAGGACCCCCCCCCCATTGGCTGAGGCTGCATAGTCCAGGAACTTTCTTGACTTCTAGCTCTTTAAGAAACCACATTCACCGAGTTTCTTCAAGGCTGTCCTATTTCATTGCACCATACAGTAGATAACAGATAACAGTGAAACTGTGAACCAAAAGACATAAGGATGTTCAGTTGTAAGTAAAGGAGGAACCAATAAATAAAAGTACTCAGAGACTTATATCTGGTAGACAAGGGATAATAGAAACAATGTCAAAAGTCTCCAATTATTAACCAATGGGCCATTGCAAAACTGCAGGCACAGCTTTAGAGAAGGCCAGCCTGATTTTTGCAACAAATAAGAGAAGGGAAACTGGAATAATATGAGGATTTGGGATACTTGAGGGGAGCCTGTGGAACTGGGTAAAGTTTATGAATGAACATTTAGGGGAAGGAGGGTGGGGAGGGTTAAAGGAGAATGAGACAGAAGGGGCCATCCTTCTGTAACCCCATGCTGGTCAGTACTCTTATCTGACTGAGTCCAGTGACTGGTCACTCCAGTTTGTCCTGTCTTCTTATGGAATCCTGTCTAATCTCACCATTCCATGTGTGTCAGTGCTGCAAGAACTCAATGCCAGCTACGGGGCACACTGGTGTGAGAGACTGGGTGCCAGTTGCTGGGGTCAGACCAGGGGTGTGAACACCTCTGGCCTGTGACTTGAAATACTGGAGTCAGCGGCATCTTTAACCTCCAGACACTCGGGTGATAGGAGTGTGTATCTCCCCCACAAAAAAACCCAGCTCCTAGAAGGGAACTGAGGTGATTGAGAGGCTCAGTGCTGGATCCGGACCACAGCTCGTGGGCTGGGTGTGTGTCTGTGCTTTCCCCAAACCTGTTGCATGTGTGCAGCAGGACCAAATGGTGAGCTGGGGACCTGTGGGGTGAGTAAGGTGGGCTGGGATCTGTGCAGGGATGCCTGGTAGGCAGAAGGGTTGTGCCAGTGCTCAGGGGACCTGTGAACATGTGTGTGAACACAGGGAGTGGTGTGTGTGCTGCATTAGTGCCCTTCTGCCTCTGCCAGGCCAAGAAGAGAAGGGGTGGTGTCTGTGCCTGTGTCTGGTGTGAGTTGTGCATGTGGGGGCTGCTGGGGACAGAGCCTTGTATGAGCTGTGGCCATGTGCATGTCCTGAGCGCATGTATCTGGGATACACACTCACTCTATTTCAGTCCATTTGGCCCTACTTTTGTGTAGCTCAGCCACCTCCATCACAGCACATGGAGCTCTGTGAATCGTATGTATCAGCACATTTCTCGTTTCTGTTTTCTGGGAACTGGAAAATACATAACTGAAATTCAGGTTCTGGAACTGTACTGTTAAACTGCAAGTACTACAGCACTGGGTTTGACTGCTTTACTTTTTGAATACACTGATACATGTCTAAAGTACAAATTTTTAGAGGTTCATCACAAAATGTTGTGTTTATCAGAAGATGAAAACAGGTCACTAAACTTTTTTGTTCCTTACTCGTATCTAAAATATCTAGACCCACCAGAGTACCTACCCTGCAAGAGCTTGAGCATTACTCACAGTGGCCAGCTGCCACCCTAAAATGACCTGGTGTCCCAGAGGCCCTGACTGAGAGCTGTCAACTCCCTGGCAATGTCTTTGATGCCCTGCACATTTATTAAGGATGAGATATTTATGAATAACCAAATAAAGTGACTCTCTCGCAGTGTGCCATTTCAGTTTGCAGAAACCTAAATATGTGCTGACCAAACATTGTGGTGTAATAACTTGTTAGTCCATATATAAAATGTTAGTCATATATAATATCATATGATATGTCTGTATTGGCTGCTCTGCCTGGAGACTAGCCACCAGTTCAGTACAACAAAGGTCTGCCAAAGATACTGCACCACATCTCACAGCCCTGAGTAGCCACCTACCTCACAGAACCTAGGAGATGTCCAAAAGGGCAGCAAAGCTTATTTTTGGCCAACTGCATTGAGCCATACCTGTGCGGTAGGTGAGCTGTACAGACTCCACTGACTAGAATTTGTTGTGTAAGATTCTTGGATTCTGTTCTTGTATATATGTCCTATGTAGACATGAGTGTAGTTATTTGGTGTTAAGTATGTACAATCTACAGCCTTTGTGAATATTTTCATAGTATCAATATGCTGAAAGCTTCCAAGACAGTTGCTTGAATACCTCTGAAAATTTCATTTGCCATGGATTAAGACTATAATAATGAAAAAAATGAATGAAAAATAAAGTTGACTGCCCCTATTTTTGCTTTTTACTTTTTAATTTTATTTATATTTATTGCAATTTTAACAAACTGTTAGAGAAACAATTCTTAATTAAAAAAAATCACAAAAATCCCCAACCAAACAAAACTGAAAAAAAAACCTGGAAAGTTCATTATCTGCAACTGTAGTTTAGTGCTTGTTGAGAATATTTTTTTTCCTAGCTGTATCATGTTTCACTTGTTTGGTCTGCTTATCACAAGTAAAGCATTGAGAGTGGCATATGGCATAAAAATATGTTCAAACACAGCAAATATGATAATGAATATTCAGTCTGGAGGAACTATTGAAGAAGGAGTCTTCTGTGGATTAAAACCTTTGTTTGATTTGAATTCTGGTGCCGTCAGCTTTATTAATTGTCATTTTATAAGATTTCTATTGACTACAAAATTATACTGTAGACAATAGTACTTAATAGTGCCTTAAATTAACTGGGTGTTTTTTTGTAAAAATAATTTTAAAAATATAAATTCTAATTACTTCAAGCTAAATTATTAATATATATTTATTAGGTATTTATGTCTCATTTCCTTTTTGATTCTTAGAACTGCTGCTGTCTGGCAGTACTGCTGTCCTTTTGTTTGTGTTCTTTTTACTTTTTTGCTTTTTCTTCTCCTTTTCCTTCCCTCCTTCTTCTCCTATTAATATGCCATTATTGGTTTCATTTCCACTTTGTTGTTTTATTTTTTTCCTTCCTTCTGTCCTTCCTTCCTTCCTTCCTTCCTTCTGCCCTCCCTTCCTTCTGCCCTTCCTCCCTCCCTCCCTCCTTCCTAATGTGAACCATATAGAGTACTTACTCATATAAACTTTGAAGAGTGTCATTTCATTGACTGCAAGGTATCACTGTGGCATAATATTGTTTTAAAACAGTGGAAATTTAAGCCATTTATGAGCTTCTGAAATTGAATGATTGGACTATTCTTTTTGCAATTTTAAATCAGATTTTCTTTGTAACAGCAATTCCATTGTTTCTGAAAAGAAACAATACTTGGTATATTATATACATAGTACAGCCCAAAGAAGAATTTCCTTTCTGTAGCTTGTGTTAAGAATAGGGAATTAAATACCTGGAGTCCAGCTGTGCTGATTGTAGTTATCTTTTGGCATTCTGCATATTTTTCAGTAGTGATGCAGAGACATCTTTTTGGTGGTCAACAGTGACAATCAGGAGAAACTTGCCTGGTCTTACCCAATATATCTATTCAAGTCTTTGGCAAAGGAGTGTTTGTGACCTGCCTTCCTGCCTCCTTCAGTAGTGTGCCCCAAAATAGAGATCAGGTGCTTTGTGAAGATAAATGTTGAGAAACAGAGATTTGCTTGGGAATTTTGTTAGGAGAATATGAAATCTTACATAATTTATATATAGATATATATATATTTATAACTTTATACATAGCTTTTTATATATAAAAAATTTTTATATATTGTTATATGTGTATATGTACACACTTCTTGACATAAATTTACTGTCTCTTGCTTGTATTTGCCTCAGATACAGAAAGCAAACGGGACTTGACATGCATATGAGGCATAGAAAATTTCAGGATACTCTAAGGATGCAGATTTTTAGAGTGCTGAAGTTATTTTTTAAACTGCAAGCCCTCCTTACTCATAACTATAATGACACCGGTGCTCTGCTATAGCATCCCATTGGTTGTGTGAGGCTTAGAGTGTTGGTATAATCCCTGATTTCAGAATTTGTCTAGTCTGTGTCTACTGGCTCTAAGCAAACTGAAGGATGCTGAGTTGTATTTCTGATTTTAGCCTTACTCTTGAATTGAATTTACTCTTCATCCTGAGTTTTCTAAGTGTATTGCAAACCACATTTATTTCCAGCAAAGATGTATAAGGCAAGGTGTGTGTGTGGGGGGGATGTAGCTGAGGGTGGGTAAAGAAATGGAAGAAATTACTTTTGTAATGGTTTCTGAAGGTCAGGATGCTTCTGCTAATATAGTTATATTTCAGTTTCTGCTGAAGTTCACTAGAAAGAAATTTATGTGAAACAGTTTTTTCCAATGCTTGCCACATTACTATAATGTAAGACTGAGTGTGGGTCTTTTATAAAATTTAGGGTTAATTGAATTTCTAGCAGTTGAAAAGAGAGTGCTTACTACAAAACTGCTCATCTATGAGTACTTGTCCAGCCTAAATCTTTGATAATATTTTCCAGCTCAAAACTTTCTCATGCTTTGGTGCTGATATATAATAGAACACATGGAAAAACATTGCTTGTTCTCTGCATTATCTGTTAAGTGATATGCTAGATTGAGGCTGTCCATCTGACTAACATTAACCCATGGCTCAATTTTAAAAAAAAAAAGTGCAATTCTTGTGATCTTTGCAAGTAACAGTTGGTCTGGTTTTCCTCTCATGGACTGCTTTCCCCAAATACCTTTGCATTCTGAACTCCAAACCTCTTATTTTTTTTTCACATTAATATTTAAGTCTTCATCACATATACCTTGTGAGGATTACAAAGTGAAATCAAATATACTACTTGAAGTCACCTGCTTGCCACCAGGTTTTCTCCCTCAAAATTTTACTTCTGTCCAGATATTATTGGGTTGGCAACTCAGGCTCCGAACAGAAGAGCTGTTAAGAAAGGAGATAAGAAAAAAAGAATTATTAAATCCTTACTTTTTTTTTTCTGTTGAGAGTGCTGAGCATTGAAGTTTTCAATCACATCTCTTTCAAAGTCTGTTTGAAAAACAATGTGAAATAGTTTGTTTCAGTGAAAATGCAGGACACCTCATTGCAATAATACTTAAACTCTGTTTTATTCTGTTTTCACACCTGGTCTCAGATTGTTTCTGTTTAAGAAAGATTTGTTTCTTACTGGAGCAAATTTGAGTTCTCATTGGAGAGCTATTTTTCATGAAAGTTACTTAGAATTAATGAAAAACAGTGAATATCAGAAAAGGAGAAATTTGTCTGAACAGTCAGGCCTATTTTTTTGTTCAATTTTTTAGGAGTTATTTATTCTGGAAAATTAAAGCCAAGGAAGCCTTTTAATCAAACAAATATAGAAACTTGATTAGCTCATAATCTAAGGCTTTGCTTTTTTTCATGAAGTTCTAATCAAACAAGCTTTTAAAACACATTCTTATAGACATCTGCATAAAGTGCATTTTAAGTCCAAACAGTTAAACACTTGGGCAGGTTATTTTCACCATGTTGTTTATAATAGATGCACCATCAGCCCAACACGTCTACTTCAGAGCCCTTGACATTATAAAATATATAAGAGGTCATTTCCTATAGCCTTGGACAACATTTTATCTTCCCAAATCAATCCCTGAACAAGTAAGTGTATATTTCAAAGCAATTCCCTGCCTTTCAGAGGTCAGTGTGGTTCAGTGGCATTAGACTTCTGTTTCTGAAGTGCTTTGAAATAGCTCAGGAAATAAGTAGAAAATATCCCTGTGTTAGGTGGTGTGGTTTGTGGTTTTGGTGGCGTTTTTGTTTGCTTGCTTGCTTCTTTTTGGTTTTTGGGTATTTTCCCCTTTTTTATTTTTTTTTTTTTTACTTCCCCCCCCCTCCCTTTTTTCTTTCTGAACTGAAATCATTAGAAGAGAAAGTCGTCTTTGCTGTCTTTGTAAGAAAGTCATCTGTTACCTTTCTAACACAATATGAACCACAGTCCAGTTACTTATATATATTTAGAAAACACAGACATACATATGACATATATATATATATATATACACCAAAATATATATAAAATGAGTTGGAAAGACTAATTGAAACCATAACATGTTTCAGAAGAAGTGGTGTAGTATTTACATTTTCTGGTGGAACTGCTGTTACAGATGTATGGAGAAAACTTTATATGAAACATTTCTGAGTGTCACATTGGATTTGACACAGGTTCAACCCATTTTAATTGATTCATAATGAAAACTGTAGTTTCTTGAAAAGAATACAGCTACATGTTTTCAGCAATCAAACTTTTATTATTGTCTCTGAATTTCAGTTAATTAAATATGCATAATAGCAGAGATTTCCAGTTCAGGAAGTAAAAATAGAAAATATGAATGTAAATCACAGATTCCTATATTTCTCATTCTTACATGAACTGCATTTGTACATACATAAAAGAGTTGGAATTTTACTACACTGTATTCAATGTTATAATAAAGTTTAAGCACTTAATATAAAAAGTCTGAGTTTTTATAATGTTAAAAACTTAAAATATTTACTTCAGATTATCATTATTTTTGCCAATACAAATGTAAATAAACAAACGTGGAATATAAAATGTGGAAACAATATGTAATGATATATCTGTGTGAGACAACTTTTTCTGTTATCCATAGCAAAGTAAAATGACTCCTAATATAGACAATAAAAAAATTATTTCCTGTTATTTCTCTTCCTAAATCATAAGCAGTGTTATCTCAGAATGTATGAAATATGACACTTTTTTTTAACATCAGTTGCAAAGTAAAATTAACAGAACATATAATACTTTTCTCTGAAATAATCTAAATTCCTTGTCTGCTGCTGTCTCATTCATTGCTTCTCTCAGGAAGTTTAGGAAATTAGACTGGAATGTCCTTTTTTGAAATATTGACTTGCATTATCTATCTCCTTTCTTTGCTTCCTTTTATAATAAAATATTCTTGTCCTGTGCTTATTAATTTTGTATGTGGGTATAGTTGAGATAGGTGGATGAAAATTGGCACCTGCATGAACTTTTCTGTATTTTGAATTGTGATACAGCTGAAGACATCAGTAAGAGTTATTGCTTCTTTTTGTTAGCCTCTGGCAGATTTAATAAATATCCTCTTTACTTGGACCAAGATGACCTTTTCTCCATCATGTAGGGAATTAACTACCAGTGATCATCCCAGGACTCTAGTTCATTAAATAGCACAAGTATCATGAGGTGTCCAATTAAGTTATTGCTCTAAAACCAGTAGACTTAGCATTAAATATACTACAGCTTTGGGTATGCATCTCACCAGCTGCCTGTTGACCAGAATGCGGGCTAATAAGCACAGAGATGAATTCAGTATATCATTCCAAAATTTCAATTCAAAGTCATGATTTGAGGACTTTTTGGTTTTAGATAAATTTGTTAAGAAAGTGTATAGGACTCATCAAGCAAAGCATTAATTTTTACTCACAGTTTCTCAGAAATAATTAATTGTGCTGAATTCACAGCTAATATCTTAATATCCAAGACAATTACATCACAGCTTTTCCAGTCTGACTGCAAGCCAAAAATGAAGACTTCAGGTCTGTGTAAAATTAGAACTTGTTAAGATTTATTATATAGTCTTCATCATTCATAAAACCCTTCCTGTTAAACCCTCCAACAACATGCTCTATCCTGGCAAGAAACCAACAAGTTATGATAGCTGTCTGATATTGATTAATAATTTAGTCTTTACAATGGTCCTGGCTTTTATCCTAGAAGTCCTTTTTTTGTGAGCCCTGGTAGTTTATTAGCAGATGCACCGCAGGCAATTAGAAGATGTCATCTTCATGTGGTTTTGCTGCCCATTCACCTATTTAATAAATTATTTTCATTGCTTACATTTGGCTTGTGTTGGAACAAGTACAAAAATACTTACATCTCATGTAAGATATAAATGCCTTACACTGGCTTTCTTGTTATAGGAAATATATGTATTGAAATAACTATTTAGTGGGAATACATTCATAAACATGAAGTGATTGAATCCTAATTTGGAATGTCTAGCACATGGTATTAAGATTTAAATTTAAAAGAGGTTTTATGTGATAATCTGGGCATTTATTTGTGATTTTGAATTAAAAAAATAAAAAAAATATTTTGTTAAAATACCTTCAATAGTTTTAGGTTTTAGTTAGCCATGGTGTTCTGGACATTTTTCCTCTCTTTTATTTCTTTTTGTGTCTAACATCTGAATGATGAGTGAACAAATCACAATACAGAGCTGTAGTTAGTATATATGAAGAGCTCACAGAAATATTTGCAGATTCCTGTACAGATATTCAGACTTATTTTAAACATGATTTGAAAATCCTTGTTTGAAATTAATTTGGCATACTTACAGTTTAAATTTGATTGTATGTTATTTTTCCCACAGCAGATATTTCCCTCCCATCTTTGGGAAGGCATAAGCTGATTGACACGACTTGGGATATATCATACATAGTAAAAGCAGTTTCTTGATATAAAAGTTCTTGATATAAAAGTTAAAGATTTCCAGCTGTGTAGCATATATTACAATGCACGGTAAGTATTTTGAGGCGGTATCCTAAAAAACACATTTTAATTGTGATCCGTACATATTTGATAGATAGGTAGATAGATAGATATACTACTTATATATATATGCACATACACTGTTAATATATATATATACTATTTATACATAAATGTAAAATATAAAAAATATTTCACAGTTGATAAGCTACAAGTAAAGTCAGTTTTAACATGACATGTAGGCCCAATTCTTGTCCAAGTAACAGTTTTTAAATAAAAAACAGCAAAAAATAATTCCTCAAACTCCTGTGATCTCAGATAATGCATGCAAAGATAAATGCAATCAAGATATACCGAATGATGACTATGAAAACTGTTTATAAAGTACTTGGCTGATATAAATAATAAATACATAAATTCTAAAACCAATATTTTCTTGATTTGCAAATATTATTTTATGGAGGAAAATTGAAATTCTGACATTATTCTGAAATTATTTGTTGAATAACTAGTTCAGGTAGTAAAAAAATCCACAAAGATTTCCTTAAATTTACGTATTTACAATTCCGTGATTGAAAATTCGTACTAAAATGACTCTAGGTTAAATTTTTACAGGGTATATGAGAATTATAAGTTAATGTATGCCAATGACCTCACAGTGGAAACTGAATAAGCAGAGAAGTAGTAGTAGTAGCCTGGAAATACTAAAGAAATTATTAGCATTAATTAAACTTCAGGAAGAGTATAAAGCTCACAAAGGCAGCATTGTTATTCATATATTCAAGAGAGGAAAATGATGCAATACATAATTTCTTAGTATTCTCTTTGAATCAACAGTAACAGCTACATGAAACTAAGTACATGGAAAAGTAAGCATAAGAGCTTTCATCTGAAGTCTAATAAAGAGGAAACAGTTACTTGGTTGGTATATACTCCTTTCTGACTAAATCAAGAGAAGGAACTTTCTCCACTTGTTTGCAGAAGAATTTTTGCTCCATTGGCTCTCACCGCTGTTGCCGTAGGCCTTTCATGAATTTGTAGATTTTTATACTTCTAGGTATACTTCTCACACATAGCATAGCTAACAACCTCTGACCCTGTGTTAGCTGTCTTAAGGGTCAGATAATAGCTGGAACACTGCACAAGGAAAACATGTACCAGAGCTAAGGCAACTAGATACCATGTTAGTCAAAACAAGAAAGCAAAGCCCAGCAACCTTGGAGAAGCTCCAATAAGGCAAAGGGGTCTTAAGACCTCCAACTCAATTCTAAGAGAGGCGTGCCACAAGGCGGAACCAAGGGAAGTTCTGGGTATGGACAAATCTTAGATTGGATGGGACCTTTAGATATGATAATTGAGTATAGTTACAAAATTAGCATGCTGCCACGTAGACGAGGCTTTTCCCTGCTTTCTCCTACACTTTATTGACATTTTTCTCTCACACACACACACACTCTCTGCTGACCAACCTGGTGCGGTGCCCAGTGTTCCCCCCCAAAAGGGGGTATGAGCTCAGTGGAGCTCTGCTTGCAAAAGGGGAGTTTCCCTCTCTTGTTCTCTTGAGGTGGCGGGAGAAGATGTTTCACTTCCCTTGTTCTCCTGGACTGGATCTCGGGAACCTCAAGTCCTGCTTGAAGGAAGATGAGACCGGTAATGGGAACTGGGTACCAGCAAGAGCTGGGGGTTGCTGAGCTGCTGGGATGCAGCTGCAAAAGGGAGTTTCTCCCTGGTTATTGTGGGTTGGGAGGTGAAATGACTTGGGCCCAGATGTTGCAAGAGTCATGTTCCCAACCTGTTAGGTGAAAGGGTTTTTCACCTGGGAGGGACGGGTTGTCCCTTGGTTGCTTCAGTAAAACATGGCAGAGTGGCTCAGGGTGGTTGGAAACAGCCGGGTATTAAATGAAAAGGGACGCCTTTCGGATTAATTTACTCTGCATGTTTTGAAGTGGTGGTGCTTGGAAAAGGAGCTCACATGGTATTCCTGAGGCCATGAGTTCATCCTAGCACCGGTCTTTTCTATCTGTTACTTATCAACATGTGTTGTACTCTTTTATACTTTATATACTTTTTTATACTCCTTTATATTCTGTACCCCGAAACCCTATAAGTAAAAGAACTCTTCTCTGCTTTACCCATATAAAGTTGTCTTGGAAAGGTTTTTTCCCCCCTTCCTTAAGGCAACACTGCTCTTACTGTGGAACTATTTGAGGGAACCTGACATGAAGACTTGCTTCAGCCTCACGAATATCTACAGTTTTACCTGGACAGCAAGTAGTAAGACCTAAATTTGACCTAATTTTAACCCAATAATATTTATTGTTTTCAGTAGTAACAATTAACAAGTGCCCTTGCAGTACATATTGGAATCATATTTTTATGCTTTTTATTTTTTGAAGTATCAACATCTCTGCAATTGCTGCAATATTCTATGTCAGCAAAATAAAATGAAATAAAAATACTGTCCTCTAAAGTGTCACTTATTAAGAAAGAGACTAATGGAAATATAGAATTAGCTACAATATTTTGAATATTTTTATTACAATGTGTTTGTCTCCACTAATAAATTTGTCACTGTCACATCATGATTTCGCTTAGTCCTGTGCGTTCTTCTATGATGTAAGGCAACTGCTCCTGACAGACACAGTATGTAGAAACAAAGTTTAGATTACTGAACTTTTTTTTTGCAGGATATAAAGATAAAAACAAAAAAACCAAACTCCTCCTCATATTCTTTGTTTTGAATACTAAAAACCAATGCATTCAAGCACATACAAAGATGAGTCCAAACCCTGTTTGTTGTGATCTAAAAATTAGGTATCCAATGTAATCTGATTATAGGATTTGGTGCACTAAAATAAATAAAATAAAATGCATTGCAATTTAAAAAAGGGAAAAAAACCCCAGAACAAAAAAACAGTGAGAATAATTCTGAATTAAATGCAGTCATTGGATTTTTCCCATGTTGTTTGTCATTGCTTATAATGACAAACATGCAAAGTGGAAAGAAAAGTGACAGACTAACAAACCCAAGGAAACCCACCTGTAAGCCAGTAAGTATGATGTAAAAAGTATTCACAACAGTAATGCCACATTTGCTTGAGGGCTCTTTGCTACCTATAAACAGTAGTTGTTCCACACAGCTGACAAACAAAACATAAAATTTGAGTTCACTAACTAATTTTTAAGATGATCCTTGAATGATGAGTTTAGCAGAAAAATGAAGTAATAATTGGAAAGAAATAATTCTGTAATGCTTCAGTTACCTTTTTCAAAATCAAGGAATGGAAAAGAAAATGACAGAGAGCAATCTTCTGAGTGTTACTTCAGAGTAATCTTTGCATGCAGTAATTGAATTCCTGTGTTGAATATGGTAGTTCAGAAAATGTTTCTTGGTAGCTCAATAGAGAATTTCTTCTGCATAGGTACTCATGTGCATGTTTGCAAAAACAACAGTGAATGGCAGAACAAAACCAGTTATTGCACGTATCTTTATCTCACGAAAGCTACTCAGAATCAGTGGAAAGGACCTTTGGAAATGATTACTCGTAGCATATGGAATAACTTATTCTATTAAGTTCATCTAAGTTGATCTACTTGTCCATCCATCATAATCTGACAGCTAGAATTATTGGGAAAGGTGAAACAGATAATCCCTTTGTTTCTAATATATTATTTAGTACATTATTTCAATATAATTGTGTGTCTTCCTTTAGGAATATAGATATATAAATGAAAATACACTTTATCATAGCTATCCTACTGTATGACATTTACTCATTTGCTACCACTTAGACCGGGGAGCTCTTGTTTATCCATGCAAAATCTTCAAAATCACAACAGTCAGTGGTACTAATTGGATTTATTGTTGGTTTCGGCAACATGGAAAGAGTTATTAGCCCCCTCATAACCTGCTTGGAGTAATTTTCACTGACAGCTATTTGCCTGTAGCTGCACCTACACAGGAATTATCAGGCTGCATAGTATGGGTTTGGATAATAAAATCACTTTCACTTTCATGCTGTCTCAAACAGCAGGTTGAGACAGGTTTGCTGAAATTTGTTTAAAGGTTTCAAATTAAAACAAACAAATAAATAAACAAAAGAAACAAACAACCCCCCAAACTTGGGCAATCATAACTTCACTTTTTGCAGAAGATAGCCAAAATATGGAAACATATCACATGAAGAAACTCTAACACATCCTTTTAAAGTGTGTTATTACTAGGTAGTGTTTCTATCATGTGGAGAAAGAAGGTTTAATGAAATTGAAATAAATTGATCCAAACCAATGAAAAAAGCCCAAAATAAATCTTTAAAAGGACAACTCTTGGATGAACTGATATGTTGTTCTCTTTCAAGGGAATAATACTTGTAAAATTATGTATCTATAATCATATGAAAGCTAAGAATAAAAATGAAAGTTAGGGATCAATTTTATCAAGGAAGGAAATATCATCTCCTTTAGAAAGAGTGAGGGTTACAGCCCATCTTTCAAGTCCCAAATACAGAAAAAAATATTACAGTAAGATTAGCAGAAACAGAAAAAAGATGTTTCACTTCTATTAAGTTGCCTAGAGGTTAGCTGTATCACTAACACTGGAATAACATAACCAAAAGGAAAAAATAATAATAAAAAAAAAAGACATTCAATTTAAATGCATGAAGGAAAACTAGGAATTGTTTAAGTAGTCATTAATTGTGTAGAGACTATTGTACACCAAACCATAAGGCCACCGGGGAAAGCCTACTAATTAGCTACCAGTTTTCCTGCTGGACTTTAAATGAAAGTTATCTTTTGTTTCATTTTTTTTCTCAGGAACAGACATGAGCTGGAGATATTTTATTTTGATGAAGACAAGATGCTCAACATCCTCTGTCAGGAAGCCTGTTTTATTCCTGATTGTTGCAATGAGCTATATTACTGAGGAAATGGTCTGTTCTTATACATTTGTAGATAAATGGCTTAGATAACAACAGTGGAAGGTTAACAGAATTGTACTTTCTGTGTAATAGGTAGTGAGATTCTCATTCTCTTAGTAAACAGTTCAGAAAGATGCCTGTCTACTGAGATAAAGACTGATCTCAGAATTCTTTACTTCCAAAGTAGATTGCTTCCTCTGAGATTTAAAAAAGTATATTATGTTATTTTTGTAGTGTAGACCGCTCAGTGAGTTGGTATGGTTGAGACTCAGGTCAAAGTTAAAAGAGTTACACGCTGAGGGAATCAGTTACTTACCTGTAGGCATTTGAGATGCTTGAGGGTAGAGACACCCCAGTGGAAGAAGCAGGTGTGATACACAGCTGGAGGGCAGGTGTCATTTGTGAAGATAAACATCTCATATGGTATTAGACGCCTGTGCCTGGGCAAATGAGCTACAACTATAGGTACCTGATTTCAACTGAGTGGCTGCTCAAGGCTTGGTACAGTTGCCTGAGGTGCTCTAGAGCTTTGTGTCTGATCTTCAGATGCTGCTTTAGAATACCAGAGACCTCCTAATCTGAATACTTACAAGAAAGTAACACATTGTGGGTTCTGATAAAAAGTGATCAACTCGCTTCATAACCATGCGATTAAGTCAAGAGTTTCACCTGATGCCTATGGCCTTTTAGAGCAATGACTGTAGGTCACTGACTGTAAAAGAAGTTCATAATCAATGTGGTTATGTGATACAGAGATTACAGAGGTATCATACATGTGCTTCATGTTATATATACAAATGTTTACATATAAGGCATTATAGTTATAAAAACAATATGAGCAAACAAGAAGTTGTATCTTCATGTAGTTAATACCTCTCTAGGAGAATAAAATCAAATACACAGTAGCTCTCTGAGAGTTAAAAAACTTAGTCTTTTCTACAGGAAATTGGTTCTCACACATTGACTTTAGGAATAAAAAAATACATCTATACTGTAATCAGAAAATTAAAGCCTGAAGCATGATAAGGAAATTTAATTGATGCTTCTTATTTCTTTTTGCTCTCTGTTAATAATGCCTTCTATTTTCTACTAAATGTGCTAAGTTATTAGTACTTTACTGATGGAGTTCATTGAATAAGTCTAACAAGTCTTTAAAACATTTTATGATTAAGTTAGTAAAGAATTACAATTAGCTAAAATACCATTGGCTAACTTTCTGGTGATTTATTCATGTTTGGGGAAGATATACAAATATATTCTGGGATATTTTATAAACAGTTATACCTAAGTCCCTGTTTTCTGGAAGGATTGATGAAAAGTAAGAGATTAACAAGGGATTTGAGGATTTTTTTTTCATGTGACTGTTTAGATGACCTCAGACGGTATTTTAACTTTTATAGAAGGCTGAGCAGACTTCAATGTTTTTACTCCACGTGATCAGATTGGATGATTATTGGGAGACTATGACTTTCCCCATCCTCTGTGTTTCCAACTTTAAAAAGTACTCTAAGGTGCACTGACCTGCATTTATTCTCTGGGGGCATAGCTGCCCCCATCAGATTAAAATATACTGAATGTATTCGTAAAGAAACGTCAAGACCTGATTAGTTTAAACCGATATGGTGAATGGTATTAATGACCATTTTAGGGCATTGATTAGTCTTTTGTTTTTACAGCATTTTCCCCTCTTCCCATTTCCAAAACACACATCTCTGCCCCTTTTTAAGGACAAAGGGAAAGATATTGGGCTGTTTCAGCTCTGTAGTTCAATCTATAGTTCTCACAACCAGAAATATACACAATTAAAAGAGAACTACACACTGTCAGGCTCCAGTGGTTTGTTAAGTATAGCAAACCCTTCTAAAGGTAATTAACCTAAAAGTTTAAAACTAGAAAGAAACATGCAAAAATCATAAAGAAAATGCCATTATAAGTGAATAAACAAATAATTGATTGTACATAAATTGTCATGAACTATTGTACAGCTGTTTACTTCAAATGTTTTTTTTTAATATGTTCAAAATAGGTTGGAAATATGGTCTCCTGAGGGGATGATAAGACTTAATAAATAGAATTATTGTCAGAGGGAACTTGCATTCAGGTCTGACATTTTATCAGTGAGCTAAGATTAACTTCTGACAAAAAAGAAATGAACAGATGCATGGATTAAAGTATAGGGCAGCATTGACAGAAACATGTAGATAGACATACATTAGACCATTTAAAACTTCAAAGCAGACTCACATTTATTTATGGTGTAGTTTATATATATTGAAAACCTTAAGGGGGTTCGCATCACTATAGAAAGACACAAAAATTAAAATGGATTGTTGCCTGCAGAATGAGTTAGAAGAGAATATTATCATATCTGTGTTATATACCATAGCTAATACTGAAGAGGAAAATGTGTATAGTAAAGAGGTGTCTGCCTTCTCTGAATACATTTAGAGGCAGTGATGAATGAAGAGTATATCCAGTGTTTCTGTTTGGGTGGAAAAATCATCTTAGATCATTGTTATTTACTCAGTGGACATCTGGAGAATAGGTCAAAGCAAAGTCATCTACTAGTTCTCCTACTAGAAGGACAGAGTGTCATTTCTGCTTCCATATATAGCTTTGATCCTTGGCTCAAACACTCTTCTGAAATTAATCAAAGCTTTATTATTTGAATGTCACAAAAAATGCCAGTCCCTCAACCCAATTTTCTTTCTGTCTTTCTGGTCCAGCACAAGGTACAGATTCTAACAAGATCTATTTGAAGATGCCCAACCTCAAAACAGGTTCTCATGTTTCCTGTTATCCAGTTAGTGCACTGAATCTGGGCATCATCCTTAATTTTACTGCTCAAGCTAGTAGCACAGTCCCAACTGTACCTGCCATTATGTGTGCATGAGGCATAGTAAAATCTCCATGTAAAAAATTCTGTATAAAGATTTTTCATCTGGGGCTGTGATATTTAATTCTCACTGGATCAGTCTCTGAAAGGAAAATGAAAACCATATTCAGGGCTTCTGTAAATTTTATTCATCTGCATATTATCTGTAAAGCCTGTCTAATCAATTAGGATTTACTGGATACAGACTCTTCTGGGAAAAAAAAAATATTCCTGCTACAATGAGAAAAATCTTCTGAGAGGATTTGTTTCTTTATCGCTTGTGGGAGAAGAGGAATGGTGAGGCAAAGAAGCTGCTGAAGATAACACACAGGGGATAAGACAGCAAGCAGAGGTACTACCTGGTTCTGGTTGGTGGTCCCTGTAGTTCCTATGCAGTAAGATGCATACTTCTAGCTTGATACATTCCAATTCGTTTGTTGCTTGGTAAAATGGACAGTCTTCCAGCTGAGAATTGTAGCAGAGTGGCTCTAGCAGTCAGTGCAAGATGCTGACAAAAAAAAAATAAGTTTAAGCCTCCATGAACTGGTAGTCCTCTCCAAATAGGACCTGTGATATTTCAGGCTCAGTTTTTCCACCGTTTTACCTTTTATTCCCTGTTTATTTGCCATAGATGTGTGTTTGCTTCCATATTCTTTGTTAGTTTTTCCTTCATAATCCATCTGAAACCTTTGCAGCAGCTTTCCACAAAAATATAAAAAGCAATAATAACAGTAGTGAAAATCAGGTTTGTTGTCCCAGTCTGAATGAACTGTGAACATAGACAGTGCTCCAAACATTGACAGTAACTGCTTAAATATATATATATATTAAAAAAAATCAATGATACTATAGTCAGAAAAAGAAGTCCCAATGACAGTCGGTCTTTCTATTCCTTGGAGAGAAAATCTGTACAATCTTAGAAGAATGAAACCAAATACTTATGAAACCAAAAGGTAAAAATAAAGACTGGTAAACCTGAGCAGCAGAAACTACATAAATGAGTCTAACAGGGAGTTTTCTGACATAATTCATCACCAGGAACTTAAGGAACTCCTAAACCTTTCTTCATCTCAAATATAAAATAAAAATCCTTCTCTGGAAGGTTCTCGAAAAAAATAACACAGGTACTTCTCAAATGTTTCCCATGAGCCACTAAAGGAGGAAAGAAACAATTCAGCAAGAGTTGTTGCAAATAGTCATGGTATTCTGACCCTTAAGGATTTATAAAAATACATCTTTCTCTCAGTTAGGTATATTTCCTAACTGTGCAACACTTAAATATAAATCAATAATTTGGTCACAGGCAGTGTGTCACCCTGTACACCAATATCCCATGCCAGAGTGGCATCGTGACTTGTCTTAAATGCCATAAAGAGCAAGGTCAACTCTTACAATCCAAGATCAAACATCATGCCTTGCTTATGTGAAGTACTTCATGTACTGTACAATATTTTTTCATGGAAGAGAAAAAGGGTCAGCCTTGCTTTATAATGAACTCACAATTCATAAAAAGTTCAAAAGTCTACTCATCCCAGTATTTTATTTTTTTTTCAAACAACAACATTGTGTAGATAAATGGATTTCCTTAAGGTAGATCAACAAAATGTACTCAAATTATGAAACTGTGAACTAGAAGGTGTAATTCTATCAAAATATAAGAATCTTGGACTCTGGAAAGATGTTGCTTTTATATCACATTGCATTTTTCCAGTGACTTCCTTCACACTTAATTTCTTATGAATCACAAGTTATTTAATCTGTTTATTGTTACTTACCATTAATTCTTTTGCTGATTTTCTGCACTGTAGATATTAAAAGCCTTTAAAAGTATTTGCTATATTTGAGTCAGCTAAACTCATTTTCAACTGATTTTTCAATTTTATCTACACATTTTTTATATGTTTGTGGTCCAGAGCTTCTGGAATATATTATGTAGTCAGCATAAGCATTTCAAATTTTGCTGCTGCCTTGGATATAATTTAAAAGTAATTTATGCTACTTTTATTCTTACTGACTGATCAGAGATTACCGTAATTTTCCTTACCACTGTTTTAAGGGTATTTGATGCTGCTACCATATATAAACTGGCTACTTTCTCAACATTTTTGTGTATAGCTGTCTTAGTTTTCTGGTTTTCTGCCCTTATTTCTTTACGTGATTGAAAAACTTTTATTACTTGTTTTAATTTTCTCTCCAAGTTTCAGCTCAACTAAGCTTTTGTTCATTCTAGTTTTATTTTTGCCCTTTTTGACCTCTGAGACAGAGTTCTCCTCGTTGATCAATCCCTCTTTTTATTCCTTTCAGATTTTTTATTTACTCTTCATATCCTATGTGAGTTGTTTCTTCGTCTGGAGAAGTCTGTAGCCCTTTCCTGCTAAGATTTCTTTTTCCCTTTCTTGCAATTCAAGTTTCAAATCGTGTTTGCACGTCTGACTTAATTCTGTGCTTCTACTATGTTCAAATCCTTGAGCTATTCGGTTCAGCAAACCCTAGTAACTAATTTCTCAGTTTCTCAGTTTGCTCTCCTAAAACCTCAGACTTTATCCATGTATTAATTTTTGTTTGTCTTGTTGTTTAAAGTGAATTGAATAATTTTGTTACTCAGTACAAGCTCGTTTTTTACAACTAGGCCCTGCACTGCTCCTCCTTGCTGCTTACTAAAAGTAACTCTAAAGTAACACAAGCATATTTTTTACTTCACAAATTACTTTGTACATAAGTTTGCCAACTGATACATTCAAGAATATTTAGGACCTACCAACACACCTGTAGTGGCATTTTTTATATGAATGTCAGAAAATTAAAGTCTCCTATTTCTATGTAATTTCTCTTCTTGCTTCTTTCTTTCAGACTCTTACAGAGATCATGACTGCATTCCAAGCTTGGATGGTGGGGAATAAAGTAGGGTCCCATTAGTATAGTTCCTAAACATACCTCTCTAGGGTGACTTCTGCCTTGAGGGATTCTGTTTCATAACTGTGGAGAAAAAAAAATAATAGTCAATCAATGTGTTAGGGGTTTTTTTGTTTCCTTCCTCTTCCTTTTAATTTTTTCTCCCTTTCTTTCTGTCCCGCAATGGAAATTTTTATTTGTTAAATTTATTGTCCAACCTGGTTGAATTATTACTTAGGTAATTTAGTTGTTTGGGCTTGGTTTTAACACAGTCCTCAATCAGAACAACTGCAATAAATCTTCCCAAGTACCATATCTATTAGTTACCTCCTGGTTTTGGTTTTGCTTTTACAATCCTGGAATTTTTATTTCTCTCCATTCATATATTGGACAATGCTCTCAGGCACACGGTGTGACTCTTAGGGATGCTCCTGTACAGGGCCAGGATTTGGATCCGATAATCCTGATGGTTCCCTTACATCTTGGCATATTCTGTGATTCTGTATATATCTGTTTAGATGTTTACATGTATATCATTTGTGGGACTTCACTGACTACTTTCTAGGTTAAAATTTCAGGTTTGTTAAAGTCAGCATGAATCCTAAAATGTTGTTAGGTTATGCAAAAGTTTGAGAGGAATAACATCTCCATGTCTCTGTGTATTAAAATTCCTGAAATGCTCCTCTAGTATGAGTCCCCGAGGTGCATATCAGTCCTCAAAGATTTTACTGCATTTTTCCCATTTCTTACAGAAGTAGTGTAATTTCCTGAAATTCCATTTCCCTGCAAGTCTTTTTATATCCTATGCATAATCAGTCTCAGTTCACATCAGTGAGTACTTGATGGCATCATTTATTCTTCCAATATGAAGAATAATATGTACCTTCTTCCTTACTACAAAAAGCAACAATCTGTGTCTTACATTCTTTTTTTAAAAGCAAATCCAGATTGTGTGATTCTTTGCAAATTAGGCAGTCCAGATGAATCACAAAGGAAGGAAAGAATGCTACTGTTAACATTTCTGTGTTTTAATATTTCAGAGAAGTAATTTCAGAAACACCATTTTGATATAATGTTTATAATGACCGATGAGGCCAGGTCTGTCATTTTTGGATATCAAGTTACAAATATATTTCATAAAAGCATAATGCCTTCTAAAATTACTAAACCAAAAATAGTCTGAGATTTTGAAATACTCCAGACAGTGTAAAGATGTCTATATTATCTTGAAGAAATTAACAAAATGATAAAATTTTGTGTTGTATAAATTTTTTACAAAGTCTTAGCTGTGCTTCTGGCTCAGAACTGCAAGAGCTCTATAAATCTAATGGAACACAGAGTTCAGAATTAAACATTGTCATTAGTTGCCCATTTTACATAAAGTTGAGTAATGCACAAAACCCTCACAGTACTCCTGAAATCAATAATTTAGAGATAACTTGGAATTTAAAATGTTCATGTTCCCTTGGCATAAACACTCCTGTGGAATAAAATTTAGTTAAAATGTATAAGTCATCAAGATATGCAAATGTAATCTGTGTATGTAAATGCAAAAGCAATGATCAGGATGATACAGATCTGCAGCATGGCTGCTTTTGCTTGAAATCTCTTTTAAAGCCTTTTTAACTGCAACTACAGCAAACTTCACTGTATTTGTTGAAAATTCCATGATATTAACCAAATAGGCCTGCCACATTTAAATATTTAGTTATGTTCATGCTAACTAATATTCTAACCACTAATGGAAAAGTACACAGGAGGTGGAAAGAAAAACTTCATCAAGTTTCTGGATGTAAAACTTTTAATTGTTTGTTTGTTTAAAAGAATTTTCTCAAAGGAGAGTCGTGGTTAAGGAAAATAATTACCCAGTTTTCATTGCTTTTTAATCAGATGTGCTGCATATTTGATTTGTTGTTATTATGCCCTCAGTTTTTGATTCTCTGAAAGAGTTACTGAAGATTCTGAGAATCTTATAAAACATTTTAGTCTATTCGACAACAAAATACAGTGCACAGAATGTTTTATCAGGTAAATTCTAAAAATACCTTGGATTATATTACATACAGTACAAATCTGTGTTTAGCAATCTATACAGACATTGAGTAACCTTTTATAGCCAGTAGATCCTTTTCTATTCATTAAAAAGCCCAAACAAACCCCTTCAAACCAAACAAGTCTTGTGTCTCCTTTTATGGATAGATTCGCAACTGCCTATGTCTTTGTGCCATAGCCATTCAGAGCTCTGTTTCACATGGAAAAAGCTTTGGCAGTCTTTTCAAAATATAGATTGCCTTCAATAACTTGTCCAGAAAGATCACAGAAGTTAGCATTCTCATGTTTACCATGTGCGGACCTGAAGAAATCAGATTTTAAAATGACCTTCTGTCATAAATGTTCATACAGAAGAAAAAAAATCCTGTGAGAGAAAATGAGACATAACAGAGTTAAAATTAGAACCCCACATGTAGATATCTAATGAACAATGTCAAAGAATTTACAATGTGGTTCATATTCAAACACAGAAAAATATAGTGTTGTTACTCTGCCTTGCAGCTGAGGTATTGAAATACTGTCTACTGAGTTTCAGAAAAGTGTGCTTAACCCTTATCCACTCTGTGAATCTTGATCAGATAGACAAGATGAGATGAAAACTGAGAAGCTGAGACCTGCAATCAGAAAAAAATCTGGGAACATTCAGAAACAGATATTTGGGGAATATTTGAGGCTACATTCTTAAGAGTTCCTAAGGATTTTTTTTTCAATTTATTTTTCTTACTTATGCAACAGAATGGTTATATTCCTTTGTGGATTTCAGCCTAAGAAACTTTTCCAAGGATGTTTGTGGCAAGGCTGTCAAAAAGCTAGGAATCCCTTGGGCCCAAAATACTGCCTTCTCTCCCTAGAAGTCAGACTCGTCTTGCAAGCTGCCTTAATTGCCACATTTGCTTCCATAAACACAAAAGTGTGGGGAACACTCTTATTATTGCATGCAACATCTACAGTTAACTTTGATATTCATTTGCAGGGCATCACATTGTGCAAGATTTGCAGATATTAAATAACTTACCTATATCTCTGCTCAATAAAAAAATAGAGTAGTCAAAATGCAGCTTTCACTATTTACACTTGAATGATCCTAGAAGCTCTACAAAGTCATTAGTGTCTACCTGACATTACCTGTTAAATATTCATATATGTCAACAAACACCTTTCTTCTTCTGTTTATGTCTTTCAATACCACATATTACACATTCTTGAGTGAAAGAAATCAATATAATTCTTTTGATTTTATATCAGTATGACTGCGGATAATCTTAGAAGCGAAAATTAAATAATGAACTCTAGAAATATCTAATAAGACTTTTTTCAGCTTTTAATTTGCTTCAGCTTTGTTAAAATATAGGCTATTTTACTGATTAAGTTCTGAGGAACTGAAGCATTTCAGTTGGATTCACTATCTTTTCATCCCACTTTTCTTAAAATCCCTCCTCCTCCCCATATGTTCAGAAATCATTTTACCAAGGTCTACTTGATGTCAATCCACTTTACAGTAGCCTTGTGGTATGAATGTCCATGCTGTTCTGGCTATTTTTGTTGGGAAAAAAATACCCATTCTTGCTCACAAACTCATGGCTAGTAAATAGCAAATCAGGACTTTCATCTAGAACAGGACTGATAACCCAGCAATATGAGTAGTGTGTTCTTTTTAAAGACATATTGTTCAGGAAATACATTGTTTTTTTCTGTATGAGATCTGCAACGGTGCAGTTATGTAAATGCATATGAATAGAGTCATGAATCTGTCTTTTTCATGATGAAATAGGCTTTAGATCTTCAAACTATGAAACTTGATGTGTTCCTAGCACTCCTAGAGTGCTGTACCCTGGGGGTACCATAGAGTGTTGAGAGCCTTTACTGACTTCATAGGTAAGAACTTCAGTGGCTGGATGTTCCTATTGGTAAAAAGGAGACTTTTATGCTTTTCTGTGTTTGGCCTCACACACCAGTCCAGACTTCACATACCACATCGTAGAGAGATCTACCAGATTTCCTTCTTTCAGCATTAAGCTTTTAATTTGAAAATGGAAGAAAGGTCTTCATAAGTTAGTTAGATGCCTAGATCATATGGAGTGTGGGGAAATCTCTTCACTGTCTTCAAAAAACTCTTTAAATGGTTCCTACTGCAGAGATTTTTGAAGACCCAGTCCTAACTGTGTTTATTAATAGAAACTCTGTATCCTAATGAAGGTTGTGAATGCTATGACACCACATTATCTGAAAATTTATCTCTGAAAGTCTAATCCAAAGGGATTTCAGATAACTGCTAAACCATATTAAAATACAAGTCAGCAGTTTTGACATGCACAATCTGCTAATTTTTTCCCATATACATTTCAGTTTTGAGTACTGACAGGACATTCCTTTGTGGGTTAGTTAGCAACCTTTTTAAGAGAACATTTTGACACAAATTAACTATATATTTTTACTTGAAACAAATAAAATTATTTATTTACTCGTTCTATGGGAGACTTTGCACAAAGCCCAGACAGATCGAGAGTTTCTAGGACATTTCTTGTTTTATGACATCAGATGCAGCTGACATCTTCTCAGTGATCACTTAGTGCAAATGGCATTCTGCCACAGCTAGTAAACCTAGATAAAGACTTCTAATTCTAGTATGCTTTGGGGATAAAATGAGGCTTTTAAAGCTGTAAGTAATTAGATGAAATGTTTATTAAAAAAAAGAAAAGTAGGTGTGCTGAACTTTTTTTAACTAAAGTATTTACATTTTCTGACTGACAAAGCTCTTTAGTACATTTTTTTGTGTGGGTGTACCAGATGTTCTATATGTAAAGTTATGCTAAGAATTTTCTATGACTGTTAACCATTACAAAAATTATTCCTTGAAAGGAACTGTGCCTTATGGTATAAAGTCTGTCTATCGGAAAGTTTGTTTTGTTTTTATAATGCATAGTGTAATTTTTCACACTATCTAGCTTCAAGTACCTCATTTGCATGCCTAAATTGTGAAACAATCTCCTCCTGAGAACTCAGGTTTCTTAAGTTTACTTCTGACCACTTAAGTCAGACACTTGATAGGAATCATCCATTAAGTGCAAACGACTGTGAGAGGAACTAAGTGGGTGGATGGCAGTATCACAGCTTTATGCAAATCTTAATGTTCCATACATATATATGTATAACATAATTAGAAAAGTTTTTCTTAATGTTTGTAAGTTATCAAAGCATCATTATAAGGGAAATTGTAATTGCATAATATCACATGCCAAAAGAAAATAGTGGGCTTGAGAAGAATCCTGTGTGGGCTCTACTCATTCAAAGAACGCATAAAACAAATCTAGTAATGTCAGGAATTTGTGTAAGAGGCCTGAAATATTGAGTATGTACTGCCTGTATGTACTACTAGAGTTTTCAATCCACTTTAAAGAATGTAATTTGTATTTTGATTGGCCATTTTCAACATGAAAAACAATCTTACTAACAAGAAACCAATAAATAATAATAGAACAAATTAGTTACAGTATTTTCCTGTTTTTTTGTGGAGAAAAGCTTTTCAACCAACTATTTCCAGGTGTGTGCTTTAACATAATTGCTTGGAGAATTTAACTGATAATAGCAACAAAAAGTGTGTAGAACGAGTGGCTGTAAATTTTTTTACAGTTGCCAAGCACTTCTAGGTATTCAGTATCACATCTCAATTGCAATGCTATGCCAAATGCTGTGTTCTTTTGACCTCCAGAATAATGTGCCTTGGTGTGCTATAAATATTTATAGCCCTTTTAGTTTCCTATATAATGATTTGAATCTTGAATGAATACCTAATGAAAATAGTGATGAAAATAATGGGGAACAATAACTACAAATTATTTTAATTCTAAAACAAATATAATTTATTCTGGATGGATAAAGTATGATTTCAGAGATATAAACATTGAAGTCTCAGATGTTCACCATCTTATAATACCTGCAAAAGCACTAGATTTATCCAGAATGCTTAGAAGACTGATGATATTATACAAGACTTTAAAATGATGGGTAAAGAGACAATTAAAAATAGTACCTTTTTATTTAAGTTTTTTAAAAAAAGCCTCACTGACAGAGCTAACTGTTGAGATTTTTCTATTCCCAGGTTATCTGAAGATAAGGGATAGCTGATCAGTCCAAAGGCTTGCCTTTTGTGCTAAAGGGAGAAAGGGAGGGATGGCTTCTCTCATTCCCTGTGCTCCCACTTGAAGGCCAGTTTCTACACTGAGAAGCACTGTTGTTGGATGGCCACTTGCCTCCTGACCACTTTTCTCTAGTAAACTTTAAATGAGGAGTCTTGTTTCTCTGAAGGACAAGGAAGACAGTGGTGACCAAAGATTGACTTTGGTACGGCTATCCTAGGATGATAAAGACTGTTATTTAAGTATCATTTTGCTGCATACAGTCAGTGAGAAACTAGGAACAACTTATGCTGGGTTTTTATGCTACTTGAATCCACACATCTCATGTAATTAGTCATGATTCATCTCCATGCAAGTAACACAAGAATCTTTTCCTTGCTGCGTGCTGAATACAAAATTCTAATACTTGTCCAATTATGTGGGGGTTTTGTTTTTGTTTTTGGTTTGATTTGGTTTGTACTGTAACAGCCAATATATATATTCTGTAAGAAATAAAACTGTATGGCAACATTTCTATACCTCTTTAACTCTGTTTCCCTTTCAACTCCACATATTCATCATAGATTTAAGCATAAAAAAGATGAAGTCAAAATGTGCTTTTCGGTATTTAAACTAGCACATATAACATCTGAAGACAGCAGGCTGAATATATAATGAGTTATTTTGAAAAGGCTTTCTTTGAATATCATCTATGGCACTCATTTGAGAATGACAGGCTAAAAGAGAAAAGGCTAAAATTTGGCAGGGAATTTTATTAACAAAATCATAGAATAATTTCAGTTGGAAGAAACCTTCAGGATCATCTGGTTCCAACGCATCTGCCATGGGTTCCACTAGACCAGGTTGCTCACAGCCCCATCCAAACTGACCTTGAACACCTCCACAGATGGGGTATCCTCGACTTCTCTGGACAACCTGTTCCAGTACTCTCTGAGTAAAGATTTTCTTCCTCATATCTAATCTAAACCTGCCCACCTTCATTTTACAGCTGTTCCCCTTTCTCTTATCCCTACATGCCCTTGTAATAAGTCCCTCTCCATTTCCTTGTAGGCCACCTTTAGGTACTGGAAGGTTGCTATAAGGTCTACCTGGAACCTTTTCTTCTCCAGGCTGAACAACCTCAACTGTCTCAGTCTGTTTCCACGGGAAAGGTGCTCCAGCCCTTTGATCATCTTTGTGTCCCTCCTCTCAATTCACTCTCACAAGTCCATGCCTTTCTTTTATTGGGGACTCAGAGCTGGACGGAGTACTCCAGGTAACATCTCACAAGAGCAGAATAGAGGAGCAGAATCACCTCTCTTGATCTGCTAGCCCTGCTTTTTTTGGTGCAGCCCAGGGTATGATTGTCTTTCTGGGCTGTGAGCATGCATTGCCAGCTCATGTTGAGTTTCTCATTAACCATCATCCCCAAGTCCTTCTCTGCAAGGCTTCTTTCAATCCATTCTCCCTCCATCCTATACTTATGCTTGAGTTTGCCCTGACCCAGGTGCAGGATCATTGAATCATAGTCATAGAATCATAGAGTATCCTGAGTTGGAAGGAACTCATGAAGATCAGCAGAGTTCAACTCCTGACTGCACAGGACAGCCCCAAGAATTAGATCATTTACCTGAGAGCACAGTCAAAATTCTTCTTGCACTCTGTCAGGATTGGTGTTGTGAACATTTCTCTGGAGAGACTGTTCCAGTGCTCAACCACCCTCTGGGTGAAAGACCTTTGCCTAATATCCAATCTAAACCTCCCTAACCTAACCTAAACAACTTCATGCCATTCCCTGGGATCCTATCATTGGTCACTAGAGAGAAGAGAGAATCTTGCACTCAACCTTATTGAACTTTGTGAGGTTCACAGGGACCCTCCTCTGAAAACTGAAGGTCCATCCGGATGTCATCCCTTCCTTCGAGTGTGTCAACAGCACCCCATAGCTTGCTATATTACTTATTTGTCAAAAAAAACCCTAACAAAACCAACAAAAATATTTGTATAGAACACAGAAAAATATGTTATTTAACTTAGTTAAAATTAATTTCTTTCTCTGGAGTACCACCTATACTATTGGAACTCATAGTAAATCACTGATGATGAATTTAAATTGGTAATGACTAAAATAGAGTTGTCCCCCTTCTAGTAATTTCCATGCTTATATTGATGATACTATAAGGCTTATATCTATTATACTCTACTGATTTAAGATTAAATTTACTGATTTATTCCTGATATGTTCCCAAGGAAAAAGAGGTTATTTGATATTAGTCTAAGGACTGAAATGCAAGACTTCCATAGAGTTTTTCCTTGTTTAGCCATTTTTTTCTTCCTACACCCTAGTTCTAGACACAATATGAAACCTTATGTAGTCTTTTACAATCCCTTAAATGAATCACAGGAATCTGGGTAGTCTCTCTGAGTTGCTTTTTGCCTAACTTTTCCTTTTACAATAAAAGCAAAAAGAAAGCCAGCAATCCCTCCAGAGATGAAACACCATGACTCAGATGTCTCTACTCCTTCCGCAGTGCATCATTTCCAACAAATCTCAGAGAACAGGAGGCCATGCCCCTGTCAGAGACTGGTATGAACAAAAAAAAATGGAATAGGTAATGTTAAAGTCAATGCAAACAGAACTTGATAACCTGAGAAGCCAGTTGCTGTACTGACAACTACATCACTTCAGATAAATAAAGGAGTCTTTGAATCTAACCATACCTCAAAGCCAAGTGGCATGGACTGGCTCATATTCTTACTGCTGAAGGGCTGCCCTCTCCTTCTCTTGAGAGCAGATTAATAATTGAGCAGAGTGCTCAAAGTGGGAAAGAGTCCAGCATCTGAGCTCACCTCCTGCCTTTCTACCACTGTAGTGTAGATAGTGAGTCTGAAGCTAGAGCCAAAATTATAAGGAAAGACTAAAGTTGCATATCCTGGCTGGAATCTGTGCCAAGGATTTGAAAAAAGACAGAACTAATTGAAGCAAGATTCAATCCAGACCACTCGGGGTTTATATGCTCTCAAGAACTGGGTACATCTTATCGGCCCTGATCAAACAGAAGTTTTTGGGAGGTAATGAGTGTGTAAGCCTTGTTACTGTACAACTCACTGACTGAAATGCAACATCTTTCTTGCTCAGTGTTGAGTAGGCAGACATACATTCAGGCATCCAAATATGTGAAAATACATGTTAAATCCACAGAAGCTCATTTACACTGGAAGACTTCTACACCTAATAAAAGTAAGCAAAATTTAAAGGAATGGAAACTGGACACTACAGTTACAACAGAAGAGCTAAATATTTCTGAGGAACTGGTGCTGGCTTTTTAAAATAGTGAATTAGTATCTGCACTTATTTTCTCAAAAAATTTCTCAGTTTTCTGAATCTGATTCATAATGTACTATATGTCTAATTTCATTACTGGGAAGTCCAATAAAATTTTTGGTATTACAATTTCTTACCGGAAGTTTGAGCTGCTAATTGGTTATTGAGGAGAATGATACTCTGCATAACTCCCTCCATCAGATTTAATCTGTTAAGGAATGAAGTTATTTACCTCTCTAAAGCACTCTGTGGTGAGGTTGTGCCAGCTAGTTCCTTGTTTAGAGTGTCAGTTTGGCTTTGTAGTTCATCTCTCTGAACAAGAGGGTTGTCAGCCACATTAGCTGACAGCCATGGCGACATGGCAGACTACTGGTAATGAGAGTTCAGCAGCTGGGCATCATGCAGATACTATCTTTAGGGTGAGATCTTATGCCACATTTTCATTTGCAAGTTTCTGATTGTTTTTTTCAGACACATGTTAAAAATCCTACAGCACTTTGGGATTTGGCCAGCTTTCCTTATCTGAATTAATACCATCACAGACTTAATTAACACCAATAAAAATATTCACAGCTGTTTGTATGAATGCAAAATGCTGTGTTTGTATAAGCTGTTACATTATGACATACCATTTATTGCTTTCTTAGGGGAATGCAAGTTATACAAAAACAACCAGAAGTTAAATGCAATTAAACAATAGACACTTTTTTAAAAATTGCATTATTGTGAGTATAACAGCACTATTATCTGTGTTAGTGAGAATATTTTGCAAATACAGTAAAAGAAAACAAATAACAAGTGCCAAGTAAGAATAAACACTTTCTGGATTATCCCTAGGACTTGAAAGAAACAAACATACAAACAAAAGTAATTACTCAATTAAACTCAAAGTTCAATTAAACTTTGCCGTTATCTCAAGCTTAAAACTTGCAGAATTTCTGGTCATATCAATACATTAACTTCAAGTCCTTGTCAGTCAGAAAATAAGGAAAAGCAATACTTTGAAATAACTTTAGTACAAGGGCTTTAGGCAATAAGGAAGGAACATGTAACCACTCTTATAATTTAAAAGTAATAGGATAAAACATGATTTCAATCTGTATTAGCTGGAAAGATTACAAACTCTGGAATCTGGAAAGTAGATTTAGAAGCATTTAACAAAACAAACTATAACAAAAGAGTAATATTGACACAGAAAAAATGAACCCTCAGAACTCAAAACTACATGCTAAATCATACTTTTACCCCTTTTGAGCGTGATACAGCTGATATAATCATTCATATAATCATATATTATGTTTATCACAGACACTTCATACAGTGAATGGATAGTAGTCATCAAACAGACAGCAATTCAGTACTTTTTCTCTTCATTGTTAAATGTCATAGTCATATATTTACAACACAATATTTCAACTTCCTCTTAAAGATAGACATGGTATATTTAGTTACTATATTCACAGACTTTCCTATAATGCTTATGCCTCCAGAATCTGAATGATTCCAGCATTACTTCAGCTCTATACACTCTGTAGTGAGGGAGAGATTGTCTTAAATGAGGAACTTAGACAGAGACTGAAAAGATACACTGATATTTGAAGTCAAACTTGTTTCATGTAAGTCATGTTTATTAAGGAAAATCAACTTCTCGCAGCATTTTATGTTTGCAACACTGATTCATTGATTTTAATTGCAGATGTGAATACTTCCTATTGAAAGTGAGACTCTAAGGTGACAGAGTGTGCTCTGATTAAAGAAAAACAAACAAGCAAAAAAACCTGAAACCAGAATTCAAGACCACATGTAAAGTTTGCTATAAAATCATAGCATGTTGAAACCAGAATATGTAAAGGATGCAGCTTTTGCCACACGAATCAAGTACTTTAACCACAGAATCTTTTTTTCTCCCCCTTAAATTTTTTTCTTGTACAACTTATCATACCTTCAGGTAATTTGGTGGAAGCTTTGGGGATTCTTTCATTACTTCATTACACTGGCAAGCCTACATTACATACACAACTGTATTCTCTACAGTAAATAGAATAAAATTCCTGCCAAAACCATTATTAAACTCCTCACAGGGATGTGAACTTCAAATCTTGGTTTTTTTTTATGGACAGCCTTATATTATTTTCTTAATTGGTATTTATCATCTTATTGCCTGATTTTTGACCATTAATAATCTCTGAATGTGAATTTGAATGTGTAGCATCATTTCTTATTAAGAGGCTAATAAAAATCACTACTATAAGTTGTGTACTTTGTTACTGCAAACAGAATCTCTCCCACTCTGCCACTTGAACTGATTGAATATGTAAGAACATAACGTGTGCTCTCTAAACCAAAACTCTCAGGGGAGGGCACGAGCAGTAGATTTCAGTAGGTATTTGCTGTCATTTGCATCCACTTCAAATATTGAAGTGAATTACTGAAGTCAATTATTGAAGGGAATCATGTTTTAGCAAGACAGATTCTATTTTACCAATTTCTTCAGTTGTGCCTTTCTAAACTGGTTGTTTCCCAAAATTGTAACTTCATCATCTGAATTTTCATTCCATCTGCATCCTTGTAATGTGGAGAGTCCAACTATCCCCTCCTTATATACATTTGCTTTGATGTCTGTTGCCTTAACTATTACTGCCATTTTTTCAGTAGTTCCCATTTATTCTGATATTGCCCCAGCAGCCCCTATTTTATTTTCTTTATTCATGTGGTTATTGTTCTTGATATCTTGTTTTTCATATAATGTCTCTCCTACCTTCCTCCATTCAGAGGAAGTCACTAAAGATAGTGACTTCCCATCCTGCCTCATTAGGCTTCCCACTCATCTAGTTATCAAAATGATTCTTCTATCAAAATGATCCCCCTTCTGTAGTTTCCTGTTTAAGCCTTTTAAAAACAGTTCCTCCTAATAATTGTTGGGTGGTTCCTTCCCTTCCACTTCTTATTTCTCTTCCCCTTTTCCCCTTCCCCTTTTTCTCTTTTCCTTTACATTTATTTATCAGCCTGTTTTAACTCCTTTCTTCTCTTTCTGTTACTTCACCTTTCTTTCCCAAAACCTTGTGTCTATTTCTATTCCTACTTCAGACAATATTGTTCCCATACTTCCTTGCCTTTTTGTCTTGTGGCCTGAAAGTGTTATTTTAATGTTCTGCCCCTGAGTCAGGTAGAAAACCTCCTCTTCTGTGTTGATTGGGTTTTTCCCCAAGATAAGATGATGGTCTGAGTGGCACAAGCATGACAGAGTTCAAGTACTTATATTCCTTTCCACAGAGTACAATGATAACTGTGTTCCTAATTCATAGAGTACATCTTTCGAAGAAATTAATGAAAGGATGGGAATGCTATTAATTTCACTTCTTATTAATTGTAATGTAGATTTTGACATAAAAGGATAAGCCCCAAGAAAAACTTGAAAGGTCTCTAGCAGTTTTAACCAATGTTTTAATTAATAATGAGCTAAGGCTATCTTACTGATCACTAGAGAGAAACGCATATATAAAAACCAACCTGGAAATATAAGTTTCCTAGTGACTCTCTGATGACAGTGGATATATATTAGATATATGAGAGAGGCAAAACCTATTTGGTCAAGAGAGGGACACATGCATTACATCATATTAATTTACTCAATAAATATGAACAATCACACAATCACAATTATTACAGTATAAAATATGCAACCATAAATTGTACAGTGTGTGACACAGATAGAAAAGATGTTATTATTAGGTTTTGTTCTTTTCTATCCCACAGTTTGTCCTGCATTTATTTTATTATAAAAATAATTTGATACGCCTAGCATTAGCTTGAAAGAACTCCTATGAAATAGATATACAACACTGTGCCTTCATTCATTACTTCTTCCTCATGGTTGCATTTGCTTGATGTATTTCTCATAGAGAAACCCATACTAAGAATCCAATAATCAGATTTTTTTTCCCTGTAGGCAACACATACAGCATCATAATCATAGTTATGAGAGTTATCTCAATTCATTTTAGCCACCTACATGTTAGGGGCCAGTTTAGCCAGGTGTCTAATGTTAATGACTTTGTTGCTGAGGAAAAAAGATAAATAGCTCAAGAAAAATTTTCATCCCAACAATGTCAGACGATCTATCTTAGGAGAATGTTATGCCTCTGTCTACTGATATAATTGGCATGAAAATTCATAGCTGGCATAAAATTCATACTGGAGATGAAGGTTTTTCATTGGTCAGAGTTGAGACAACTACTTTGACTATACAATCACACATACTTTCTCGTCTTGCAAATGACTGGTAAAGAGGAGGTGGTTATATGTCTTTTGTCCTTTGTCCTCTAGTCAGAGACACAAATATAATTCATAACATTTAGTTTATGGAATTGATATTTATCTACTGCAGCTAATAAAAAAGATATGTTGTTATTAGAACATAAAAATTTTCAGTTTGTACTAATCTTTCTAAACTCTGTGAACCTGGATATGAACTCCTGGCTCTGATTAAGACAGTGCTTTGAAGTTTCACTGGTGACTTCAGGGAACTTAAATTTCACAGATAAAATCTTTATATCCTACACAAATGACATTCTCTTGACCAAGGTTTCAGAGAAAGAATGTGTGAAGTATTTGCCATTCCTTACTTTTCTAAATCAGGTTAAAAAGTTTATTTTTTATCCATTTATATTGGAAACAGTTAGTGCTAGTAACCAGTACCTGAGCTGCAGTTTTCAAAGTGGTTCAGTGACACATTTAAAATCATTTGTGATGTTGACATATCTAGAATCCCTCAGAGTTAACAGAAGCTGTTAATTATATCACTTTCAGTAGCTAAACTGTAGTAGCTGTAACTTATTGAGTAAACAAACTTCAATCAGCTATAAGATTTTCTGGCCTCATTAAGGATCTTCAAAAAAGGAAAAAAAGAAAAAAGAAAAGAAAAAGAGAGTTGACTTTTTTAAAAGGCACATTGAATTTATAAATCCTTTAGGTATAATATGCATAAATCTTTAAGCTGCAAGGCATCAATGTCTTTAATTGGTGTTTTAGAGATATATACGTTGAAATGCCTTTGAAGAAAAGAAAAATGTCCATTTTCAGGGCAAAAGCTTATTTACTCAAATCTGCCACAAAATGGCACCTTAATAAAAGTTTTAATTTTTTTCTAATATTGCAGGTATTCTTTTACTGATACTGGTGAACTAATTATTTTAATGTGAAATCGTGATCCACAATTTTAGAAGAGATGCATGAGTTTTGAAGTGAGCTTGGATTACATGTTGAGGTGGTTTGAGAAAGGCATGACTTATGTTTCATTTTAAACACTGAGTCCATTGAAAAGTCATAAGCTGAGTCTGGAAATGGCTTTAAATCTAGGAACAAAAATTTTTTAAAAAGGAATAAACAAAAGCAAGGAAGCCAGAAGTAGTGTTATGTATAACTAATTTTTGGAACTTCAGTAATTTTGTGTATGACATATGCTTAGATAATCTACTGTATTTAAAAAAAATATTTTTGCACTACAATTTGTTACTGAATCCATCTAATATGTTTATATTTCACAGTAAAGGTTTTTATTGCATGGAGGCTCTTAATAGAGCCAACACTATAGGTTTTTGAACAGGTAGTCTACCAAAATAAGCAAGAGTACCCACCCTATGGGAAATGTAAGATACCAGTTTTACTCACCATGCTGATGAAAAGACATCAGACTAGGCAGCATCTGAATAAGAAGATTGTACAATGTGAAAATGAGCAGTGGATATTTAAATAACATAACTAACTCAGTATAAAGCTTAGCAAAGTCTTCATCTTAGGAAGACTTTCATCACTAGGAAATGGAAACAATTTTCTCCATTTCTTTTCCAAAGATGTGAATGGAAGTAATACGCAATATTAATATTTTTTTCCTTAATCTTCAAGGTATTTCATAATCATGATAAACAATATTTCATTTGAGAAGTTCCACTGGATAGTAACAGTTTTATTTTTATCCCTAGATAAGTAAGCACATTTTCTGAAATAAACAGAGCTTATATCTCTTATTCATATCTTCATTATATCTTATGTTTGAATATCAGATATATTTCTCTGATTATCTGGAACTAGAATTGCAAAGCTGATTAAATGCATAAATGTAATTGATAGTTGTATGTGATTTTTTTGAGCAATAATGTTCAAATGTAGAAATTATTGTATATAAGTTTATTTGAAATACATGTTTTTACTTATGACAAGCATAAAAAAAAAACACAACAAAATGACATTTAGAAGTCTGAAGAAAGATGTTCAAGGTTAATTCAATCTACTTATGTGTCCAAATCGTGCCTTTAACTGACAATTTTATGTTATTATCTCAGTGTGGCCCTCTCCCTCTGTCAGTGCATGCTAAGCTGAAAAAAAACCAAAATGGAACAGGAGTAAATTTCAGATATTCATAGTTGTAAACCTGTATGAATAGAAAACTTTTCTTCATATGGCTCTAGAGATATTGCTATATGCTCTCAAAGTGAAAACTAAAGTCATAATTGGACCTGAGGGCAAAATCTGTATTAACAGGCAAAAGGCAGCAGGGGATAGGCACAGCCAATGGTATGCAATTATCTATTTTTTTCACATTTAATATGTTTCCTAAAACAGCTACAATTAGTGCAAAAACAGATTCTCCCTGCCTATTCTTATCCATGATCTAAGGGATAGCATGGCTCAGGGAATATTTCAGGGTACTTTAGGGATAAAGTACTCTTTGTGGAGTGAATAGAGTTTTAGTCATATGAACACAAGCTATGCTGCTCCACTTACTGTGAGGGCCAATGAACACAGTCTTGTCATTGTATTCAATAACATAAGAAGGACATGGACTTGTTGGACAGTGTCCAGAGGAGGGCCACTGGACCAGATGACCAGAAGGCTGGAATACCTCTCTTGTGGATTCAGACTGAGACAGTTCTGAAGAAAACAAAAAGATGACAAATCAAAAGAAAATAGATGTTGCTACCACAACACTATTGAACCCCCAAAATTTCTTTCCCCCTCAACACCTTAGTACCACATGAACATTTAGAAAATGTATTATCAAATTCTAATATTATAATTCATATTTCTCACCATAGAGATCATTGAATAGATTTTAACCATATCCAGATTACTAGGACTTCACATTCTGTGGGAATCAACTGAAGGAATCATGCTTATTCAGCCTGAAAAAGAGGTGGCTTGAGGGGACATAGTGTCAACCCTACAATACTTGGAAATAGGTTTCTGGGAAGATGAAGTCAGTGTCTTTATGGAGGTGCATAGCAGTGCAAAGAAGGAAAAATAAACATAAATTCAGACAGGTGAGGTTCTGAATAGGTACGAGGTAAAAAAAAGTCATGAGAATAATTAAACTTAAAAACATGTTGCCCAGAAAGGCTATGAAGTTCGTGTTCATGGAACTCTTCAAGACTTAAGTCTACAAGAGCCTTGCAACCCTGGTCTAAATTCAGCATTGACCTTTTTCTCAGCAGGAGATAGAACTGACTGATTAGCTGAGATTCCTTTCAGACTGAGTGATCCTTTCGTTATTTATATGGATGAAAAAAAGCACCAAAAAAACCCCAACAAAAGACAACAACAACTAACAAGAACCCAAAGAAACAAACCAACAAAACTCCCAAAAACCAAAAAAAAAAAGAAATAATACTATCCTGTTTGAAGGATTGTTGACACTCCAAAGTAACAATCTTTCCCAGAATAGAAAAATACTAAAATAGGACTACAAGAGAGGTCTTTTTTCACTGTGTGGTCCTTTCTAACAGGCAACCTTGAAATGCTATCATAAACTGATAATGTTCCCTGCGGATGTAATTTTGCTCACTTGGCATGCTTGTCTTAAAAGTCTCTCCCAGGTGTGGATTCAAGTGAAGATTTCAAATCAACAGGACTGAAGAGCATATTACCTTTGGATATATAATTAAACATGCAAAAGGTAACTGAAGGTTCTTCAGCACAGAAGAAACAAACAAAAAAAAAAGTAGGCATCTCTAAACTGAAGTGGATGATCAACATTTTTAAGAAAAGGAAATCAGATTTATAAAGGAGTAGGCATCTTCTAACTATATTTACTCACTAAAATAGCAAAGGGATAGTCTGTTTAGGACAAGCCTGGAATTTGAGAGAGCAAAGAAGGGCTAAAAATGTGCTGTTCAATGAAAAAATTAAGATATACTTGGAGTTGTAGTAAAGAATGTTGATTTTTTGAGTTTCAAGAAATAACGTGAAATTCAAAAATCTTTGCAACCTTTCCCCTTGTGCACTTTGTCTGAATTGTGGCAGAATCACAGTCTAGATGAGGTTGGCAGGGATGTCTGGAAATTGCCTAATCCATCCATCTTTCTCAGGGAAAGGTCACCTACAGGAGGTTGCACAGGGCCATATCAAATTGAGTTTTGAATAGCTCCAGGGTTACTCCACAATATTCCTGGGAAACTTATTCTAGTGTTTGACCATATCACAGAAAAAGATATTTCCTTTATGATTAAATGAATTTTCTTGTATTCCAATTTGTCCTCTTGGGGTACCACCGACAAGACTCTGCTTCCACCTTCTTTAATTTTTCCTATCACGATTTATGCATATGGATAAGATTCCCTTGAGCTCTCTTTTCTCCAGTCTGGAGAGTCCCCAACTCCCTAAGCCTCTCCATTTTACTGTTCTTAGAACCTTGCAGTATATAAATTTCTAGAAAAACTAAATATCTTTGCCTTACAGACAAGAACAAAATGTAACAGGCTTCAAAAATTCATATTCCTTTAAAAGTAGTTCTTTTCAAGTCTGAAATGGCACAGTTGCTTTAATTGGAGAGATGCTGCTGCTGTTCCAGGAGCCTTCCTTCATTCTCTCCCACCCTGTAAATATTGTTATGCATCTGCAAAATCTACAAGAAACTCATCCAAAATTATTTCTTCTACTGCTGAGAATGCTACCTCAAGAAAAAGTACTGAAGACTTCTGATTGACAAAAACATGAAAAGTTTAAATATATTTTTTTCTTACATATATTAGTTTTCACAGAGTAATTTGCCATTAGAAATGTAATTAGGAAGCACTGATAACTCCTTGAGCTTTTGGTCTATATTATGCTATGAGAGAGAAAAAAATATATAAAACCATCAGAGATTTCATTATAATGTTGTTGTTTGGAGGTATTTTCACACATGATTATTTGCTTTTTAGTAAATGGATAATGACTCCATTTCTTTCCAAAGGGAGCCAAACTAGGGGCTTTCTTTAGATGGGGAAGGGTGGCCTGACCGAAATGTTCCTTCAAATGACATTTTTTTTCTAAGATTTGATTAAATATGGTTTCTGGTTGTACAGATGAACTAAATTCCTGTCACCTTCATTACTCCTTAACACAACTAGTGATATATCTGCTAAAAATAAATGAAGAATACAGTTAAGAAAGGATTTTATAATTTAGATGCATTTTTACTCTAGCTACTAAAATGACACACATTGAGTTTGTCTTTATGAATTTGTAGCACCAACCCATCTTTCTAAAAAAAAGTATTTGGGCACTTTTACATTATTTTTCTTTATCTTTCTTTCTTTAGGGCTTACTGTACATTTTTATGGACCAATGGTTAGTATCTGGCTCAAAAAGCCAACACATAGGATTATGATATGTACAAGAATAATCAGGTATTGTAATATTGGGTACATTTCAATATCAGAGTAGAATCATTACTTTCTAATGTTATTGCTTATTACTTAATACTAGCAAGAAAATACTGTCTTTATTCCAATTAAAGAAAAATACTACCACTAAATGGATGTTGCACTCATTCATAAGATATTAAATAGGAGTCACCAGATGGTGCTGTAACACCTAATTTTATGAAGTCCTTTGTCTGAGCAAACAACAGGCTCTCACTTCGGCCACGGGAAAAATGATATGCTTTCTAGTTCAATGATGCACTTCATTTCAGGGATAGCTCTTGCAAGCAACTAAAATATGTGCTTTTTAGCTTGGTTTCATTCATCAGTCATTTTCTTTAAGTGATTTTTTTGTGTTTGGGCTGAGAATCCTAAAACAGATGAATTTTCTGCATGCAATGTGTCTCTCTGAGAAGAAAAGTAGGTGGTGTAAAATTAGCACCTTAGGAACATAAGGTAAACTGCTAATTTCATTCTCAAGATTGGCTGTTCCTTCCCAGAAGACTAACACTGTCCACGATATGTTAAAACAAAAAACAAGAAACAAAAAGCGAAAAACCAACCAACCAAAAAAAAAAAACAACAAACAACCTACCAAACAAACAAAATTCCCCAATAAACAAATTTACCTTTCATTCTTAATTAGTTATACAGCAAAGAAAACTTCCTAATTGGAGCACCTCAGCACTGGACAGTTGCAAAAGGAACACTGAAACCTATGATGAATTACAAAGGCTTCTGAATTCATGGCACCTGACACCTCACATTTTAATGTAAGTATTTAGGTGGATTAAAACATAACACAAAGCTCTCTGTAAGTATCCATTTTAAATCTAATGTATTCTTAGCTCAGAGAGCTGTTGCCCAATACCATTGATACATCCCGTTATGTTTGTGATTAGGTCTGTGCTTAGACCAGGATGAGTACTTGTTTCTTTCTTTCCATGTCCTTTGAAAGGATTACAGACTTACTTTTACATATCAAGGAATGGTAAAATGTTTGACATAGGATCTATTTATTGATTCTAAAACCCTCTAGACTTATAAATCTTCCCTATAAACACATCCAAGTATTATTTGCTTAGAAGTCTTTGTCTATTTCTGTATCTCAGGCTAAAATTCCAGTAGTTGTTCCTCACACAGTTCTTCAGTATTTCCCAAAATACACTGAAAAATATTAAGAGAAGAACTATGGGGCAATTTTATTTTTTTTTAATTTGAAAACAAAAGGAGAATTGGAACTTCATTCCTTTGTTTTAATTATATTTCCTGAAACATTTTTTTCCTTTCATACTTGCTTATTCACTATTTTATCTTGTATTTTTGTTGTCAACTATACCTCCTTCTTGTTTTGGTACAGAAGAGGCAATGAATAGCCTCTTTTTATCAGCTGGAAAAAAGTGTGAAATATTTTATTCACATGTGCCAGAAAGAGAACCTGATGCATTCTGCCTAAAACTTGAAACAGTCTTCTGACTTCTGATGTATGCTAAGAATAGACTGCGAAATAAATATCAAAGCCAACATTGAAAATATAGGAGAACACATGCAAGAGCTCCTATTCCAGTAAGGATCAAAATTAATAGTACAGCAAAACATGTTCTGATTTTTTCTTAAAAGCTGATCAAATGCTGCTTCAGAATTTCCAGTTTAACATACAGTTTGTCTTCAGGTCAGAGGACTACACTCTTGAGCTAAGGTTCTGTGCACCTTTGTATACAAAGACTTGCAAAAGTATTGTAAGGATAAGGAAGAAAAACATTCACCAAAAATAAATCAAGAAATATTGGAATAAAATAGTAGTTTTTTGAGTGTTTTACTATAAACAAGATCTAATCTTTATTTATGCATATTGTACTCTAGATATTTTCAGTCCTGATCTCTAAATTATGATTGTTCCAAAACAAATGTTTGTGAAATGTAATTAATTATAATGTAAAACCTTCAAGGCATATTTTGGTTATTTATTTATTTAAATACTGAATTAAGCTAGCACTTAAAAATGCATATTTTATAGTTTGAATTTATCTGTTTTAAACTTATTATATCATCTAAGATTAGAACACACAACTGGATGACTGTGACTACTGTATATTATAACAACTTTTATTACATGTGTTGTTAGCCTGTAGAATACCTGAGAAAAACCCCAAAAAGTTAATCAAGATCTCCTCAACTCTCTCAAAGCTAAAATAACACCTTTTACTATATTTGCCTCAGTGAAACTTCCAAACATTGACTAATACCAAGTAGTATTACTGAATTTAAGGGAGATATTGGGCATATGCCTCAAACAATCTTATTGGCTAATTCTTAAATTAATGACATATGCACTTAGATTAGAAAAGAAGTCTTGCATTCAGCCTTGCAGATGGAAAGTATGATGCCAGCTAAAATTTCTTGCAGACCCACAGAAATTCACAGAGCTCTCTGCAATGTTAAATATGTTGAAACAAGTAATCATTGGTTTATCACTGTCCTTTTCCCAGTAATTCTCAAAATCTACCAAATAGCTATTCTTCATTAATGAGCTCTAAGAAAGATCAGAAATATTTCTCCATGGTTATTGTTTTAGTGCTTGACTGTTGTATTTTTGTCATGAGCACAGATGCCTTTTGGTAGTAAGTTAAGGTTCAGTTCCATTAGAGCTTTCACACCCACTTATCAGGATGCATAGATGAAGTAGCCATCTGTGTAAATCTAAAAACTTTTTTGAGAGAGTCTAAATTACTAGTTTATACTTTTATACTTATACTGCTTAGACCTGCATTTCATACATCAATGCATTGACATTTTTATCATTTATGTAATCAAATCTTTTAGTAAGACATCATTTGTTCTGAATAAAATCTGCATTCCAAAGTTCACTCACCCATTTTCTAGCTTTATCACAAAATTCTACAATAAATGTCATAGTCATAAAATAGTTGGAACTTCTTCTCTCTTTTTGTTTATTTGTTTTTTAATGAAATCTATAATTATCAACAGGACATTAATATATATTCTCTTTTGAGATAAGATGTTGATACTAGTTTATAGCGTGATCATACAATAATTTCACCTGGTTCATCAATCAAATCAGGAAGATGATGGAATTTAGAAAAACTCTGAAGAGATAAACCTTGATTGTAGGAAATATAATGCTTCATATTTAAAAAAAAATCCAGTGATATAAGAATTTATATGTGATCTAGAAAGGTTGTTTCTGCACATGGAAATACTCTGTTGTGCCAATCTCCTAAACACACTGTTGCATAAATGTTCAACCTATTATAATTGGAAGGATTACTTCAAAATACTTTTGGGAACAATATCTGTCAGGAACCCTATAATTAGTCCAAATATACAGCCATGAACTTTCAAAATACAGAACATACAGAAGAAACAATTACCAAAACTTACCTAGCCCCTCATTGTCTCCAACACTATTTTTTAAGCTAGTGCCTCATATTTTCATTCACCACTGGAAGACCTGAATTTGTGGAAGTCAAATAATTTTTGACACTTAAGAAATTATTCCTCTAGGATGAATCCCATCTCAGAACATGGCCTAGTGAGTCTAAGACTAGGGTCACTCTATGTTTAAAACGCACAGTCAGACAAAGGTTAAGGAAAGATTCTCCAGTTCTGTCTTTTACAGGGCAGGGGCATTCTTTATTATTGAAGCAAGATGGTTATTTTGCACAGTTTGCATGGGTAAGACTTCTCCCATCAAGGCTGTATTTAGAGGCAAGTTATGTTTAGTACCAGACACATTTTTTTATTCCTTCATTCCATCACCTTCTTTGGATAGAGATACCTAAGTTTGATTTTTCTGACACTGTGAGCCAAGAATAACAATGATGAACTTGGCACTAAGGAGCTTCAAAGATGCAGCAATACCATATGTGTAAACATTGAGAATGAATCTGGTCACTTAAATACAGAAATACAACTTGTCATGCTGAATTACTACAAATAAAGCATGATTGATTGATTATACCCTGCCATAAGAGGTTTCTTCAGAGTAAACCAATTAATTTAGATAAATATAAGGTAGTAATACACTTAGGAAAATGTGATATCAATGGGATGTACAAAACTGGTAAGATCTGGTTGGGAAACTGATAGTGCTGCAGACCTCACAGCTGCATGATTTTGCACAAAATGTTTTATTTATATAAATAGGTGGCTCATGCAACAGAGAAAGTAATAGAGTCTTAGTAACATCTAACCCTGAAGTAAATTTCATAATTATATAGATATTAAGTAAGATAAAAATGAAAACAAAGCAAAACCCTAAAACTTATAGTCTGGGATACATGAATGCTCTTGAATATATACAGGAAAAAGGGGGGAAAAAATCAAAGTTTATTGTGTATCAGCTGAGGGACAAGAGATGCCTGTGAGTGAGTTTAGGAATAATTTAAGCTTTAAAAATTAGTGAGAAGATCAGTAGGAAACAGTCTACAAAGTACAAGAATATATGCTTGAGACTCCACCTCATTCTCTGAATGATTGGCAGTTAGAGTGGGTACAATTTGCCAGAGAAGATAGAACACTGGAGGCCCAGCTACAGAGAATTTAACTACAGACACAAGAAAAGTCTTCAATAATTTTTCCTGTTGTTCTCAAAATTATTTACAGATTGTCATTACTATTTGGGCAATGTGATAGTTCAAAATATGAGTAATTTCACTTCCCTGAGACATTTAACTTAGACCTAAAGCTTTTTATCTACTGCTGTATATAAATCATTAAGATACTAAAAGAGGACTTTAGGTGGTACAAGCTCAGCCCCTACTCCATGCTCAATTTTTGTGTATGCTAATTAGATGCATAAAGATCCTTCTTGTTGTTTTATATATCCATCTCACACATTGGCAAAATGGGCCTCCTTGACAAAGTGTGCCTAACATCCTTCCAGGCATTACACAATTCATATCTTTTATGGCAGCTCCCTGTACTTTCTGTAATTGACTCCATATAGTAACTGCCTTTCTCAAGTAGTAGAGGTCTGAAATGTGATAATATGCATAGAGAGTCATGTGGGACTGTGGTTTTCCATCCCATGCCAAAGAACCGGTTTCTGCCTTAAGAGTGCCTGTATCAGGACCAGCATTGGAATGTGGTGCTCACTGTTTTGCTTTCATAACCATCTCACTAGCCCATGTGTTACTGTGTCAAATAAGGAGTGATGCTGAACCTTCAGAAGAGGACATGGGCTACTAGTAGTGCTTGTAGACTTTCTGGCTATCATGGTTTTGTTCTGGAAAATAAAAGGCTTTCATTTTCAACAAAGCCTTTATGAAGGTATTCTTATATGTTCTGGGGTTTTATAATTAAAGTGTATGTATTGCATGTCTTTTTCATAAGAAGTTCATATATATGTAGAGGAAGAAGTAGCAAGCAAGGTAAAAGACTTAGATTTAGGCTGGAGTCTGTCCAGCCTTTCATTCTTGAGTTAGCAGTCTAAAATGCTTTTGCTGGGAAATAGAAAGGTTTTGAATAAAAGTTGCATCATGAATAGAAGACTGCTATATATCTTGAAACAATTATAATTTATCCAATTACCTTAGACAGCCTGAGTGAATCAGTCTCAATTAATGTTGTGGCAACTCTGAAAATAAGATTAGAGTCAAAACTAACCACCTCATATAACTGATGGACTGAGATTTAAGGAGGTCTCCAATGAAAAGACTAAATATGGACAGGTGCTAACACCTTCCTACTTCCCTTCAACAGCTCACTAGCTGGTAAAGCTGCATTTAGCTGTAGTGGAGATGCTTGCAGAAAATATGGCACCTTCCTCTCCTCTGTAACTATATAGAGTGAGGAGTCACTTAAGAATTACTGATTTATTAGGCTTCAGTGTGAGAGCAACTCTATCAGAGCCACAGCATAAATATATCCTAATGGCTAGTACTGGAATTGTAAGAACTGAAACGTGATTTTCAATATCTTCTCTATGTTATGTATTTGACCTGGAACAAATGATTTAGGTTATATTTCCAATTTCTAACATCCCATTAATAAAGTCTTCTGTAAGTTTACTGGTCATCGTTATTTTAAGGACTGTTTTGCCACCTCCACAAGTTTTTTCTGCAATTTTGTTGTATTAATTTAGTTGCAATTTTCTACGTTTTATCTTATCACCCTGTTTTAATTTTTTCAATGCTAATTTTCAGTAGGAAGTAGGCAATAACTAGTGAAAAAGCAAAGGATCTGAAATAGATTCATTAAATATAAGAAAGGTGAAGCTATTATATCATATTAAATGCTATCATCCAATTAATTAATTTTGCATGGTTATTCTTATGGTGAAGAAAATAATCTTTGTTTTACAGTAGTTTGTGCTCAGTAAGAACATCACAGTAGGATGACAACACTTTAGTAGTACTCATTGTGAGGATGTCACACAGTCTGAAGCCTGTTAGCTGAGGTACTCCCCGGGGCCTGCAGCCATGGTCTGTGCCACCCACCAGCCAGGAGCAGAGCAGCTGGTGGGCACTGGGAAGACCCAGCCTCAGACATCAGGCACCTCACTGGAGACAAACTGAGACAAGGTCAGGACGTAAACCCAGAGGTGATAGCAGCTTGGTGGGACCCATGGATGGGCAGGGCAGGACTGTAGGGAGGCAGAGGCTGACCCCAACATGGCATCACTGCGGCAGGGGCTGACAGATGCCAGAGGGCTCAGATAGGTCATAGGCAAAGCGTGGGGAGCCCCAGCGAGGGCTGGTCAGGAACTGTCAGGACTGTAAGTGCCCTTGGGGCCCTGGAAGTGATATTTAGTCTGTAGGCACCTTTTCTACATGTAGGGGTCTACACACCTGACATAGATCTGATAACTTCTTGTATAGTAATTGACTATATGACTCACTTATTTCCTCCTTTTTTTCCATTTCAAGACAGGCATCATGTCTTTTTGTTTTGTTTTGGTTTGTATTCTTAGTCATTAGGACTTCATCCATCTTTCATGAGTTCTCAAAGATAAATGCTAACAAGTGTATCTCTAAAGAAAACATACAGCAAATGCCTTTCAGTGTTATGATTCATAGTGTTGCATTGCCTAAGACTTAGAAACCTTCTTCCAAGAATTAAATTCAAAGTAATGAGATGACCATCTAAAGGGTGATATTTGTGGAAAAGAAAAAATGGAATTCACAGCACTTTACATCCACAGTGCTGGGTGTATATACCATACAAATACATAAGTTGATCTCTGCTATTGCAAGATTCCCAAATTTGTTACTTAGGAACACAGTTTAATCTGGATTCAAGTGTTGAAATACCCTTTAAAGGTATAAACATGAATAATAAGAATGAAGCCTCTTTCTTTTCCCAAGCAAGTGAGCTAATACCTAAATTATTAAACAAACTACCAGTAGCTTTAGACAACAGAATAAACACAGTCTAAACATGACTGGAAACTTGTACATTTCTGAGAATGCAAAAACTCTGAATAATTTCTTCATAGATGTTTTTCTGAATATCACTTCTCAATTATTTTCTTGTTATTACCTGACTTCTTACCTGTTTAGATCTAGTATGTGTTTTGTTTGTTATCCATCAATCACTAGCAATTTTAATGAAAAAGTTCAGCCTTGGTATTTTTTGCTAAGGAACTCCTCTGCAGAATGATATAACAATTATTTTTGGCTTTCTTCTTATATAGATAAATAAGGTTTTCTTAACAACAGTGCTTCTGATTGCATATTCTTATGTACCTTTTGAGATTCAACCTGCTATTGGTCCTAATGTTTTCTATTTGTCTTCTGTCATCTGACGTACTTGCCATTTTTGGTATACCTCTTTCAGATCGGATTAGGGAAGGACTTATGATTATAAGAAATGATCTTATTTACTGTCCTTCTCCCACATATGCTTGAAATTCCATTTTGAAATGATCTGACTTTAGGATCCAGCTTACATAAAATACAAAAAATGTTATATAACATAGTAATACCCACAGTAATAAATATTCTCAAACTATATTGCTCTATCCAGTGTATGTGCCAGGCGTAGAGAAAGGCCATAGCAAATGACTGAGATAAAACAATACATTGTTTTATAGAGAATATGCAAACATTAATGAAATTATAAAGATATAGTACTATAGTAGTGATGCAAGACAGATCCTGGATTTCTATAAAGTCTTTGACAGTGTCTTTCATAGCATACTCCTGGAAAAGGTGGCAGACCACAGTTTGGACAAGAGCACTCTTTCTTAAGAGCTGTCTGGATGGCCAGGGCCAGAGAGTGATGGTAAATGGTGCTGCATCCATTTGGCGGCTAGTCACAAATGGTGTCCCCAGGGGATCAATACTGGGCCCAGTCCTGTTTAATATTTTTGTTGATGATCTGGGTGAGTGGATCAAGTCTAACCCTTAGTAAATCAGTGGATGACACCAAGTTTGGGGGGAGTGTTGATCTGCTGAAGGGTAGGAAGGCTCTGCAGAGGGATCTGGACAGACTGGATTGATGGACCAACAGTATGAGGTTCACCAAGGCAAAGTGCTGAGTCCTATGTTTTGGCTGCAATAACTCCCTGCAGTGTTACAGTCTTGGGATTGAGTGGCTGGAAGGCTGCACAGCAGAAAATGACATTTAACTGAAAATGAGCCAGCAGTGTGCCCAGCTGGCTAAGTTCAATGACATCCTGACTTGTATCAGAAATAGTGTGGCTGACAGGACTCAAGAAATGATTCTCTCCCTGTACTCAGCACTGGTGAGGAAACACTTCAAGTGCTGTGTCCGGTTCTGGGTCCCTCAGTTCAGGAAGGACATTGAGGTGCTGGAGAGAGTCCAGAGAAGGGCAATGAAGTGGGTAAAGGGTCTGGAGTAGAAGTTTTATGAGGAACAGATGAGGGAGCTGGGATTACTTAACCTGAAGAAAAGGAGTCTCAGGGGGATGTTATTACTCTCTACAACTACCTGAAAGGAAGGTGTAAATAGGTGGGTATTGGTCTCTTTTCCCAGGCAACTAGTGACAGATGAGAGGACACAGTCTTAAACTGTGACCAGTGGAGGTGTAGGTTGGACATTAGAAGAATTTCTTCACAGAAAGGGTGATTAGACATTGAAATGGACTGCCCGGGGAGATGGTGGAGTCACTGTCCTAGGAGGTTGTTATGATCAGGTTATTAAATTATTAGAAATGCCACTGTCCAAATTAAGGTGAAAATGAGACCACATGCCAAAGTCAATACTATGGGTTTATTTAACAGTAAATGTGAGGCAGAGATAGATAGATAGATAGATAGATAGATAGATAGATAGATAGATAGATAGATAGATAGATAGATAGATAGATAGATATAAAAAAAGGGGTGGGAAGAAAGAGAGTGACTAAGATTAAATACAAAATCTATCACTATTCTGTGGAACTCAGGGGTGTCCCATGGGGTCCCATCCTTCTGTTCTTCTCAGTGGTGAGGGGTCCTGCAAAACCCAGAATCCAATGGATTAATATATGCTCAGGAGATGCCCAGGCACGTCCCCGGGAGAGGAAGCTTTGCAGTCTTTTGCAACAGGCTCTGAATTTGTTACTTCACTTGGATCAGGTGCGGTCCACCACCCAGAGGCAGGGGAGGAGGGTGGGGTAGGGGGTGCTTTGGGGTCTTTAATGGTCTATGTCCCTTGTGTATGTGGTCTTACCAGAGTGGGAAGGTTTCCTCCTTGGGTTTGGTGTGGTTTTGCCATCAAACACTCAAATCCCTTCTCTTCCTCCATCTACTGAGCCCAGCTAGGGCTGATTCTGAATACAGATATATTAGTCTTTCCTGAGCCTTGTTTACTTCTCTCTGACCAGAAATAATTGGATGACAGTCTTATCTCGAATTCCTGTCGCAATCCAAATTCCAGTCAGGAGGCATATTCAGAAGGGGGGGCGCTTTGGTGGTCCCAGACAGGCAGTTGCTTCTTTGCCATTTGACAAGAAGTCTTTCTATGATTTTGATGATGTTTAAGTCATTAACAACATTTCAGTCTATCACAGAGGTGTTTAGGGAAAGATCACATGTGGCACTTAATGTCATGGTCTAATTGACATGGTGGTGTTCAGTCCGAGGTTGGACTCAGTCTCAGAGGTCTTTTGGAACTAATTGATTCTGATTTTGAAAAGTTTCATATCAGTTACCTTTAATGAGATATATTGACTTTTTCAAAAGACTGTTTAACTTGTTTGAATGAATATTTATCAGCCATTAGAGTCGTTATAGAGGTAACTATGCTGGAACATCTATTTGTGTCTGTTCCTGTACTTAATTCCTGTTGTCTAAACTGCAAATTATGACTTTATCTCCTAGCACTCTTTTAGCTCTTCTCTTTAACTCCTGATCAGTTTTTAATTCTCTGTTCCTGATACTGGCTCTTGACCTTGGACTTCCGTTTTCATACATCTCCAGAGTTTCTGTTCTTCTCTAAGTTCTTTCCCTTGCTTTTCAATATTGTGTTGGGCTCCAGACCAACTAAATATCTGCAATTCTGTGAGGGTTATGAAGGCTACTAAATCCTGTTTTTTATTAATAGCCACATCAAAAAAAGTCCATTTGCACAATTTTAATTATGGGGATTTTGTTTCCATGTTCTGTTGTCACTGAACAGCAATAACCACAAGAGTCTCTTGTACTATTTTTGTGTGCCATTTTTCACAATATAGCACTCAACTTCTTTAAATCATGACTTTCATAAAATTTGTTCCATATATTTCTGTTATTGTTTTTAGTACTTTATTTTCTGTTTAGAAAACATTTAGTTCATTAAATCTTTATCTGTGAAAACAAAAATGCATAACAAGAATAACTCTTCTCTGTGCATACACTGTAAATCTTTTGAATTGAATTCTAGTCAATCTCTAATAGTGGCATTCATTTTTGTGGTATGGACTAATATCTATATTGCAAGCAACACAATTCCAGTGCAGCTTACATGTGGCAATGATCATGACTTAAAAAGTCCCTGTTATACTCAGAGAATATTTAGTTTAATTCATTCTAACAACATGTATCCAGTGTCATATGAGATAGCCTAGTGTATCTGTGACATCTGAACTTGATGGACAGAAGCTCTGTAGGACTTAAAGGAGATTCGTGTAACAGCGGATAGGAAGCTGAAAACCGGATGGGAATGCATCTAGACATGGCAATGGACTCATTGAAGTAAACCCTTGGTTCAGATGAAAACATCAATCTTTAGACTCCTAAATGTAGACCTCTACACCCTTCTGAGACCTGAGTAGAGGTATATGTGTTCCTTCTCCTAATCTTCAGCTAATAACACCTTCTTCTGATAAAACCTTAAGACAGAAATGTAGAACCTCATAAACTCTGTAATACTTACTGATGCTTTTTCTTATTGCTTCCTGCACCTTCAGCTAGATTTGAAGCCATTTGATTAATACAAGAACTCACAGAACAGCTTATATTTGCCAAAACTTCAGTATCTAGTGTCTTTTGTTTGCTCTAGGGTACCTTACATAGCCAGTGAAGTTGCTCCACAACTATGACATTTTTATAATGCTTCCAAATTTATTGATCAAGTTTTCTGTTTAAAACAAGAAAAATGGAAGGAATGAAGAGCTTCTAGTATTACTTTTTAAAAAATTAAATTATTTGAAATTTTAAAAGTCTTTAACTTTTCCTATGAAACTACAACATTACTTTTTGCTGTAAACTTACTGTCAATTCAATGATAGTATCAAAAGCCACTACTGTTTTTTTTTCAAAGCCACACTTTTCTAGGGTATATATTAAAGTGATGCAAATCTAATTACAGATCAAAAATAGTGTCTAATTCAGTTCTGAAACAGATGAAATGGGGACATGGAAATGCATCCGCTGATCTGCCCAAAATCCTCATCCAAAATATGTAGTGTAACTAAGATTCTGTTTTTAATGATTGATTTAACATTTATAAATTCTGTCTGTACAGTAACCTTGTCCTGGTTTATAATAACCATCTGGTGTTAATGCTCCATTTTCTGTGTTCAAAAGTTGACTGTAGTTTGTCCTCTAGCAATTAATAAGAGAGTAAATTGCCTGTTTTCTCTACTGGAGAGGTTTGGGGTCACTTGAAGAAAGGTGATTCAGACTCAGTGTGTTATTAGAAAACATAGGTTGGTTGTTTGTAATTCTTCTGAGAAATATTTCCTCAAATACTGGAATAATGGTAGCTTTATTTTTCTTCTTCAATACATCATTTAGATTCATAAATTGAAATTTCTGAAGGGTAGACTAATCTAATACTACTACCACTAGGATTAGAGGTTATTTAACTGAGAGAAACAGAGGATAAGGAGGAAGTTTAAGGAATTTTTTCAGGTGCAAAATAAACTGTAAGAAGAACTGTTGCTCACAGATACTTTTCAAAGTAGCTCTTTTTGTACAAATAGAAGAATTAATTATTTTCCCAGTACCATGACTTCATATATTTTGAAAGACTTAGGGAAAAACAGTCTCATTTCAAGAAATGAGAGAGCACAAAATATTAAACTCATTGAATAGAAACTAAGAAGCAAATATCCCAAAACTTTCAAACACGGATTAAAAGAAAGCTGAAGGTTTACTTGCAATCATGGAATGAGCATCTATTCTTATTTCTGCATACTAAGTAACTAGGAAAAAAATTATCTGAAGACATATACAATTTTCCTACAATTTCCTTCCTCATTATGAAGACTGATATTTCATGTCCAAATTTTATGCAACTTCATTAATACGTGTTCAAAGCTATGCACATGCAGTTTTCCTTATATTCTTAACCTTGTTCAATCCTTAATGTTCCAAATGCCTTGGCTTTTGCAATTTCTAAAACATTAAGTTTTCCAGTATCTGAAAATTGTTTAGAGTACCTGATGCTGTGTATGGAAATGTACTTAATGTTCATTTGTTGAATGCAAAATCAACTATTCATATGACCTTCAGATTTTTGTCAGTTTTCACCTCAGTGGTGGATAGTAAGAAGAACTTTCATCTAAAAAAAAAAAAATCCCATAGATAATTAAGTGTTGGATAAATGGATGGTAAGTCTTGTAACAGTAAAGCCTGTTGGAAAATATTCCTGAAAAGGCCTCCACTAAAAGTGGAGCTATTTCACTAAATCTTCTAAAGGCTTTAAATGGCAAGTATCTATACACTTGTTAAGCATAAAATCAGTTTTTGATTTAAACTTAAGAGAAGAAGTGGTTTATTAAAAAAAAAAAACCAAAAGAAGAATCCATAGGATTAAATCTATTATCTTTGAAAAGAAAAAGAAAAAGAAAAAGAAAAAGAAAAAGAAAAAGAAAAAGAAAAAGAAAAAGAAAAAGAAAAAGAAAAAGAAAAAGAAAAAAAAGGAAAAGGAAAAGAGAAAAAGAAAAAGAGAAAAAGAAAAAGAAAAAGAAAAAGAAAAAGAAAAAGAAAAAGAAAAAGAAAAAGAAAAAGAAAAAGAAAAAGAAAAAGAAAAAGAAAAAGAAAAAGAAAAAGAAAGAAAAGGAAAAGAGAAAAAGAAAAAGAGAAAAAGAAAAACCCAACCCAAACCAAAAAAGCATATTGAAGTCACAGTAATTTAAGAAGATCTTAAAGGGCTTCAACAGTATTTGTATGGTTTGGACAATAGACCAAAACTTCAGTTTTGTATAAACTTACAGCTCTATGTTATTAGAGAAAGTTATTGTTAGCACTATACTACCAGATGCAGAACAACCTTAAAGTACTTAGGTCAGCTTCTAATAAATGTCTACAATTCCAAAATTGTGATAACAAATGGAATGGTTAAACTAAAGCTAACATTTTAGCTGGTGAGACAAACCCTTCAGGAGAGCTTAGGATTCCTTAAGATATTAAGCTTAAGATCTTTGTTAAGAAGATACTCACACAACTACTTTTTGTGGTGCATATGCTTTGTGAATAAACACTAGCATTCTGGATCTGTCTTTGCATACAACTATAAAAATATCTAATAGAAAATTTTGCAGTTCGAAAAAGGTGCTTTTTATTACTTGCAGTGGTATAGGGGTTTTTTTCTAAGTGTTTTAGAAACTGAAATAAAATGTTATTCCTTGAGACTATTTTGAAACGTAATTCAAAATATGATGTTATAATTAAATTCTGAAATTATTTCTCCAATAGTTAGTGATTTATTTTTAGTGGTCATGGTGTAGTAGCTTCATATTTTGGTGGGTCACAGGAGCTGAAATAGTCTATACGTGTGTAATTTTGTGCTTAAGTGATCAAAAGCAGCTTTAAGTCAGATCATATTGAAACATGGTGTCTTATTTTCTAGATCAAACTATGTCTATGTCTGTTCTGTAATGAGAATGTTTATTTTGGCTTCAAATAAGAATTAAATCAGATAGCAGACTGTTGAGGTTACCTTCAAAATTGACATTTCTGTATTTTGATCATCTATTCAACGATAAACTAAAAGTATGAATACATACATTGGAAAACAGCAGGCATCCTTCACAAACATTTCAGTAAGTTAGATTAAAGTAATAGCAACTGCTTCCAAACGTTTTAGTTGCCAAAGTTGTTTAGAATTCCGATAGCAGAGCAATCTATGGAGAAAGAATGACATAGAGGATGTTCTAGAGTATTTATCTATGCCTACAATAATAAATAAAATGGTCTAGAGACTGTTCCCTGGACTTGAGAAAAAACAGTGCATAATGTTCCTATCTGTTCAACTAAAGTCTCTTTCTTACCCACCCTGCCCCACATCTGGGAACAGATATGAACTCTGTCATTTGCGAATAGTCTATGGTCTCTGCTAACTTCTGAATTGTTCTCAGCTCTTAGTTCAGGCAGCTATTTGGCCTGATCAAAACCCTGACAGGACTACTTTAAATATATTAGCGCAGATAACCATGTTTCCACCTTTATGATGATTTGTGCTCCCTGACACAGTTTGAATTATAACTATAAAAGTAAACATTGAGGATTGCTTGATAAATCATCTTCTGATTTCCTTATGCATTAATTGCTTTTGCAAATTCTGGATTCCTAAATGTTTCATCCTCCACAGTTCCAGTGTCTAAGGCAAATGTAAAGACACCTGCACAAATACAAAGATGAAGTTCTGTCCCTATGAGGCCTAAAACGGAAGAAAAGAACTTTCAAAGCAATATTAATATAGATAAAATAGAGAGCAGATCTTTGATTAAAGTGTTTTAAGACACACTAAATACTTAAGTGCATGATACAGCATAAAGCTCCTACAAATTTATAACACTAATTAACATCATATCTAATGGATACATCCAACCCAAAAATTGTCTGCCCCCTGTACTTCCTTCACATCTGCCCCTTTACATGTCTCCCTGGAAATGAGTCAGAGGTCTCAAGACCCTTTCCTTCTTCACCATCATCATCTTCAGCATCACATGCCTTCTTTGGAGCTTGTCCAAAGTTTCTGGGCCTTCTATTGCTTTGACTTTAATGATATCTTACTATGTCCTTCTATGTATGTGTTCCAAAGAAGATGTCTTCATTAAAATCTTTTACCTTGAAAAGAACATTAAACAAAATTTCAAGAATATTGAGAATTTTATAGAAAGCATGACAAAGGGGGTTTAGTAACTGTTAATAACTGCTATTTTAAAGTGTTAAATGGCATCACCAAAGCCATTGATGAGCTCCAGGAAGTACATTTCTATTTAACTCTTCAGGACTGCATTACTCAGGGTTATGTTTGGGCACATGACTGTGCCCAAAGCAAATAGGTAAACACAGAGTATGGGGAGTATGACACTTAGTTGTAATTTGAAGCAACTTGGATCTTGAAATGTTCAAATTCACTGAAGGCAGGACTAGCTCTTCAGTGGAGGAATAGGATATTATGTCATTATCTCAAAATTAATCACTGCAAAGAATCTTTTGTAGGGAAAGTGCTGAAAGACATGCAGCAAAGGTTGGTCACCCATGAAGACATCAAGACATCATCTATTTCTCATCAGGACAAAGACATTGCTATCCATCTGTTATAGTTGCAAAATCTTTCAAGGAATTTTTTTTTCCTGTCTCTTACTAACACTGTGGTTTTGGAGTTGGAGGCCAGGACGGACGGCTTGTTAAAGCCCAGCCCCTCACTACCTGCTCCAGAACCAGCTAATTGTCCAAAGGCTAAACAAAGAGGGGTGGCTCATAGCTTTGGATTCCAACGTGATGGCTGGGAAGAGGACTGAGAGGAGGTATGAGAGCGGAGAGAGGTTTATTGGGCTTGTGTCACACTTCTCCTCTTTGGCTGCTTTGTGTGCTAGCCACTGTTTGATGGGCTGGTGGAAGCATCTGGAGGGGGTTCCCCTTACTCAGCCCCCAACTCTGCATGACCTGTGCCATTCTGAGAGAACAGCTGCTTCCTGGTTTCACTGCAGACTCCTTGAGGGCTCAACACCAAGGAGTGTTGAGCCTGCAGAGGGGTTGCTAACCAATCCCCCCGCAGTGCTTTCGGACAAAGGTTGGTAGGAGAGGGTCTTTACACTGTGCACGGGAGAGGTTTTGTTCAGTCTTGTGACTGCCATTCCAGCACCTCTCCCCATTCTCAGTCTTTGCCTGACTGGAGCCTGTGGGTCATCATAGTCACTGTGGTACAACAGGCGGTATGACAGTGCCTCCTGCTGTCTGTAAATATAACTGCACCAAAGGGGCAAAGGTAAGACTTGTTTTGTTTGAAAGTTTTAATTATGGTGTTGCTGTTTGTTCTATTTTTCTTGGGTTTCTTTCTTTTTTTTTCTTTCAGTTATACATACATACATATATATAAAATTAAAGAACTGTTATGCTTTATCGCTACATTTTCTGATTAAAGTCTCTTAATTTCAAAGGTTGCGGTGGTTTTTAGGGAGAGCCCCTCCCTCCGCCCCTTCCGAAACTGGAAAGGGTCATCGCTTTCCTTGATAGACATCTTGTTTTTCTTTTAAACTGGGACACCCTCTGAGATCAGCACACAAATGTTGCAGGTTAGATTAAAAACTGTATCCAAACTCAACAGCTGGACATTCTCTCCATAATAGGATGGACCTATATTTTGATTTGTTCTAAATCTGAATCCAAATGTTGCTGTTCTGGCTCTCACCTGATATCTAGATAAACAATACAGGTATCATTATAGACCAGCAGATTCCCATAAATGCTGGTCAGTTGCTATCCTTTTTCTAAGATAAATGCTTCTTTTCTCTTGCTCTTTATAGAAACTGTGGGAGCTCAGATGGGTCCCAGGATCTCACAAAAACACCATTTTTTGATATAGGCTGGTGAATTAACTGAATCGTACTGGGCATATCTGCAAGACTGAAACAAATCAGTGGGTGAAAAAGAATATTGTACCTGTATTTGCTTCTGAAAAGACAGAGACACATATTTTAAAATCTAAGGTAATATAATACACTATGACGTATAGGAAATGGGTATGGGGGAAGGTATTTTCTTTTAAAGATCAACATAATTTTAATAAAAGGAGCCACTGTCCTTGCTAATTTTATATGTACTATATTAAACAAACTGAATCTGTGTTGGGCTGTGGCATCAGTGAACACCCACACCTGTAATACTCAGGACTATTCACTTAGCTTAATTAATTCTGCTCTAAATTTCATCTTCAAGAATTGTCTACACTAAAATAAAGTGGACAAAAGAAGTTATCAAAGAAGATTTTATTTTTCTTATCGCTTTAAATTCATTCACATAGAACAAGATGACTGCTAAGGGAGAATCTGATTCAGAGTTAACCTGACAGCCCTATCCAGCCCTATCCAGTCAGTATTTCAACAATTTCCCCTTTAATATCCAAATCCTGAATTGTGACTGCCATCTTAACTATCTGTTGTTTCCCTCTGGCAGTAGTGTTAATGTGTTAATGTGTTTTTTGTTTTCTTTCATCATTATCAGATGAAAGAAACTGGCTTGTGTGGCATTTGCAAAGACATACCTTAAACTTGTAATTGCTTGAGTGTGCATGCTCCTACTATACATTTGCTATATGCTACATACTCTGCCCTTGATACCCTTTTTAATAAGCTGTATCATATAATCATTTTTGCTCTAAAGAAAAACATGAAAAATCAATTAAGTGAGGATACAGCCCTTATAATAAATAAATGAAAATATAAGCAAATAAATAAAAGGGAGACAAAATTTCTTGTGAGATAAAGCTGGACTCTTTTAGATTGTTTTGGTGGAATATCTACATCTGTCACAACAGCTACAAGAAGGTGGAAAGATGTTAATTACATATTGCTGGAGCCAATAACAGGTTCCTATTGTTTCTCTTAAAAGAAGAAAACCTTGAGGATGTTCGCGGTAAGGTAATGCATTCTCATAGGATTCACTAAGCTGTTTTCTGGTTGTTCAATCGAGGATCTTTTCTTTTTTGTCTGAAAAGTAGCAAATTCAGTTATCTCTGCACTGACAGTACTGCTACCAGTACAATAATGGGGTAATTTGCAACATCACTGCCTGTTTCCAGCAAGCACTATTGCATTAAGTCAATGATAATTAAGGACAGAGGCTTCATGGGTAGGCACAAGTACTAGCAGGATAGTTCTCTCTACCATGGAATTAGGGCCAAGAACGTAAAACAGAATAAATAGCTTTAACAATTCTGAGCAAGGTCCAGGTTTTCACAAGAGTGCTGGTGTCTATTCTTAGCTATGAGTCTCTTAGCTCTAAATCTGTAGATTTGTGTTTGTTCTTCTTCGGGGCTCATGAATTTTGGTTTCTTGACTAACCAGTGACAGAGTTTGAATATGAAGTTAAAAGGGTATTCCCATTTTCTTTTCTCCCTCTTATTTCCTCCCTCCTTCCCTCCCTCTGTCCCTCCCTCCCTCCCTTTTGCTTATGTGGTGATTCGGGCATACTCCTGGGGGGAAAAAAAGTGAAAGTGATTTTAGTTTGCAACCCCTTAGATTAGGAATACTGAACCCTAACCTCCCAAGAGATTTCTTTAACCAAGAGTCTGTCATACAAAACATGAGAAATGCTTCCCCTCATCACCTTTCTGTGACAGCTCTGTTTTAAAGGCAAAATAATTGAAATACTGCTTTATAAGTGGCTCAGTAACAGTCAGGCACTCTCAAAGTAAGAGTTTCAGACCTTCAGTCCTGCTACATTGGTCTTCTTAGGAAACATGAATTCCATCATGAGCTAGTTGAGGGCTGTGTATCCTCAACAGGAGACAAGAACTGTTCTAGGCATATGCAGCAATGAAGTTTCAGGAAATTAAAAAAATCTAGCTCAAATACAGGCTAGAAAGTTCACCTGTTTGTTGAGCATTGGTGTTTTGAATGGCAATTAATCTGTGAGAGGTGTATACTCAACATGTATTTTTAAGGGAGCTTACATTCTTTTCATAGTATGTGATTTATCCTAGTTTATACTATAGTACTAGAATTATTTCCATCATCTCTCATTCTTTATATTTTTTTTTCTGAAATATTGACTTTCTTTTTATATATTAGAAAAAATACTACTTTTCGCTGTATGGTGATATAAATTTTATCTCTTTTCCTGAATCACAGAAGATATAAATTTTATATGTTATGCGACAGTCTTGGATTCTATTTTTCAAAATACCATAGGCTGAATTTTTACTGGCTTGTATGTAAATATATTAATATCTGGGCAAGTGTTTCCATTCGTACTTTATCTCTTGATACATTATCTTGGTAAGTAGAAAAATTAGAGAATTAGTATATATATAAAATTAGAATCAGAGTGTAGATGGCTTGACTTGTTAATTAGGCAAAACTTGCAAATATTCTTATTTGTCAAAAAGGAAGTTAAAAAATGGCTACTAGTATGTCTATAGACCCTAAAATTTGAGAGCCTGACACTTAAAGCTGTTTGGTGGCAATTTTACTTACGTTAAAATGTATGAGACAGTAGATTCTGTTTCTTTCCCCAGCTGTTAATGTAAATTGGGAAATTTGACTCAAGAAGATGTATAGAGATAATAAGATCACAGAGTGGTTAAACCTGATACTCAGAACCCAGTATTAAAGAAAGTCAAGTGGGAAAAGGTCCATATAACTTAAGCCAATCAAAATAAACAGGGAGCTAGTCTAAATAAGTCATTCAGATTCCCTCTCATTGTAATAAAAAATTAGCTTTTCATGTTGGTATTAATTGCTGACGGCAAGTGTCTTTTCATGTCTAGGACTTTTTTTTCCTATTGACTACCAAGGCATTTTAGACTTCACTGTTGGACTGAATGTTTGACTTCAGATAAGTCAATTTAGGTGAAATAAATCTCAGGTTGGTTGACTGAGTGGGTAAGAAAAGCTGAACAGTATGTGACTAGAGGTCATTTACACGATGTCCTGTTACAGTTTTGTGGTTGAGAGTCACAAAATATTATTACATTGATTGATCTACCCGACATAGCTGTTGTGAAAATGAGTTACTCTTTGTGTAGACGGAAATAAATCCTGAAGATACAATTCCACCTTCTCTAGTCCAACTAAACTGTATGTAACATTTCTCTTCAATTTCCATTATAAATAAGAAAATCCTTCAAGGCTTTTGGTAGAGGAAATTTGTTCTCCTTCTATCTGGTTTCAACAGTAGCAAAACTAAGCAAAAAAAGGACAGATATAAACTTCCAACTTCCCCCATCCTTTCTTAACCAAAGAAGAGCCATGTTTATTGCCTTATAAAAGCTTCCACTACTTGAAGGATAATTATTTATTTTCCTGTGTTTATATCTGCTTTATTCGTTGAATAAAGGTTTCAAGATTACAAAATACACTTATTAACTCATCTTTTACTCTCTGAGATGGGAAAAACTGTAACTGTGTACTCAAGTTTATCAGAAATTTAAGCTGTTTTACTGATTCCAGGTTGCACCTCAGTAGAACAAAATACACATATGAAATTATCTGATCTATTTTCATACAGTCAAAGAATCATTTAGGTTGGAAAACACCTCCAAGATCACAGAATTTGACCACCACCACTACTAAACTGTAGTACTAAGCGTCATGCACAGTCATTTTTCGAACACTTCCATGGGGAGTGACTCCACCACATCTATGGGCAGTCTGTACCAATGCTTGACAACTCTTTCAGTGAAGAAATTCTTCCTCATGTCCAAACTGGACCTCCCCTGGTGCAGCTCTAGGCCATATCCTCTTATCCTGTCACTGGTTTCCCAGGGGAAGAGGCTCAATTTGCTACAACCTCCTTTCAGACAACAGTAAGATCCCCCTTGAGCCTCCTTTTCTCCAAGCTAAACAACTCTAGCTCCCTCACCTGCTCCTCACAGAACTTACTCTCTAGACCCTTCATCCACTTTGTTGCCCTTTTCTGCACATGTCCTTCCTGAACTGAGGGGCCCAGAACCAGACACAGGACTTGAGGTGCAGCCTCACCAGTGCTGAGTGCAGAGGACAATCTCTTCCCTAGTTCTACTGGCCCCATTATTTTTGATAAATAGGCCAGGATGCCATTGGCCTTGGCCATCTGGGCACACTGCTGGCTCACTTGTAAGCCTCTCATCACATCAGTCCCTTGAGTTTGCCTTTGACACCTCACGACATATCCAATGACATTAAGCAGTTATGATCAGGCAAGAATTGAGTCTCTAGTCACAATAGTCTGAAGCACTTTTAAACCTCCTGGAGTGTCATGTTTCTGTGACCCAAAGCCTAGTTTTAATACAACACAATGATATAATCTTGGCTTACGCATCTGAGAAAATTGCAGACTCTGGGAAAGAGTAATGACAAAACTGCATAGGCTGGAGCCACGAAAGGTAAAAAAGTGAAAATGCAAGCAAGGTCAGAGAGAGTTGTACAAGGATTCTGCAGGAATAACAGGTGAGAAAAATCTTAAATGGAAAAAAAAAAATAATAAAAAAAACCTTTTTACCCCTAGTAATCAATTGTGTAACATTAAGTGGGAAATGTTTTATAGTTTTAGTTTTACAATAATTCTATGTGTGATCTATCCCTATCTATGTGTAAAATGTCTGCAGTTATTTCTTATACATGTCTACTTGCTCCTGCTGCCTAGTATTTTCAATTTCTTCTCCAAATATGTAAGTCCCACATTGAAAGCGCAATGTTTTTTCTATCAAGGTTTTATACTACAAAAAATAATTTTAAAAACTGCACAAAGGCAATTTTATCTGTTTTATAATTCTGAAAATATAGACTGACATCCTGACCCCTGTCAGGATGTAGAAAGCATGATACCTGTGGAAGTTATTGTTATATCTATTGCAACAAATTTCTGATGTAAAACTGAAACAAGCTTAATCTCTGAAGTCTTTCAAAACAGCCTTGCACTAGAGTATCCTGGACACCTTATTTCCAAGGAGTGGACAAGACTTTTCTCAAGGCATGGTCCTGGGAACAAAAAGAGTGCAGTGATGGTAAAATGAAATATATTGAAACCATTTTCAGATGATGGGGAAAGAAGAGGACTGACGCTCACTCATAATTAATTATAAATAATAAAGAAATAACCTATTTTATTTAATTTTACTACACCTAAACACAGGAAAGGAATTAAAAGAAACCTTTTTATCTGGAGGGATATGGAGAGAAATAGTCATCAGGAATTCAATTCAAAGAGTGTGTCAAATTACCTAAAAAATATTCTACCCTCTCTCAAGGCCTATCCTAAATAATTTGAGAACAGAGATGACATTTAAAAGCAGAAGGGAAGGTGGGCAGGAAGATCAGAGCAAAAAAGATGAATTTCTTGTGCTGCTATATAACACCATCATTTTTCTTAATTATTCTTGACATTTCACCTATTATTCTGTGAGCTCCTTCAGAGCATAGAGGGGAAAAATGCCAGTTGCTTTTCAGAATAAAATGTGAAGAGGTACTTGCTGTCAGCTTTTATGGCTGGAATCTGCCCTTTGATATAGAATCATAGCACCATCTATCTGGTAAAATTAGCTGTTATGTTTGCAGATGCGTAACCCATGGCGGATTTTACAAAATAGGTTGTGTGGTGTGTACCTGTGTAAAAGGAGTCCACTAGAGTAAACTTAGTTTTATGCTGAAAGAGGAATATTGAAGATACGCTGAAGCAAAGCAATGTTTATATGCTGAATTAACCCTCTAAGAAACTTTTTTGAAATTTGTCTATGAAAATAAATAGTACACATCTGTAAAGGGCATTTAAATTTGACATATTCTCTAAACGAAAGGCACAAGGTTATAGAGTAGTATCTATCTATCATAATGAATGAAACATTAATTTCCTCTGCTCCTCTAGGGTGTTGCTCTAAAACAAGGATTAAGAATTGTTCATCAGAACCAATGTGAAAAGGACATAGACGTTATGTTAAGAAACCTAGAGTTTTCATAGGAAGATAGAAAAACAAGCAGAAAACTCAATCAAACTTATTAATGGTCCCAATCAAATTTATTAATGGTATAAAGTGGTATACCTTTAATAGGCCACTTTCATTTCACTGGGGTTTTAAATCTATTTTCTATACTTCCATGAATCATGAAGTATAGCTAAGAAACAAATTGTTAACTCACAAAATTACACCAATCAAGATAATCACTAATATTAAAAAGAAAACCACCTTACTTCATTAGGATTATACAACTGAAAGTACATGCTTGGGAATTAATAAACAGAAGCCACAGCAAATAATTTCACAAGACAAAGCACAGATCTTCTAGAAGGCTGTCATTCATATCATAATGTATTTATCTGTTTATTGATGTATTTATTTTTTTAAGGAAGTACAGTCTTGAATATGTTTTGTGCACATGAAACTAATAAGTCTGATACGTTTTGAAGGCAAGCAGGTCCTTCTCAAAACTTTCCCATTTCTCATAAGATTCATGAAAGGAAGATAATGAAACTACATTAAGTGAAATCTGTAGAATCTCAATCCCCTCTCCCCTAGTAAATTTTTTTCGAGGGAAGAAAAACTTCCATATCGATCCACTCTGAATAGTAAATTCTTTAGTACTTTTTTTGGTCTTTATTCCATGAATTCTTCTCTTTATTTCAATAGTAGGATTTTTGTTGACCTTTAGCTGTCCTCCTAACTTGCACTAAAAGAGAAAAATACCCAGTTGTCACTGTCCGCTGGATATTAATATGCTTAAGAAGGCATATTTGCAAAGTACTAAGCAAAAGACTTACAGTCCATAACCCTCTGATACAGGTTTTGGCTGGGTTAGAGTTAATTTCCTTCCCCGTGGCTGTCTTTGGATTTGTGCTAAATGCAGTAATGATAATATAGAGATGATGTTGTTTTTGCTGAACAGGACTTACAATCAAGCCAAGGTCCTTTCTGATTTTTGTACTGTCATGCTAGCAGTGGGGCTGGAGGTGCTTGGGAAGTTGTGAGGAGACACATCCAGGACAGGTGGCTACCAAAGGTGGCTACATACCATTCCATACCATATGACATCATGCTCAGTATATAAAGTGGAGGAAAACAGAAAGAAGGGGGGACATTTGGAGTGATGACATTTGTTTTCTCAAATTCAAAACACCATTATGTATGATGGGCCCCTGCTGTCCTGGAGATGGCTGAATACCTGCCTGCCCATGGGAAGTAATGAATTCCTTGTTTTTCTTTGTTTTCATGTGCAGCTTTTGTTTCACCTATTTATCTTTATCTCAACCCATGAGTTTTCCAGCTATTACCCCTTTAATTCTCTCCCTGATCCTACTTGTGGCAGTGGGTGGGGGGTGAGCAAGTGACCTCATGGAACTTAGCTGCTGGCTGAGGTTAAACCACCACACTCTCCCACCATTGTGAAGGGCAACAGGAAATTATAGATGTGAGCAGATTTCCCACAAAAGAAAAAACTAAACCCCAGATGAACAGAGAGGATTTTAACTATGTCCACTGTTGAATGCCCACCTTCTTTTATCCATGAAGGTGTCATTGCCTATTGTGACACTTACACAGGATTTTGTACTTAAATAGGGCTGTACTTAGGGGTTTTACAGTGCTAACAATGTGTTCAAATCAGGGTATGGGTAAGGAGAGCCTTATAAAGAAGTTTTGGCACAGCAGGAAGTACCAGCAAACTGCACACACCTTATAGTGCCAAAGGGCCTGGAATGCACTGGAGGAATGTTAAGTGCCTAATTTGAACATGCAATTGAGGATGTAACATAATGACTGCTACCTGGCAGGTCTTTATTAGATGCCTCTGAAGGAATGACCTATACAATTGTTGATACATGGCCATGGAGTTTTGTGTCACCTACCTTGGTGCAGTTTCTAGAAAAAGGCCCTTTGATTTTTCTTGTTGCCATTCTTCATAAATCATTATAAACTACTTAAAGTTAAAAAGTTAAATGTTGATTTACAGATGGAAATTTTATTATTGAAGACTTTATTAGTTGTTGTTGTTGTTATTACTGTCTGCTCTGATTTAAGCATGGTATTCTCCAGTTTAGTACTCTCATTGAAACCATGTGCTGCTTACTCGCTTCCCCTCCCCTGCAGTGGGCTGGAGAGGAGGCACAAAAGGTAAAGAACATGACTTGAGATAAGAATAACTTACTGGAAAAAGCAATGAGATAAGAAAATGAACAGCAACAGTAACAACAACAATATTAATAACAAAAGTGTACAAGAGAGGCAAGTGATTCACATGCAAACTGCTCAAAGTGGAGACTGACCAACTGCTGCTATGCTCCCCTGAAATGGAAGTGACCCTTTCCCCACTGTCTGGAAAGTAATGTGAGGTGGTACAGAACAACCTCCAGGTCCTAGTCATGCCCCATCCTAGGTACTGCAAAAATCATAACCAGGACACTATCATTATCGTTAACTTTACTAGAGCAATTCTAACTTCAGAAACCTGAAAATAACATTGTAACTATGACTCAGAAAAAAATACAGAATAAATGGTATTTATTGACAGGTTTGTGCAAACAAAATGTGGGTAAGAATTCGTGACAGGTTTGGGATGAATGTGCTCATAAACTTTGACAATTTGCAACCCAGGGACTTACTCAGCCAGAAACTACTTGTTCGTAATTAGTAAAAGGAACGCTAATTTTTAGCATATGATCTTGCACAAAGGAATGCCATATCTATTACACATTGTTTGATTTTTTTTCAAGTTCTCTTATGAAAATAATTTTGAATCTGACTGGAGTGAACAAAACACCTGAATAATACATTTTAGGTATCTACTTTCAGATGAGATGAATAACACTGTAGAGTTACTGGTTCCTTTGCATCTATCTAATGGTTACCTTAGGAGTCCACATTGTAGACACTCAAAATTTGGTCTTAATATTCTATTCTTCTTTGTAAATTAGATATTAATAGCAATAAGAATAGCAAATCCCTGAATCATATCAGTAAATGCAAAGATATTCTGAAAGAATGATTAAACTACAAATTTTGGTATTTAAAGTACTCTGTGAGCCTTAGAAATTTAGAGGAGATGTTAATGGGATGCAAAGTATTCCATGTCTTCCTATTATGTTTTATATCTCTCATATGAAACATCCTGACCTGCTTGCTTCTTCTTCTGAAGTGGATGGTCACAGGGTTGAAACCCCTGTTGTGATTCTTATTAACTGGGCCTCCTCTGGTCACAGCTCTTTTTGTTTTACACATTGTGAAAACCTGGACTTGTTTAATTTCTTTATGCCTGGTTGCTTGCCATTCTTAAAGGAAAAGCAAGATATTCCATATCTTTATTAAATATGAAATTTCATCAATGCATAAAAAATGCTTCTGTTGTACTTACTAGACTATACTGCCTGAAATTGTCTTCAAAACATAGCAATTTTAAAATTAAATTAGTTTAAGGTAATATATTTTTATGTGCATGACTATGCATGCCTTAATCACTAGTAATTAATGTGTGGCTATAAAATAATCAGATCCCTGAGATCCTTTTAGGGGATTAGTTTTTAATGAGCTGCATGCATTCTCAACATTTGGAAAGAAGTGAAAAAAGAAAATTCCAGCCATTTCATTACACTCTAAGGAGCTGTTATTCTGAGACATTCATAGGTGTGCATATGTAAAATGGTCCCCTGGTCTAAGAAATACTACACTGATGGTTACTGCAGGTGAAAAGCAGCAGCTGATCAAGTCTACAACAGTGTCAGACAGGATTCTCTATCCTCTGTGAGCTGTTAATTCATTTAGAAGAAAAACAATTCAAGGTGGTTTTCTTTGTCATTTTCAAATAGATTGAATGTATTTCCCTCTCTCCACTGAAATGGAGTCACTCCATGCTGCAAACCAATGCCTTTTAAATATATTAGGTTCTGAGAAAGTTTAATACAGAGGATTTAATTCTTACTTCAGATCCATGGTCCTGTACTGCAATTTATCTTGTAAAGATCACATGTTGTTGTTTTACATACGTGTCTTGGGTCACAAAACAGAGGTCAGATTCAAAGCCTAATATGATCATTTCCTACCAGATGAAACAAACTCTAATATCTGAGAAAAGGAACCTTGTACTGCTGAAGACATATATATAGATAGATAGATATGTGTGTGTGTGTGTGTATCTCCCGTGTAATGAAAAAAGTAAGGTAATTATGACAGCTTGTCCTCAATGTCCTTCAACAGAAAATAATCTGACATAAATATTTAAGAGAAGCATGACACAGAAAATTCACACTCTCCATTTATTATGTTTTTTATATTTTATTAATTTTTAAATTATTGGATGTCTACATTTTTTCATAGCAAAGTCTAATAACTTGGGGGAGTTGTCTGAGGCAAAGCACTGCTGTTTGATTTATCTTCTGCACTTGTCTTCCTTTAACAATATGAATTTTTTTCAGAGAAGTGCAAAACTGTGTTTGACCCCACAGGGAAAAAGTTTTCTTTCTTAAGAAATGTGTACAAAGTACTTAATAAGTTATGTCACTTAGCTCTACTGTATATTATTTTTTCAGTGACTACACTTAACTTTCTAAATCCCCAGATACCAACATTTTAATAAAAACAAGACATTTTTAACAAAATGTCAGCAGCAAAGTGATCAAAGTGCTATGGGAGCAGTTAGGCAACAGTTTGAGCTTTGAATTTCCTATTCGCTTTCCAAACCATTCACTTAAAAAGCATTTATTGAAGCTGAACTGCCTTTATCAGCCTGATCAGAGCTCCATAAAGAGCATGCATGATTCAATTGTCCTTCCAAGCTTTAAAAAAATACAACTTTGATATATGTCTCACAAGTACAGCACAATAGTTTTCATGCTCACGTTTGTTAAGATTTAGTGCAGCCATTAAAGAACAGAAGGGCTCTTTGGTGGCAATTCTCAGACATACCAAATATCCCAAAGCATAACCTTCTACAAATCAGAGATTAAGCTGCTGACAAAAATTTCCACTTGATTGCAGTTTTTTCCCCTTAAACTTGTGTCAGGAGTGACTATCTTTTTGATCAAATCTCTGATGGCAGTGATTTTTTTGTTTTTTTACTCTGAGAAAAATATCAACTGAGAGATAAAGAGTGACATTTTATGTGACTTGTCCTGAAGTCATTAGATTTATTTAAAAAACTGTGTGTGCCTGACCTATACATGAAGTCTGTGACATGTCTCTTGTCAAGTATTGATCACTTAAGACTTTACTGTTTGCATACTGCAATGTAGCTAATAATCTCTTTGTATTTAGTTTTGTGGCTTTGAATTCTTATCATGACCCAGCTGATTTGTTTGGGATATCCTTGCTTCAGCTGTGTAAATGGGCTATGGAAATTAAGCCTACTAAAGCACCTTCACTGGGCAGACTTTGTTTTCCATCAGCTCACACTGCAAGTTGTTTGCATGCAGATAGATACATTTGGAAGCAGCAGATGCCATCAATCTTTATGACTTTCTGATACACACCATTTCACCTCTACCGCTTGTAAAAGGGATGGCTGAGCAATCATGCTGTATTCTCCTTGAATGATGTAGAACTTTCTCATTCAGCTCACGTCAGCATTTTGTGATAATTGCTGGGTATACACAGAAGATAGGACGTTGATCAAGTCTCTTCTTGGTGTCTGTCATATGTCATTCTAGTCTTCCAGACCTTATTCCCTCTCAGCACTTATGGTATACTGTCATACTTGACATTGTTTCTGAGTTTAGGATGACATTACATCTTATATTCTTAATGTACCCAGACTATTTCTAAACAGACTCAAAATACTAACAGAGACATTATTCCTGGGGTCACTGGTAAAACTTGTATGAAACTGAAAAGCTGGTAAAATGAGAAGAAAAAGCTCCTGTTTTTAATAAATCTGTATGTATCTCACCAGAGAAACAGAATGGTCTTCAGTACAGTTTTAGTTCTGTCTAGTTCACAACTGGAGATATTGCCACCACAAAGAGTTACATGATGGAGTTTTTGAAGCTGCCACCCATGTAGTTTGCAATGCAATGGTTCATTTTCTCTAGATTTCAAATGTAATGAACTGATCGATATTTCAGGATTCTATTCAGCATTAATTATGAACTGGTGTCTGCAACCTCTCTCTCAAGTAAATCTTGGGATCTACAGGTACCTTTAAATATCTATTTGAACTAGAGTGGGGAAAGTGTAACAGACGTTGATTTGAAGTTCATCAATGTTAATGGTAGCACCCAGCAGCACCAACCAGAATACAATCTCATTTGTCAGATGTCGTGGGTTTCTCTGATTAGGGTTTGTTTTTNGGGGAAGGAGGGGGCATGGACAGACTGAGGGGTGGTGGTGAAAAGGTGTTTCTAACCTGTTTCTTTTTCTTATTTTTAGTTTTTAGTTTGTTAGTAATAAATTGTAGCATTACTCTAAGTTCTGCTTTGCCTGTGGTATTAATCAAAGCTCCTCTTTTGGTTGTTATCTCTAGCTGTAAATTCCTAGCTGTTTTGGTTTTTTTTCTTCCCTCTGGAAGGCAAAAAAAGGTGGGAGAAGAAAGGCCTTGAAAGAGTTTTGCTGGACACCAGGCGTTTATCCACAGTCAAACCACCACACAGATGAATTAAAAAAAAAAAAAGAACAGGGTGAAAGCTACATACTTAATAAAAAATCTGTGATTCTAAAAATGGCTACTCAGCTTCCCTCTACATTTATGCCTGTCTATGTTACAGACATTTGCCATATTTTTTACTTTAATTTTCTCAAATCCTTACAGTTATTTATTTGTGCATGTCTAGAACTGTGCCAGTTTTATTACCACTCAGCAGTTCAGAGATTACTTTGTAACTCAGTTCAATCAAAACACAAAGAAAGAAATACCAAAATATCACTCTGTTGGATATGAAAATACTTTTTAACCATTAGCATAGTGGCAGAAATGGACTGCTAACAAATATTTTTCAGATGTTATTTTCATTAAGCTAAACTGGAAGAAAGTATTCACTTCTATAAGAATGAGGCAGTTAAAAGTGCTGCCCAGATGGCAGAAGAGACAAATTCATTTCTTTTCCTCGCCTAAAATTATTCAAAATCACATTCCATATGGGAATAGGTTAACCATCTGGCTATATCTATTTTATATGAATAGGGAGTGGTTGGGATATGTTGCCAGGAACAGAAAAGTCTTGAACTCTGACGCCAGTTCTAAATACTTATTCTGAAATTTACTTATATAGACACAAACAAAAAGTTTGACCATTTCTGAAACAGGTACTATAGTTTATATCTTCCTTGTTTCAGGTGACACCCCAGTCTTTTGTATGCAAAATTAGGTTCTTGCTCTATTTCAGTGAATCTTGCATTCTTTTTAGCAAAACTTTAGCAGAAGCGTAAGAAGATGCTGACCATAGTGAGGCCTGTAATCTGCTGTTGAGGAAGCTCTTCTGTAGGAAAGCAATTGAATTTAATTCTGTTCATATATGCCAATATTTGAACAGGTTGACAATTGTGTGAAAAGAAGGTCAACCCCTTAAAATTTAGACATGATTTTAAAAAAAGTACAAGTGTTAAGCAACCATTTGAGGAGTTCTCTGCCCTCATGTTTTGAAGTTCTCAATGCTTAGCAGCTGAACATTTTGTTGCTAAAGTTTGGCAAGAAATAAAAGTCTACAACCTTGGGGTTGTACATGTATACTACAAAACTAAGTTCTGCCTGGGTGGTTGATCTGGCATAGCTTAACTCACTTGCAAAATTTTTCCACCCCCAGATGCCACAATATCTATGGGGAATGATTACTAGAGTGTACTACCCAAGAAACTATGCCTGAAGAAAAGTCTGGAGAAATGTCTGAAGTTAAAATCTATGTAAGAAGGCATGTTAACAATTAAACATCATAAATAACCAGGCACAAAGGCTAGATCTCATGCTGTGACCCTGATAAATTTACTCATGTAGTTCTGCCATCTCCAAATTCTAGTTAAGTGCAAGAGAAATTTCAAGTCTTCTAGTAGTTGCTTCTTCCATGATGTCTCTCTCTTCAGCAATTTCCTTGAGCCCTGTTGAACTGATATATCAGTTCTTTAAGAACAAGAAAACTTAAGGGCTTTTCTCTTCTACTTGGCTACCCTTTACCATAAAGCTTGAGGAACTCAGCATATTACTGACCTTTGGTCAAATACTGTTGAAATTAAATGTTTTCAGAAGCATTTGAGGATTACAGCCAGAGACATAACACACACACACACACACACACATATAGTTACTGTAATCCTAGTTTGACTAGGAAATAAGGCTAAAATCAAATTAAAAATATACCATTATCAGGATGCTTTTCTCATGAAGTAACTCCATCTTCTCCTTAGATCCTTATATCAAACTGCCTACTGACTGATTCTGTCTGACACCTGGCTGTTACTTTCATGATGCTTGATGTTTAACTTCTAGCTCTTGCTGCCTTTCACTTGAGTTGAAGTTTGATCTCCTGGTACCTGAAAATCCTAACTCCTAGCATGTTGATAAAGAACATTCTTTTTAGAGATAGGAGTGAAAGTGAAGAGACATGGAATTCTTTTGACTACAAATAAAACTAGCAAATGAAAAGTTAACAGTTTCCCCAGAAAAGGTATTAAAATTTCTCCTGGTTATTTGAAAAATAGATGCTAAATTTTTATTTATCAATTATTTCAACATCACAGAATGAAAGTCCAAGGTAATCACACTATGTTTCTAATAGAAAAAACAAACAAACAAATAACAAAAAAAACCAAAAAACTAAACCCAAGCAATATAAAAATTAAACTAAGGGAGGACTGTAAATGAGAAACAGAACTTTAGCCTTTCTTTTCCTAATCAACACATTGGTGATAGTAACAGTGCAATACAAAAAATCTTAATCATATGAGATAAATTCTAACTATTTTGGCAGTGTTTTGACATGATAACAAACAATTCACAATGACAAACAACACATGGAGCAAAGAAAGACTTCATTTACCTGCTGATTTTCCGAGGTGAAGCTTATTTTTAAGTGTAAAATGACATAAACACAGAATTATGTTCCTAGCATTGCCAAAGTGTTTTTCTACCGTATGGAGTATTGGGATACATAAACCTAAATCCAGTTGAGACTGCGAAATTATTTGTTGTTTGGCTTCATTCCCTGAGGCAGCTGTTAAAGTTGGCACTCTCAAACATGCCTGACACACACACTCTGAAAACACACAGCAATCTCCAAATTTATGCAGATGTCCAGATGCTAGAGTGCTGATTGAGACATGGATGATGAAGGTTCAGTTCCATGGACCTTCCTGAAAGTAGGAAGCTTGAATCCTAATTTCCCACTTCCATTCAAAAGACATTAACCTTGGGGATATAAGCTTCTGCTGCTAAAGATCACTGACTACCTCTGTTACTGAAATCATATTTCAGTTCCGAAGATTCATTTGGTGAGCAAATGTGCACAAAGCAGTGTACTTTATTAATCTGGTAGATTAACAGTATGGGATTATTTCTAGAAATGTGACTTTTTTGTAATATAACAGAATTTAAAATGAGTTATAGAGATCAAATCACACTCCTATGTTTTATGCATAACGCTCTTTCTTTCTGCTTGAATGGTTTGTTTACAAGCAACAATACATCTTCATCAGGTAGCTCAATATTATGCTGAAATTTGGAATATGCACCCCTTCCTGTAAAACGTCTTTGAGTACATAAATAAACCACAAAACAAGTTATTCAATTTCATTCTTTTCTTTTTTTTTTTTTTTTGAGAAATGAGCCATCTATCTCTTCTCTAAAAGGATACAGCTCCTTTCCATAAAAACAAACAAACAAAATGGAAAATGACATGAAAGCACATTTGAAGCTAAAACCATAAAATATCTTTCAAGACATACCCTGTACTTAACATTTGTGATTGGCCACAGTAAAGCATGTGTTGAATGTGTTGTATGTTGAGATGCCTTTTTCTATGTTTATATTGACAAATAAAACAGCTCCAGGGAACGTGTATATGCTCTGGAACTTCAGTGTCCACTTCTTTAATTTGATTTGATTGATTTCTTTAATTTTATTTTTATAGTGACCCTTCACAATTTTAGTTGAGTCAATTAGCACTCTCCCAAACAATTCCTGGTTCAGGAGTTACTGCATGCTACAGACATCCTTAAACATAATTGTGGATCTGGTTTTCTGTTGTGGAGGATGAAAGAATTCAATGATATGGACACATATAAGGACTTATTTAATGCCTGTCAGCCTCAGTGTCAGCCATTGGTTCTGGTAAAATTCAATATAATAGTACAGATGTAACTTAAAGCTAATGATACACTGTGTAAGGTGTGCAGGCTTTTATTTCCACTGTCTTACCTGTCAGGTCCTAAGCGAATATTTGCTTGAGATTTTCTTTGGAACTGATTTTAAGAAACTTGCCCAAATTTATCCAAGATGTCCATTTATGTATAAAAGAAGGGAAGACAAGTTAGACTGTCATCTTTTTAATGAAGAAATGATCTGTCTTTCTGGGTTTTTTTACCAAAAGATGTGCAGGAGAAGAAAGAAAGACTTTACTTGGATGGAAAGTGGAAAACTATTTCATGCTAAAGATTATTTCACACTAAAGAGACAAGAGTAAAAATTAACAGTATAAAAATGTCTGACAAGAACAAAGGAAGTGCTATGAATAAATAAAGTATTTGTTCACTAAATCAGTATTATAAAAGGTTAAAAGTCATGTCTGTTAAAGAATGTTAGCTAAACCTGCTGAAAGATCATGACTTGCTAAAATTGTTGAAGCAGTGGTTTCACGAAAAGGGGAGGAGAAAATTTTGCAATAAAGGAGTCTTTTAAAATTGGTTCTAATCTATTTTGAGTTTGTAAAAGTTTACTGAAGCTTTGTAATACATTATACTGAAGTTTTTGCCTTGCTTTATTAATCTGAATTGTTAAAATCTTGGATAAGGTATAAGCTATAAGTTGTAATAATAATGAAACCATAAAGGCCATGAATCACTATGACTTGGCATTTTTGATCCACCGCCATGAAGGAGGAAGAGGAGACACCCCCCGCCATGGCAACAGGCTCATGGCGGGAACGGGACAAGCTGTGGTTGGAGAACTCAAAGGGAGCTGAATCCTGATTGGAAAAGGTGCAGAAGGACTGAGGGGTATAAAAGGCGAGGCTCGAGCCCCGGGCGCCGCTCCGCCACGTTTGGAAGCAGGAAGCTTCAGGCAGACACCCAGCACTGTATTTGCTTGCTGCTGCTTGCTATTCAATTTAATAAATTCTAATTGGACCTCATCTAATTAGTCATCTACCTGATTAAATTATAACAGGAAGCATTCAGAAGGTGAAGAACTGGTGAAGGTTAAGAGCATATTTGAGGAAAGAATTAGTAATCTGACCTGGAGTAATGTTAGGGAAGACAATATAAGAATGTGATGAGATGATGATGAACAGTTTAGAGGACAGCAAGTTAATGTTGGTTTTCCTGAGCAGGGTGATATATTTCACTTTGATACTTTGGAAAAAATGGACAAAGAATGGTGAAGAAGCTGTATGGGAAGAGCTGTCAAGACAACAGATAACAAATAGACCAAAGTATTGGCTGGGAGAACAAGAACAGGAGAGATATTTCACACTGAAGAGTGAGTGACAAGACTTTGACAGAGCTTGCTGAATATTGGAAGTCTTGAATTGGAGCTCATATAAACAAGATCTAATATCAGTGTGCTTTTCTAGAGACAAAAGTCTTCCATGCATGGTGGTAGTGTCAGTCAGTTCAGTCAGTCCCTCTGTGTCTATATGTGTTTGTCAATCACCTAGTCAACAAATGCAGATTTATAATTCTGAAAGGAAGGCATTGGGTTTTAAATCTCTTTCCTATTCATGTACATAAAAACTTGTATATATAGATGTTCCGTAGAGCCCTTATATAACAGGAGCAATTTTTCTTGATGAACTTTTTTTTGGTATAAGAAAGAAAGAGGTCTAAATGAAATTTTGGCAACTCATGTATGAAAAAAAATGAAACAAAGTTACTAATCTATTTCATGTCAATTCTATTTTCATAGTGTCATGTTTATTGCAAAACCTGAAAAATGTGAATTCTAATGTTTGCAGTTTCTTCTTAAGATTCTTTCTTTTTTTTTTTTTGGTTCGCTGTAGAATGTTTTCTTTCATGGAATATAAGAAGAAAAACCAAAATCAAACCTGCCACAACATTGATGTATGATGGAACCATTTGCATGAAGTTATATATTTCCTTTTAGAATGCTGGTCTTCCCTTCCATGCTTCTCTTATCGATGGAAGATTGTCTCATTATTTTTGTGATTCAGTTATGATGCTTATCAAAAGACTCCATTCATGGCTCAGGGTCCCATTCTGTCACAAGCTAAACAAATCCAAAACAGTCAGTTCTCACTTAAATATATGTGAGCAATGCATAAATATCCAATCAAAGGGATCACTGAAAGAGAGGAAAGGGATTAAGAAAATATGAGACGAATCTTGTAAAACTTAAAGTTGTAGGCAGGGCCTCTCACTACACAATTTCCATATCATTTCATTTAAACCATACATTAATGTTCAATGAAAGGCTTAAAGAAGGACAATGGGGTGGCTTTGTGGCTGTTCACGGGGAAACCGATATACATCCAGAAGTACATGGAATTAGTCGTCAAAGTACTTGTTTGAAAAATTAGGGCATGGATGGAATGGTAGCCATTCTAGTTTGAGCAGAGGAGGAATGTGACATTTCAATACTTTCAGAGAGCCAATGAATTGGGGGGGAAAGTTTATACAGAGATGCTGGAGACAAAGACTGTCTAACAGAGAGCTGTGAAGAAAACAATGGCATGGTATAACTTTGGTCCAGTAGTATGGTCGTCACACATTTGAATTCCCCATAACCCTTCAGTCAGCCTTCATTTGGAATCAAATGGACTAATCTCATTTTTTGTTTTACAAGTTTAAATCCATATACATAAACACTGGTGCATAGCCAGATCTTATTTTTCCTTATTCACAAAAATAAATTGCTTGACTTAACAAAGAGAGTTATTTGAGGGATAAAAGGAAAATATAAGAAAGTACATAAGCAGGATAACACAGAGCTCCTAACTGCTACCTATATTATGGGCTTCTTTTATAATAAGACAGGTCCTAAATCAGCTGTTTTTTTTCTCTTCTGCAGCAATATATACCTCATAATTGGGGTACCTAGTGTTGTTGGGTAGTAAAGCCCTACTGCTGACCTTATGGTGATGTGACCCGCATTGCTCATAGTGATAATCCCTCATTGCTCCTTGTTATGTTACCTGTTCATCATTTATCTCCCCTTCTTGTTCTGCTAGCAAGTTTACTACCTATTCCCAGTGTTTATAAGTTCTTAGTAAGAAATCGAAAAGCATTGTAAAAAGTCATGTAAAATACAATTGATTCTTAAACAGACTATTTTTTTCTCAGGTTAAAGATGCCTCTTAAACTTGCCAACTTTTAGAACATATTTTCTTTTCTTTTTGTTTTTTCTAATAAAGTCCACGACTTTTGGTTAACTTAGTTAACTTGAGTCTTGGGTAAACTGTCCACTCTGCACACACTTAATTGGCCATCATTCCTGTACACTGTTATCATCAAAAATGTCCCTTTACATTATGGTATTAGTAGAAGTAGTTTTCAAACACAAAGAAATAATATATGCAACCAGTTGAAAGTTGGCTGCTGGAGCATTCAATTTGTCTCATTTCTTTCCACTAGATATCAGTAGAGTTTTCTTCCTTTTTGGGCTTCCCTCCTGCTTGAAAATTTGAAAGATAAAAACTATATGCCAAAGGTAATGAGGAACAGGAGGCCTGTTGCTAAGGTAGAGAATAGTTTTTATTTACCAAATCAAGATTAGGCTCTGTGGGTGCTGGATTGAAATAAAATTTCTTTTAAATAGAGCCCTGAGAAATCAATTATAACCAGGAGTTAATGACCAGTTAAGAACAGCTTGAGCGAAAGCCAAGGACAGTTAAAGCTCCAGAAAATTAGTTATTAACTGTGCTAATTAATGATATTGCAGAGATTATTGGTATTATAAACCATAATCAATCAGGTTTATCATCATGTCTGAGAAAAAGTTTGCAAGTAACAATATTTTTTGGATGCAGCTCTGCACTTCCAATTTTAATTAATATGACAATCCAAGTATTCCAAGATGATAAATTCTACTTTCTCTTCCCAGGCTAATATAATCATACATATTACCAATAATAATAAGCACTTTATGATAAAATGTGGCCAGATGAAATAATAAGGGCAATAGTCAAGGCATCAGGAGGCTTGTCATGATTCATATCAAGACCATACAAATAAAGAGGACTAACTGTGGTAGATTCACTGTTGTATTTTACATAGTGACTCAAAGTTGTAAATTAATTTATGACTGTTTCTTGATTCAGTTCTGAAAATTTCAGTGCATGTGTAACTTCTATTTACACAGTGCTTTGCTGCATACTGCGTCTCTGCTCTCAAGTGCAGTAATTCTCTCCCAGTCCCAGGTGATGTGCTGTCTAGTGTTTCCAGTGAGAGACATTTGTGAGCTGTTGCTTTAACAACTGGATCTGTTTCGTGGTTTCTGGAGGAAAGAAACTTAGTCTTCCACAGGCTTTTATTTGTTTATTTTTACTCCAAATGTGGACCTTACCCAAAGCCTATGTTGTTATAAGTGGCTTGCAGTGCCAATGGCTGTGTGCTAGAAATATGGAAAGTACTCTAGAGGTACACATAAAGTTAGTAGACATTTAAATTATGAAATATATCCATATTTTCAACGAGGTTTAACATGTCTTTTGATTTGGATGCTATACTTCTGTTGGCTACTGTTGTATATACAGTGAGTGTATATACAATGTGAGACTCCAGTAAGTTTATGCAGAAGGAAGATGAACACAAATGAAAATTGAGATAGTATACCAATCCCTTCATACACAATAGAAATGAACTGACTGCCTCATTTGGGCACCTTATAAATACAATTCAGGGTAGTTGTTTCATGTGATTCTGAAGCCAAACAATAGAGATTCAGAGACTGATCCTTGGCCCCAAAGCCTAGGGGTACAAACTGGCTTACTATCATACTACTGAGACCTCTCTGTCTCTCATAACTTTTCTCAGACTTGCTATTGAACATGTGCCTCCAGATCTCCTCTGGACCTAGAGGCTGTCTGTGGTTCAAAGAGGTAATTATGATTTTTTTTCCCTCATGTCATAACTTCCAAAATAATGTGAATGGTGTTTTTCAGTGTGATTTTTAGGGTAGTTTTTACCTGTGGTGTGCTTCAGGGGGGAAATATGAGAATGTAAAACCTTTAGGATGCTTCTGGAATACTGTCGGGGACAGAATAATACTGTCCAGTCACATCCATAGTGCCTTTTGAGAGCCCCTCACAGAATGATGAGTGCCTTGTTCTGCCTGAGGATATCGTTTGAGAAATCCAAGTGGAGTATGCATAAATGAGAGATCTAACATTTATGTAAACTAAGTAGTATAGAGGCACAATCTTTGATATTTCTTCCTGTCTCTTTATTTAACAATATAAATGTAGGTACATTCACTTTGGCCTTGAACATGTTCCCAGTTCTGCTGATTATGTATCTTACTTGTAGTTTAAATTAAAATTACAGATACAGGTTAAAACTGAAATGTTAACAAAGAATGGAAAACAATAGCATAATTATTGTGGAGATGCTCTTGATGGTTTTTCTAATTGGATTTTAGACCAAATCCATAATAAAGCAAAACGATCAGCACTGGCACTTAAAATTTCCTACTACTTAAAATCATACTTTGTATGATTTACAAAGTAGATGGGATAATTCAAATCAGTATTAATCTTGGTAAATACATGCTTACAAAATGCCATGTAAACCCTAAGTGAGCAATGATAACTAAGCCCCAACTGTGTGTTTGTGTGTGTATAAGTGAGGTTATGTAATTCGTTGGCACATAGTGTTTGTATTTTCTTAGCAGGAAAAATATGGATTATGACCATGGCTCATAAACTATGAAAAGTTAGCATTACTGAATGAAATGAAAACTAAAGAGATGTTAAATGGTTTTGAACAGAACACAGAAAATGGAAGTAACAAGATTTGTGTCAGTTACCACACTTACCACTTGAGTCTTTTGAAACAGCTATTCATTGCTATTTTTCCACCATGCTACATATTTCCCCATAATTTTTCAATGTGTTTAATTATACTGATAACTGGTAGATATCTCTTCAATTTCTTCTGCCACAGAAACTTGCTGAAACTGATTTTTTACCACTTGCAGTCTCTAAACCTCCTTAATGCCTTCTTTTGCTCCTAGTTTATTCATAGGTCTACTACACTTCTCATAGATTTCTTAGTTACGATAGTGTTGGACATGTTTTCTTATTTGGTTTTATTGTTGTTCTTGCTGTTTTCCCTTTTAGACATTCCAAATGCTTAAAGAATAAGCAGGAAATTGAAACAAGCAAGACCTGCTGAAGCATTTTTGACTATAAATGATTAACCAAAATTATTATTTACTATGTGGGCTAGTTTGGTTGTGATTATTTCTTCTTCTGGCAGAATAAGGATATTAATAAGAAAGAAGACTGTCCATAACCTGATTTCAGCCTCAACTCACTTTTCCAGTAAATTGAGAAGCAACCAACTGTTGAAGTAAGTCCATGAGCTAGTGTTTAAAACACTTTTTTAATAATGAAAAATAATTTATCATAGTTTATAATGCACTTATAATAACCTGTAGGACATATATTAAGTAAAGATTTTAGTAAGAACCTGGACCTTAATGGACAAATCGAGCTTAATATTAATATGACTGAGACAAATTTTGCTTGCACTTAAAATGGAGTAAATCTAAACTAGCACATTCTTCCAATATTATGCTAGTAACTCCTTAAGTAGAATAAAAACAGTTTTCCCTACTAATCTAATATTTCATACTAATAAAAGGTAGAATATTTGAGATTTTTAAAAAAAACCTAAAAAAATATTTTTATTTATATGTATAGTAAAAAATCATTGCAAGACAACTGCCCTGACAGATAAATTTTGTTTATTTAGACTTAAATTATAGTACTTTAAGCTTTCTTAAGGGTGAAAACACCCTTAGAACAAGAATATTTATAGTCATCAGAAAAAACAGCTTTTGATTGTAAAATTATTGGTGCTTTCATCGTATTTGCTTTTATATAAAGAAATTATTTTATGTTAGAGCTACCATTTGATTCTTCATTCCAAATGTTTAAACAGTAGTACCTTTAGTCGTGATGGGTGTTGAGTTGTTGTTTTGGGATTGTTTTTTAAATAAAGTTTTTTCACTTAAAGGACTTATCTATATAAATAGATAAATTCTTATCTTTTTTTTTAAGTTTTAAACAGTGATCTACACAATTTAGTTAAAATATAATGTGAATTGTGTTCTAAAACAATCCAAATATTTTTTTTACTGTGCATTTCAGTAGAACATGACAATTTTTATCATTCTGACTGTTTGCTTTAGAATGAATGGGTTATTTTCACTCTGAATGCACATCTTCATCCTCTGCAGGGTTTGATCTTTGTTATACATAAGGCATACAGTTTCAGTTATCCTGAAAATTCCTTTGTTATCTAGCGGTTGGATGTCTTCCAAATTGGTTTATGTGATATTGATTCAAGCATTCAGTATGTTGAAATACTCTCAGCCTTAGATTTTTTTTTTCAAGTAATTACTTAGTGTTCTCATTTGAATCACAGAAACAGGCCTAAACTTTTTAAGATGGGGATTGTACTTTACTACATGACATATTTTTATGTTTTTTATAAAATTATAATTTTATAGCTGCATTTTAGTTATACTTTGAAATGCTTTTTCAGTGTTTTTTTCCCCACCATAACTAAATAGCTAATCAAAAGAAAGTCATTTCAATTCAGCATGATAGCATGATCAGTGTAGTTAAATTACAAGAACTTGGAGTCATATAAATACAATACTTCTTGCCAGCAGAAGTTGCAGGACAGAAGAGAACCTGTAGAAGGTGAATAGTGAGGGAGGGGAAAGGAGGAATAGGAGTCAGAGAATGTGAAGGTGGACTAGTGCCAGTCCAGCTAAAGTCAAAAGAAAGACACTCATTCATTTCCTAGGCAATTGGATCAGACCCATTGTCTTATTCTACTGTATTTATTATATTTAGTAACTGATAGTTACAGCCAAATTTTCAAAGTGCTGAATTTGATACTAAAAGTTTTACCTTCTCGTTTTCTGAAACTCCTTGGTTTGGTCCAATGCATAATTCAGACCTTCTGACTAGCTGCACTTCAAGCATATAGCATATTTTGGTTCTATATGTGGCCATTGGGGAAGAAAGCGGCTATGCATTTCCATGTAGTTCTCTCATGGATGGGTAGATCTTGCAGCTGTTGGTGACTATTGCTTTACAGGTCCCTGCTTGCTGCTGCAGCTGGTACTGAGGAAAGGGCTACAGCTCTTATCCCCAGCTTTCCCAAGGCAGAATTGCTGGGATTGAGGGTACTGGGATCCACTTAAAATATAGAAATGTTGTGTTACATTACTTAAGTCTGTAGTATATGGTATGAAAAATGAGGTCTCTGGTTCAGTCAAGACACAGTATCATATCAGTAATTCAAAATTTCTAATTTTACAGAAGACTGTCAGTCCAATTTTATTTTTATTTTTTTACCCCCAGCATTTGCCATTTTTTTTACAATTATTACTTTCAGGTCTCAATTTTCACACTTTGCCCTGCCTTAAATGCCTCAGTTTAAGCCTCATTCTCCCAACTCTCCCCACATCTGCAATACTGCCTCTCTCCTTTGAACCAACAGAAGGCTACCTTTGATGTATTTCAGGCTGCAGATAGAGCAGCCATTATACGCTTCTGTTCACTTTTAAGTTCACTTTGTTGTGTTGGGGTTTTTTTAACTAAAATTTATGATTTTTTTTCCTTTAAGTATTTTTAAAAAAGGTTTATCAACATTTATTGATTAAATGGGATGTTAATAAACCTATTATGACTTAGTTACTGCTTAGTGCCATTGAATTTCCGCAGGACTTCTTATCTGAATAAAGGATGTTGAATTTTGAGCCTGTTTTAGGAAGGTTATCTTCAAAATAAAAGGGCAAGACAGACTATAACTTTATGGAAAATGTAAAGGTTGTAAGAAGATTTTAATGGGACATCAGATGCTGTGGATGACAGTGTAGGATATTGACTATGCAATGGAAAAATGTTTCCATGCTGCAGGCTGAATGAGTCCTAGACAAAATCTGTTGTACATACAGTAATTATTAAAATTATTTACCAAGCTTCATCTGTACTCTAAGGTACTATATGCAATGTGACAGGAGACACAAATCCATAACTATCAAAGCTGTATAAAACTCTTTACTCTTTGGTACATTTCAAAATAAGAAAGACAATAATTCTGCACATGTATAGGTTCAGATGATAAATTGGATATGAAAGGAAAGAGGTGAACTCAGTGAGCTATGAAGATGTGTGCCTGTCTATAAATTTATTATGTATATCCTTAAGCATATAGTAGTTTGATCAAATGAATAATGTACTTGTAAAGCAGATAACTGGATTATCTGTGTTCTCAATGGAAAGTTTAAATCCCATCTAAAAAAATATACTCTTTCACCCAATCTAGCTCCTATTTGATTCAAGCAGTTTTACTTGGAGAATAAAGACTCATGGGTGCATACACAGAAGTGATTTCATATGCAGCTCCTATTTGTATCTATTTTTCACAGCAAGAAAACTGCTTGTTTTGTATGACGAGTAATTTGCTTTTGCTCACACAGGCATTTCTATAAACAGGAGATGAAATTCTGTCCCCGTTGGAGACTTTCTGAGTGTCTGTTATCAGCTGCTGAATATTTTGAACTCTGACTGATGTTGTGGCATCTCAGCAGCATATGAGAGCAACTCTTTGCCTCATAAAATAAGACTTTAACCAGAAAAAAAATATATATCAACATGTTAGCTTGATAGTTAAAGCTGTCTCTACGGCAGTGAAAGACAGAGACTTAAATTGTCTCAGGAAACAGAGTAACTATTGTGAACATACTCTGACTTTTTGCCTCTTCTATAAGAGAACTCTGATCCTAGCTGCTACCATCATCCTTTGAGTAGAATTCGGTTGTGCTTGGTTGCATGAGGACAATATCTGTTCAACAAGCTAAAACATACATATATTTTAGTTCCCAAGAACAGCTGGTTACACAGATTACCATAGCCTGAAAAAAACACCAAAAACCAGAGCATAGAACAATAGGCTTATAGGAGATTTTTCAGGGAAAAAATGCAACCTGCTATATGAATCAAAGCAGCTCAAGGGTTAGATCTCTAGTATTCACCTGCTGGGAATTTTTAATGATAATATTAGATTGTTTTTCATCTTTATGAAATCTGATGTTTATTAAAAAATACAGCAGAAACACACATTTATGGGTCTTGAAGAGTCTGGAGTGGAATAACAAGTTCTTGCGAAGAAGTAGCTCTAGTGGGGCACAGATGAGAAGGGATTTTAATCTTTTCAGTGCATATAGACTTCCAGTTTACAATTCTCTCTCAATTTAGCTGCTTAGATTCCTTAGGTGAATTTAAGTGGTTGAGTTCTTCACAGCTGATTGACAAATAACCCAGCTAACAAGATACCATAGTTATTTTTCTTTGCTTAGCTGTATGTCTGAATATCTGTAATATAGTTTGTCATGAATATCCTCATTTAGGTAAGCTAAGACTACAACTCCTTCATTCTAGCAGTTATAGGAAATGTACAAATGTTGTGTAGTTTAATTTCTTTGATTAAAATTCTTTGGGTGTAAAATTGTTAAAATTTTAACTTTCAATACAAAATGATAATTTCTCTCTTCCTTAACTGGAAGTAATATTATGACATTAATCCTGTTTTTGGCATCTGCCTAGTTTGAAATAGTCTGCATTTATGAGTATGTTTATACCAGTCATCTGTAAATGATTTGATTTAGAAATTTTGTTCACCTTGTACAACTCATATAGTTTATCAATAGTTTCCATTTTACTTAGAAGTGCCTTCAGCTGATTGCCAGATATCCTTCCTCGGAAGTTGGATTCATGCGACAATGTTCATGTCTGCTATTCCTTCTAGAATAACTAATTGTATGGAATCTCCCACAAAGGTCTGGTATTAATCATTATGACGGATACAACCAAGCTCAGTTGAATGTGTTCTTTGTATTTCAATGAATATGAAGAAACATTTCCCCCCAGGAGGCCAATATTTGAAGTCAATATTTATCCTGTTGGGTAGCAAGTTGTCTTATTCAACTCAGCAAAGATCAGTATTTCTTCAGTGAATTGGTAAGATAAAGGTGATCTGGTCTAACTTTAGCCTATGCTGTATCAAGTGTGGGTGCTTTTCCTTCTACTTGTGCTTTTCAGAAGGTAATTTCAATATTTTTTGACAACTTAACAGTTATGACACAAGGAAATAATGATAAAATGTAGCCTTTGTATGCAACATTTTGCAACATTTTACAACATCATGGTACAGTGCAAAGTTAGTATAAAAAATTATAAGTTAGTATAACTTCATTTTAGTGGAGCTGAATTAATCCATAGCTCTTCAAGTCAAAATTTGAATCAACATCTTAATTAGCCTATATGTCCCACCCTGCAGAGCCACACAGGCAAAGAAATAATGATTCACTAAATAACACCAATTTTTATTAATCCTAAAGACTGAGAGTATGTTCAATGTACTGAAGATGGAGTATAAGAAAGCTTAGAATAAGGAAATAAACAGAGATGCAGAATTTTGTTAGAATCAATCATGAGTTGTCTAAGTATAATGTCACTCCATTAACTTAGCTAATGATGAATGCTATAATGTACTTAAGAAGATTTTAAAAACACGTTTAAATAAAGGAAGCCTAGGCTTTTACTAATTCTCAAAGAATTACAAAATATAAATAGAAATGTTGCTATATTAAAAGAATCTTTAGGTAGAAATCAGAAACTCAGTAACCTTTCTATATTCTTGAAATTCATTTTCTGTACTGACCTTGTGTACTATGGAAAATCCTATTTTCAATATGTCTGTTCTAATCAAAAGGTCTCAGAAATCATTCTTGTCATTCTAGAAGAAAGTAAGAAGAAATAATATTTGCATGTAACTACAGATGCCCAAATTTCTTGCCTGTAAGTTACTTTAGCTAATTTATTTTTTTCACATTTTCTTTTGCTCTTGTCTTATTATAGAGAAAAATAACAAAGCAGAATAATCGCTTTTAAAACAATCAAATTGTTCTTTAGTAAATGATTAAGAGAACACAATGCTTTTTGATGGTGTAGAGTGATTTAACTATAATTTCTTGTTCCATTATGTCACTTTTAATTATATATGTGTGACTTTGAAATTAATAACTGAGTATTTCACTAGTTGTTTGCACCTACAGCTGAAATTAATAACTGAGTATTTCACTAGTTGTTTGCACCTACAGCCTTTACAATCAAACCTTGTTTAAAAAGACAAACTCTCACTTCCTAAAAAGAACTACAGCTTAATAGCAAACTATGGCTGCTGTTGTATCACATACTGTGCAGCAATTTCAGTCGGTAAAGAATAGGGTTGGGAATGCAGGTACCAAATCAGATTGATGTGTTGTCCTCGACAAACTGGCATTTTCATTTCTGAGGCCTACCAAGTCCAAAACAAAACCATTTTTTATACTTGTTCAAAATCTCTAGAGAAATGACTTCAGGTGGTCTCAGCCCAGTTTTTCATGTACAAGAGGCCACATCAAAAAGCTGTCTTCTGTTGATAGTAATTCATCACTCTCATCTGTGAAAAGCCACGGGATTACAAGCATGGAGAAAAAAAAGGTACTGCTAACTGCATTTTTTCTCACCAACTCTATATTTCTGGCCCATTTTGTATGAATATATGAGCAGATATGTCAAGGGAAGCAATGTAGATCATGTCTTCATGATTATCAGAGCCTGTTGTTTAATTCACATTTCCTACTCCTTGTCTTTCACTGAATCTCAGTATAATTAAAGAAGATCTCAAAGCATGGAAAGCAAGACAATGGTAGCTATAGCTTAAAGAAGAACAGGTAGAGAAAAATTTAAATCACTAAAGAACACTCATGCGATGTTAAAAGTGTAGTCAAGCAACATGTCATTTTGTATTGTTTAATTTCTTTTATTTCCGAAAGGGACCCTGGAAAAATTAGAACACTTGAAAACATTGTATCTTCAATAAGTTTTTCCCTAAAGTTAAAAGAAGAAAACAGAAGAGAGATTATTGTTATGATTATGTTCAAGTTAAAATATTTCTCTGAGAAATATTTTTATTAAGAATATTGTTCATGTTTCAATGGTCACACTGCAATGAGAAAAGTTTTTATAATTTTATTCTTTCAGACCTCCAGAACTCATTCTGTATAACTCCAGTAGGAGGAGGGAGTTCCATCATCATGATGACATGCATCATGATGATATGCAAGTCGTACGCTGTTCATATTTCTCTAAAGCTTTGGTAGACAAGGACAGAACACAAAACTAACTTGCTACAAATGTTCATATGTATGGTCACAGCAGATTATTACTAAGAAATTTACCTGGGAGTGGTCATTTTTTGTCACCAGTATCTTCCTAACGCTACTAAAGTTGAGGGAGTGTGAATGTCTGTCACTTTTGTATTCTTTCTTTGGGACATACAAGTGACATAGACACAAGTGAAACAGAGCTAAATTAAGAGGGAGAGGAGTTATAATGCAGTTAAAGAAAGAAGCTGTTTTATTCAATAAAATATTGTATTCTATTAATAATCAGTGTAGGTGATAAAATAATTAGTATCCATTAACTATACTGAAATGTATGGGTAAGGTATGGCTTTAATAAAAATTCATTTTGTGTCTGTTGGAGAAAATCAGCTCAACTGGTAATAATAGAACAAATGTTTCAAAAAAAGAAGAGAACTCTATAGCAAGCCCTTGAAGATGTTTATTCTGACAGAGTGTGATGTTTGAAAACACTACAATATCCTCTTCTGAAGTACCTGAGTATGTGTAAACTGAAGTAATTAATATCCTATTCACTAAACATTGTTTCCAATAACCAATGATCCAATGATACAGGCAAGCATTCTAAATCACATATTTAAATAGCAAAATTTGTGGTTGCTCAAAAGCTTATCATCAAATATGCAATTCATATGTTAGACAGGAAAGATTTTCATAGGTTTAGCATAAAAGAGGCACTCACAGAAATAGTAGCTGCTGTTCAAGCAGCTATAATTTGGAGGGTCTGTACCATGTGACTCTCATTATTTAATATTTATATGTAATTTGGATGCACATCAAAAAAAAAAAAAAATGAATGCCCCGGTTTCTGTCGACTGGATATTCCGTAGCAATGAGAAGAAGTTGAAGGAACTATTATTTATCACCGTAATATGGTAAATTAATATTCTTTTTAGGTTCCCATACACAACATTAATAGAAATATATATTAGAGTATTATGCGCAAATTATTCTAGTAGCGACATTTTCAATAGATCCAGTGGTATTATGCTTTTATCATTTAGACTGTTGAGACCCATGAACTTAAGAGACCCAGCAATTATGTTTGCAGTTAACTTTTATTGACAGAATTCTCAAGTCAGTCACAATTTCTGAGCAATTTGACTGTATTTGATTTTCAGGAGCTATGTGAAGAGCTTTTATTTTGTAGTAAAACATCACTATTAGAGGCGCATGGAAACTGCAAAATCCTGGTAATACTAATGTAGCTTTGGAGACCCCATAATAATCAGATCTAAACCAGTCTATATCTTCATAGGGATATTGGGTGGCTAGATTTGCACTTGCTTTGATAATTTTTATTAAAATTAATAAAATTAATTATTAGAGGTAATAATCAATATAATCTGTTCTGAAAATAACCTCCCATCTTATCTCTCCCTCCTGACAGTACTTATATTAATGTTTTTGTTGCTCTATTTTTCTTTGCAGCCAGCAGACAACACATTATAGCACAGTAACTGAATCAGTAGAGAACCACACCACTTTGAGTAGGAAATAAAGGCCAGGAGAAGGAGGGAAAAGAATCAGATCTAAATTAATTTGGCTTGCTTGCTGAAGCCTGTTTGGTTGTTTAACTCACCTAAAAATCTCTAAGAAAACAGGTAGGAATTCTGTTACCTGCATTCATGAAAGAAGGCACCTGGGTTAATCCTGGGTTCTAGTTTCTAAATGCCTTTATAAATAACATTTGTTGCATCTCATAAAAAAAAAAGGCAAAAACTTTTTTTCACATGGCGGTAAAAGCAATAACTTGTCACAGAAAACATTTTCTGCATAAAGTTCATAACACAATGAGGTGACCAGACCCACTATAAAAAATATATTATTCACAAATAGACGTTATGTTTCCTAAATCATCATAAATTTATGGTCTGTGACAGTAAATGATGAGTAATATTTAAATTAAACAATGTAACTTGTTTTGCTAGTTATCTATATTTAAGCACCACTGGACTATATGCAAGAATTTTCAAGAAGAAAAAAAAAAGCAAACAAAGCAAGACTAATAGTTTCTTTTTTTCTATGTCCATCAAAATATGTTTGAAGACCATGTTTATGAGGGTAACATAGTCTTCCACAACAATAAGTATCATGTGCTGTTGTTGCATGAATATGCATACTGCTGGGTATTTTAAATTTTAAATTGAAAATCTCCATATAAGAATAAGACATGAAGACTAGGACACTAGAAACAGTGAGAGGAGAGATATTATTTTTTTAAGGAAAGAAAACAATTCTACAATCTGACTTCTAATTAAAATATCCAGTCTCTTTTAGCTTGAGCACACCAAGAATTCTTCATAAACAAGACATCTATACTGCAGCTGTAATACTATATACACTTTCCAAATATCTTATCCTAGTTTTCCAGCAGAAAAAAATAAAGTGGAATGCTCAATTTCTGATCATGACCTCATACAAGTTCCATATATTGTAGTTTCTTACATGACTTTTCAGGATTCATGCAACATTCCCCAATGAGAGAATTTAGAAATGAAGAGGCTATTTCATTGAACAGGAATAGTCAAAATTAAGTTCCATGACTATTAAAGACAGTTGATATGAACTGTCCAGTTACAAAATTTGGCCCATAGAGAAGAAAAGAAGTGTGCTTGAGGATTGGAGGAAAACAAATGTCACCCCTATTTTCATAAAGGCCAAAGAACCCAGTAAATTGCAGACCAGTAAGTCTAATTTCCCTCTCAAAGAAAAGAGACAGCTAATCCTGGGAACCACTTCCAGGCACATGATAGATAAGAAAATCATCAGAAATCATCATCTTAGCTTTAGCAAAGGAAAGTCAAACTTGGCCAACTTGATGAAGCTCCACAATGAAATGTCTAGGTAGGTAGACTGTGGGAAGACAATGGATATTGTATACTTTGACTTCAGTAAGGCTTTCCTGCCGCATCCGCTGGGAGGAAAATGAAATGGTCCGCAGCCCCTGAGGGGTGAAGAAGGCTGGAACACTTTATTAGGGAGCATGAGACTTATATAGGGTTCAGTGGAGAGGCTTGGAAACTGGGAGGAGTTAGGGCGGAGCGCGACAAGTATGGGGAAGGAGAGGAGGGAACAATACAATTATTAGGAAAACTGGGAGTGGCTAGCCTTATATGATGATGCTGCGTTGCACCACCGGCTAGCCAATGGAAAAATAAGGATCAGATAACCAATGAGGGATAGCCACAGCCAATGGGGACAAACATACAAATACAGATGAAATAACTGTCTATCTAATACATATAATCACTATCTATGCTAAAAAAAAACCCTTTTAAAAACATCAACTTCTACAACTTGGGGTCGTTGTCAGTCTCTGGTCACTTGACTGTCAGATCCATCTACTCCTGGAAATGTTCATCTTGGTTGTTTTGGCAATCCTCCAGGCAGGGTTCCCCCACAGTGCACCATAAGAATTTCATAGAGNAAAAGAAAAGAAAAGAAAAGAAAAGAAAAGAAAAGAAAAGAAAAGAAAAGAAAAGAAAAGAAAAGAAAAGAAAAGAAAAGAAAAGAAAAGAAAAGAAAAGAAAAGAAAAGAAAAGAAAAGAAAAGAAAAGAAAAGAAAAGAAAAGAAAAGAAAAGAAAAGAAAAGAAAAGAAAAGAAAAGAAAAGAAAAGAAAAGAAAAGAAAAGAAAAGAAAAGAAAAGAAAAAAGAATCACCTTCTTTCAGTTGGAAGGGACTGAAAACTCTTATCTAGTCCAACTGTCTGATTAGTTCAGGACAGATCAAAAATTAAAGTATGATATTAAGGACATTTTCCAAATGCCTCTTAAATACTGACAAGCTTGGGACATTGACCACCTCTCTAGGAAGTCAGTGTTTAACCACCTTGCCTGTTAAGAAATACTAATGTCCAGTGTGAATCTCCCCTGGCATGGCTTGAAGTAATCCCCCATGTGCAGTCACTGGATACAAGGCAGAGGAGATCAGCACCTCCCTCTCCTCTTCCTCTCTTCAGGAAGTTATACAGAGCAATGAGGTTGCCCCTTAGCCTTATTTTCCCCAAACAAGGTAAACCCAAAGTCCCCCTCCTCACAGGATAGTCCTTTCAGTTCTTTCACCTGTTTCCCTCCTCTGGACCTGCACATTCTTCTTAAACTGAAGGGCCAAGAACTGTACATAGTACTGTAGGTGATGCCACACCAATGTTGAATAAAGTGGGATAATCACCTTTCCTGACTAACTGGTTACTGTGTGTTTGATGCACCCCAGCATGTGGGGACCAGGCACACTGCTGGCTCTTATATCAGCATCTCCAGAACCCTTTCTATAGGGCTGCTCTCCAGGCACTTCTGTCCCAGTTTATACTTGTGTCCAGCATTACTCCATCCTAGGTGCAGGTATCCTAGGCTGCATTAGGCAAAGTACCTAGGCCAGCAGGCCAAGGGAAATGATCCTTGCACTCTACTCAGCACTGTTGAGGCCATACCTGGAGTACTGTACCAGTACAGGAGTACTGGAGAGAGTCCAGAAAAGGACCACAAAGATTATGAAGGTGCTGAAGCATGTCTTTTATGAGGAAACTGAAAGAGCTGGGACTATTTAGGCTAGAAGAAAGAAGGTTCAAAGAGACTTGGTATATAAGTACCGGAAGGAAGGGTGCAGGTAGGACAGAACCAGGCTCTTCTCAGTAGTGCCCAGTGACAAGACCAGACACTGAGAACACAAACTGAAACACAGGAGGTTCCTTATGAACATCAGAAAATACTTTTTCACTTTGAGGATGACTGAGCACTGACACAGGTTGCCCAGAGAGGTTGTGGAGCCTCCATCCTTAGAGATATTCATGAGCTGTCTAGATATTGGCCTGGAAACTGGCCACTGGGAAGTGGCCGTGCTTGAGGAGGGTGGTTGAACTAGATCACTTCCAGAGATCCCTTCCCACTTCAGCCCTTTCTGTGACTATATAAATATACTTTGTGATATATTTTACCATATTTATAGGTCAGGCTGTGGGATTTGCTTCTGCACCCTCTAAATTCCCTATAACAAAAGTTCTTTTTGTATTTAACCTTACCTGTTGTCTTAGTTCAAGGGAGAACTAAGATATCTATGTTGACGAAGAAATAATCCCTCTCCTTTAATTTTAGAAAACAGAACTTTAATTAGGAAAAATATATAAAAAGAAAAGGATAACAGTTCTTAACCACAATACACATATATATCCAGAAAATAACCAACCAACAACAGTTTGTAATAAACCCCTCCCTCCAAATGACAAAACAAGCAGTTAAAGGGTCTTTTGGCTGCTCCCCCAAACCCAAAGTGGGGGGAGGAATGCAATTATATCTACAGACAGCAGGTGGTGATGTTGTGCCTCAGCCACTGGCTTCTCTCTCAGGGGTTGCAGTTATATTTACGGACAGCAGGTGACGATGTCGTGCCCAGCTGGCTGGGCTCCCTCAGGGTGATGGCAGACAGTTCCCAGGTCGGTTCCCATGAGAAATGGGAAGGCAAAGCAGCAACGATCATGTCTCCGCAGGGGCAGGAAACCGGGGTGTTCTCCCTCCTTTTTCCTCACGGTAATCTTTGTGGTGTTTATAATCGCTCATGGATGAAAACAGTCAAGTTGGAGAAGGGAAAAAGGAACACAATCCAGTATCCAGTGATGTTGGGATGAGAGTGTGTGTGTCCCATCCTCCTCGCTCCACCGAGAGCTGAGCTTCTGACTTCTGCAGAAAGCCAGAAACATCACCCCTTCCCCCACCTGCACCCCTCTCAGCCTGGGAAGAGATCAGAACAAAAGGCTGACCAAGGCAGATAACATCAGGATATGCACAACCTTTGTGTCTTTTGTTAACCATTTTTTCTGGCACTAAGGCGTTGGCTCCAAGCTTTATGGAAGGAATTCCCGCTAAGGTTTGAAACTCTAACACCTGTAAAATGTCTTTAAGCACTTGATTTACTGACATAAATCCCTGTTAGAACTATTTCAGAGAGGTCTTGAATATTGCATTCTATATTGTTAGAAGATTTTAGGAACCAGCAAGACCTTTTCAAAGCTAAACCACCACTTTAATATGAGTGAAATTAAAGAACACTTTAATCTAGGGTCCATACACATCTGCTTCATTCTGAACAAGTATGTTACTGCAATCTGTAGAAGCTGAGAACAGTAGAGGACTAGAGGCCTAGTTAATGACAGTTGTGCTAATATCCTTGGTGACAGATATCTCATGACCTCTGGAAGATAAACAAATAAACCACATGATTTAACTGTACAACTGGAAATATTGTCAAAATATATCTAAACATGGTTCACTGTGAAAAGTGTAGTGTTGCTGAAAACACCTCTCAGAAGTTAGCTTGACCTGCTATTTGAAGTCTGTGCCTTTTGAAGAACCGAACATATAAAAGAACAGGGAATCTCTCTATAGTGCTGACATTTTTTGCCTTCTTATAAAGGTATTGACACGTTCAGCATAAGGTGTGTATGAAGTTGGCTTCTGGACTACTGGTGCATATTTTACAGTCAGATCAGCCTAGGAATCTTTCTGTGCAGAGATCAGGTCACTAGGGGACACGGTGAGAAAAAAAAAAAGGTATGAATTGTCAGCAGCACAACCTTGCCATAATTTTTCATAGCAAAAACATTTTCTAGGAGGTGATGCTGATCTGCGAGTCAAATAGACTCGCAGATGTGACAAGGTAAATTTTTCCATTTCAGATCTGATCAACAGGTCAGTCAAATCAAAACTTTCCTTTCAGCTTAAAAGAGCAGATCACTTTCAAAAATTGCGCTGCTATCAAAATATCTGATTGGCAGTTATATTTTTTTTTTTTGATTTGGGTGATTTTTATTTGAGTGATGTTTTCACACCAATGTGGAAGAAAACAGAAGAAAAGTACAGACAAAACAGAACCCTGTTTTTAACTCTGTAAGACTGTCCACACATTCAGTTGGTGCTACTTCAAGCAAACACAAATATTGGTGTGCATATTATGTTTGACTGCTTTCTGATTTTAGAGGCAAAACTGCACTTTCAATTGTATTTCATCACTATCTGAAAGAAGACCTTGATTTTCCTTACACAACATTTATTTTCATTTTTTATCAAATGCATTTATTAACACATATTTTGACAACGTTAGAACAAATACTATCTATACAAAGTCTTTGTGTAGACAGTCTGTACTGCAAACCATTTTGACTGCCTTTCTTCTTAAATAGGCCATAGATCAAAAATATGTACCTTAATGTTTCTTAGATTGCACTTTTCCAAAAGTTTCTTCTAAGTTTACTCCTGTGTCATCACCTGGTTTTGCTTGGTGTTCAGTGATTAAAATAATGACAATAGTTTCTGATACCTTGGCAATAGTTTCATAATATTTTGCACTGATGAAAAATTTACACTTTACATTTTTTGCATCACTTTAACAAATTAAAAAAAAATGTTTTTAATCTTTTGCTTCACAATGAAGCCTTATAAAAACATATTTTAAGAAAATAGGCAGTTGCAAAGAAAAGGTCAGTCAGCCAGTGGCTGCTTCGCATACAGCTTTTGGTGGTCTGCTGCTCTTGAGATTTCCACTTCACAAACTTTTACTCTTTAAGAAAAGTAATTAATTGCTGAAAAAATGCCTGATCTCTCTATTTTTCCCTTGTGATAACACATAATAAATACATTATATTTATTTTATAGTCCCCATGCTGGTCTAATTAATGTATCTGATTTATATCTGGGATGTCATTTCTGAGTATTCATTCTGCACTAATTGGATTCCAGGGGTCTCTGTTGGTCAATCACTTCTTCTTTATGTCATCCTTCAAAAAATCTTAAGTATGTTATTCCCCAGTTGGTCAGGAAAATCTAAATGTTTTCTATAAACTGCCATAGTAATGAAAAAGATCTCTAGATGGTGAGACATGTGGCAACTGATCTACATTATGAAATATTATTGCAGAACATTTATCTTTTTTATTATTATTTCTTCTTTATTTTTTTCTGAAGATACAAAAAAGGGAAAGAGATAGACTATCTAATCTGTAATACTAGATTCATTTTACATATAGTCAACAATGTTACAATTTACTTGTGCTGCAGTGAACATAACTGGTATTATAGGTGGAATCACAGAGTCAGATTTTTTTTTTTGATTGACACTAGAAAAATTACTAGGCTCACATTATTTGAGGAACTTGAGTTCCTCAGTGATTAAGAAACCATTTAAGATATATTTGCCATTCTGCAGTTTAGCAAATTTACAGAATTAAGCTTTCTCATGACTTCATCCTTTGAAACTTGTACCAGAATGTCAATGTCTATTAACATTTTCTGTGTTGCCGTAGGCCTTTCATGAATTTGTAGATTTTTATACTTCTAGGTATATTTCTTACATATGGCATAGCTAACAACCTCTGACCCTGTGTTAGCTGTCTTAAGGGTCAGATAATAGCTGGAACACTGCACAAGGAAAACATGTACCAGAGCTAAGGCAACTAGATACCATGTTAGTCAAAACAACTAGCAAAGCCCAGCAACCTTGGAGAAGCTCCAATAAGGCCAAGGGGTCTTAAGACCTCCAACTCAATTCTAGGAGAGGCGTGCCATGAGGTGGAACCAAGGGAAGTTCTGGGCATGGACAAATCTTAGATTGGATAGGACCTTTAGATATGATAATTGAGTATAGTTACAAAATTAGCATGATGCCACGTAGACGGGGCTTTTTCCCTGCTTTCTCCAGCTCTCCCACTGTTTATTGATTTTTTCTCTCTCTCACACACACACACACACATTCTCTGTTGCCCAGCCTGGTGCGGTGCCCGGTGTTCCCCCCCCGAAAGGGNATCAACACGTGTTGTACTCTTTTATACTTTACATACTCTTTTATACTCCTTTATATTCTGTACCCCAAAACCCTATAAGTAAAGAACTCTTCTCTGCTTTACCCATATAAAGTCGTCTTGGAAAGGTTTTTTTCCCCCTTCCTTAAGGCAACAGCTGCTGTAAAGAATAAGCCATTGTAAATTTGGTCATTGCTAATGCAATATGCTTGGATTCTGGGGTATTACTGTTCTGGCTTCTATGACTATGAGCTGTCTGTTTTACGCTCACAACAAGCCAAATTTCAAAGTCCTTAGTCTAGCACAGAGTGTATTATAGTCTCTGGGAGATTTTACAGAATGCCAACTTCATGATTTATACAACAGCATTGCTCGCTTCAAAAGATTTAAATTTCAGTTCAGATGCATTATGTACCTCTAATGTATATAGGTTCTATTGATCTAGGATATTGCTTATTTATTAGAATTTGATTCTAATTGTCTGCTTCTGAAACCCACACAGTTCTCTTTTATAAAGTTTACAGATTCTTACATTCTACTCTGTTTAGATGGGTCTTAGTGAAGCTCCCTGAATTTATCTAAGTAAGCAGATCTATAAGCAGTATCTATATATTATTGCTACGGTAACTTGGGATTTTCAAATCAAATCAGCAAATCTGAATTTTCTCCATAGAGTCACTACAGTCTAGTTCTTTTTCTGTGTTCTGATAAAACACAGAAATGGGTGTCTTCTAGTATATGCCTTAAAAGAAAATCTGCTTTTTGAATTTAATCCTGTTTGACTCAGATTCAAATTTATAACAGTTTGTTTAAGGAATAGGTGTATATGCAGATAAATTAATATGCTTGAAATCAAAAACAAGACAATGCTTTTAGCAGGTTTTTAGACATAAAGTCTTTTAAGGAGACAAAGATGTTACAGAATGTTAGTCTTTTGGGGAAGATGCAAAGGAAAGGCTAAGAATAAATTACCCACTTTTACATTGGAAATTTTACCTGAGTATTTTCTGCTGGAAGCGTCACTCTCTCCCTCTTTGTTGACCCAAGTTCAGGGCCATCCATGTACCAGAATCAACATGGGATCTAAGGACTGGTGATTTTCTTTCTTCTCTTTCTCCCTTTTCTGCGTTTATTTGTCTCCTCTCTTGCTCTGTCTTGGCAAAGTGCAGATATACTCTACCCCTTATGTCATTACTGAAGTTGGTTGTGAGGACTAGGGACTTGTTGAAGGGTGTTGTAAAAATTAAGAGCTTTTTAACCAACACTTTCAAGACTCAACAGTTGGCTGGTTGCCAGAGTTAAGGTGACTATATAGTAAAAGCATAAGAGTTCCCTGACACCTGGTTCCTGACACTTTATTCAAACTGATGATAATTTATAATGAGCCTCACTTTCCCTACTGAGTGGGTCGTGACAAAGGTCCCTTCAAACCCAAACTGTTCTATGATTTTATGATTAAGAAAGGAAGTTCAGTATCAATACAGGCAAACTATTACAGAAGGAAGCAATTTACCATACAGGTTAAAAGTTAACCTATCCTAATCTAGACTTGTATAATGTCACTGTTGCTTTGTGATGAATTCTCCTGGATGTTCTTCATAATGAAGAAAAATAAGTACACAGAAGACATTAATTATTTAATTCAAAAACAAATATCTAAAATGGGTATAGAAAAATAGTGGCTGTTATAACCTTTTTTTTCATGAAAAAATTTGATATTGATTTGGTTGTTGAATATTTTAACATATGCATGTATTATTGACATAAGATTATAAGCATATGTTAATATATCACAGAATCAGAGAATAGGTAAAGCTAGGAGGGACCATAGTTGGTCATCTGGTCCAACCTCCCTCCTCAAGCCTTATCTTTCTAGGGCACATCACACAGGATTGTGTCCAGATGATTCTTGGATGTCTTCAATGAGGGAGACTCCCCAGCCACTCTGGGCAATATGTGCAGAGTTACCTGTAAAGTTCTTGTATTCTGGTGGAACTTCTTGTTGGTCAGTTTCTGCCCATTGCTGCTCCTTCTATTGCTTGGCACAGCTGAGAAGAGCCTGGCTTCATCCTCTTGACACCCTCTCTTCAGATACTTCAGATTCAGTTGCTGAGATGAGAATGAGATGATGTTGAGACGATACTTGACATTGATGAAGTCACCTCTCAGTTGCTTCTTCTTGAGGCTGAACAGACCCAGCTCCCTCAGCCTTCCTTCATAAGAGAGATACTCCAGTCCCTTAATCATCTTTGTTCCCTTCTGCTGGACCTGCTCCAAGAGCTCTATGTCTCTTGTACTGAAGAGTCAAAAACTGGACACAGCACTACAGATGTGACCTCAGTAAGGCTGAGTAGAGGGACAGGATCAGCTCCCTCAACCTGCTGGCAGTGCCTATCCTAATGAATACCAGGACACCATTGGCCTTCTTGGACCCCAAGAGCACACTGCTGCCCCATGCAAAGCTTGTTGTCCACCAGGACATCCAGATCATTCTCCACAGAACTGCTTTCCAGCAGGTTAGTCCCACATCTGTCCTGGTGCATGGGGTTATTCTTCCCCCTCTCCAGGGCCCTGCCTTTGTTGAATTTCAGCCAGTTCTTCTCTATCCATTTCTACACATCATCAAACATTCTGCCTATGTGTTAATCCCCACTGACTTTGATATGTACATGACCAGCCCAGGATAGGCCCTATCAAGATTCTTATATTTGATGAGGCCATATAACTGTCATAATTTCTAGTTTTCAAAGCTTCTGCATCCCCAGCTTCCTTTCAATATCTTATTAACATTCTGTAAAAGTCTTGTATCTGCAGAAAAAGATTTTCCATAGCTACCATTATGAGCTAAACAAGTTTAGAAGTAATTTAAAGTATTCTATTAAGTCAAGTGCTTTTAAATACTTTCCTTAGTATCTTTTTTCAATACTTTTCAGACAGAATAATGGGCTAAGTGGGCCGTTAGGCTAATGCAATAGAGCTGTTCCTATTTCATATTAAGTTTACGTAAATTAGCCGGATGACAGGGGAGGAAAAAAAAAAAAGAAGAATCTAGACTTTTTATCTATGTGAATACTTTGGAGTAACTTGACCCTTTCAGCATGTAATATATACAGTGCAGTAATAATGTATTTTGGCTCGACTTATGTTCCCATTTAACTGATACTTCTTTCAGTTTGGATCATTAGTTTTATATCTCCTACAGACTGTTTCCAGAATAGTGTAAACATTTTGAGCATGCCAGGCTTCACTACATTAAAGTAAAATTAAAGAAGAATGAAAAGATGAAAATTTAAATTAGACAAGGCAGTCATGTCTTGCCACCTTTTACCTAACTGCTGGAGTGATAATGAATAATATCATAATTGAGTTAACAAATTCCATATTTTTCTGTCTTCTTTGCCAGTGATACTAGCTTATGCTAATTCGAAGTTTCATATCCCTTTTTTGATTTTTCTTTTTTTGTTTTTTAGATTTCCTTCTTTTCTGTCTTTTCGTTTTTTACTATTTTTTTACAGTTATGTTAAAAATGTTAACTCTTAAAAAATTCAGTATTTGGTTAGTATATGAACATTTCCACATGAATAAAAACAAAGCAAACCTATTAATTTTGGGAAAAAAAATGAAAGTATTCTAAGTCAAAATAGTTGCAACTGGAACTTTTTGATCATGCTTTTAGACTTTTTGGTGCAGTGAATATAGAAAAACAGTGAAAACATTTTTCATAAAAAAAACTTTAAAAATGTCATAAGTAGAGAATATAATGGTCTTAAATTTAGATCATCTATGAATGAATGTATTTTCATTCTTGATGTGTAGATTTTAATAATTTTATTAATTTTAATCCAGTTTAGAATTTGAAGTCCTATAAAATTGATGTTGTGGTGAGCTTAGTTTAAATTGTTATTGAAGCTGAAGTTGTGGAGGGCTTTCATTTCTATTGCAAATAGAATAACTTTTCTTATATATTCCATTAATACAATGATTGATAGGAGAAAAGTTCAACTTGCTTCTGGGAGGTTTCCAGGACTGATTTCCTGAAAAATTCAGGAAAATATTCCATTCTAACACTTTAATACATTTAAATATTATAACAATATTTATTATTTTTGTTTCCTGGAATGAAATTGAATTGAACCATCTATGGAAAGCTGGGAGATGATCAAGTTCCATGCTAAAAAGTTATGAATTTGTTTCATTTGAAATTCTTCTACATAATGACAAAATTAGTCGAATTTCAGACTAGTAAAAATAGCATAAAATAAGTAGGCCTTTTACATGGCTTTGGGAATTCTATTGCAGATATTTGTCATAACTTTAGAGTACTAATTAACTGGTTCTTTTGAAAGGTATCTCTACTTTTTCTCCCACTGCACTCAATGACTGAAGTAGTTTCCCTGGGAATAGTGGATGTATGAGGGAAAGTCTGCCTTGGGAACCTGGGTGGCACCCACAAGCACTTCCCAGGACTGAGTGCCCTCACATCACCCAGAGGTGAGTGACTGTTTTTCTGCTTGATGTCCCTGAATGATCCTTCAGCCCCTGCGTGGAGCAACATGATCACCTGGTACCCCTGAATGGGAGACTACGGTATTCAGTTCCCCTGAGATTGGATCAGTTGGTCAGAGCACAGTGCTAACAATGCCAAGGTCATGGTTTGAACCCAGTAAGGTCCATTCACTCAAGAGGTGGACTCGAGGATCCTTGTGGGTCCCTCCCAACTTGGAATATTCTGTGATTCTGTCAGTGTGTGAGGGTGTGCTTTAGGTCATCAGCCTTGTCCATGTAGAAAAATATTCCCAACAGGCACAGTGAACCCATAACATGTTAAATGTCACTGGAGATGGTGTTCCCTCCATTGTCTGCTGGCTTTGGTCATTGTTTTTGGTTGTGAATTACAGTTTGTCTGAAGTTGTTATCTGAACGAAGTTATTTTTGTGTACCTACATGAGACCTTCTCTGAATATAAGTGCTGAAATAGAACCTAGTATTTAATTTTTTAACCTGTCACATACTTCTAGGAGTTACTATATCTAAAATTTTAATTACTAGTGTTGGGAGACTACAGAAATTTTCCAAAAGGAAAATGTGTGAATTCCCCAAAATTATTTCCCTTATTGTGGCTACTTTTTTCTAGTCTTTACTAATACCAAAGTCTGACACACACCCTGAGTAGGATTTTTGTCTTTAATACACATTCTTGCTCATTCTTCATTCTTGTTACTTTTAACGCAAAAACAAAGAGGTGAATTCTCAAGGGACTTGGGCTCTTTAATTCGTTTGAGGGATATCAATGGATTTTAGCGTCAAAATATACTTTAAATAGTGTTATAAGTCTTTTCCAATCATGAAAGGAGTCTGTGGTGGAGCTGAAGTTCAGAACCAGGTCTCATAACTTCTACACCTATTTCCAAAGTATCTGGTTGTTCCTGCTGTATTATACTCAAGCATTTAACTCTGTGGTCTGGGAAGACCAGACGTTATAAGAAGATATATAGATTAGATGGAATATATTAGAATTTTAAGCAATTAGAAAATGGTTCATGAATAGGAATAGATTTATGATTCATACCATCTGCAGATTAGATTCTGCCAGGCTCTGTGAGCAAAGACATGTAACATACTCCTTGGGAATAAAACTGCTCACATGAAAATGTATATTATTCTAGTCAAGTTGTATGTCAAAAGTTATTTGTTTTTAATTAACATTTTCTATGTTCAAAGAGGAGTTTGTAGTGATATATGTTAAGTGAGAGGAAATGAAAAATAAACCGTCTATCTAGGGAACTACATTTTCATTTAGTGTTGAATAAATGGGACATGAAATGCCAGAAGAGCTTTGGTCCAGTGTTCATTCTATATCCTCAGCTTGATTAGAAGCTATCAGGTAACAGAAGATACTCATGCTTAAAATAAAAATAAACCCCCAAGAACATGAACACCCTCCCAAACAAACAAAGAAACAAACAAACCACCAAGGAACTCTGACAGAATAATGGAAATGATTCTCTGAAAAAAAGAACAGGTTTTAGCTTTGAAAATCTGTGTGATGAGAGGGCAGGGAGAAATCCTAAAAGCAGGATAGATGGCTGATGTAGCTAGGAAACAAACTGTAAATTCATAGATTTTTCTTTAAGCTTGTTCTTCACAATATGCTAATAAATCTTTTTTCATGCTATCTTTAATTAATAAGATATTAAGAAGAAAATTGAAGCAAAAAGCGAGATTATTTTAGGCATTGGTCAAAGTTACAGGTCAAACACTATGTAATAAAATATCTGCTTGTATGAAATTGATGAAGAGCCTTTAGATATAGTGTGAAAGGAACAGAATCTTATTTCTCACACACGTTCATGATACCTTGATATTTAATCTCAAAATGTCTTAATTTTATCTGTGCACAGAAAATCTCAAATGACATGGAATACTTCATGATTTGCCTCCAAAATTCAAAACACAGTATCTGAGGAAGTTTTAGTGAATGCCAGATGATGTCTGTAAGGACTGTTGTCTACAGCAATTCTTCAGGAAAAATTGAGAAGTACTTAAAGAAAGCAACCAGGAGAAAAAACAAAACCAGTTCAGGGCCAATCGACCATGCAAGGACAAACATGGAACATCTCTTTAGAAGTGTATTTCACACACTAGATTTAGCACAATGTAATGCTGAATTATAAAGATTTCCATTCAAATACGTCCCTGCATCTACCTGAGCACAAAAGGAAGAAAGTAGTACTGTAATCATAGAACTTATGCCAGTACTTATCTGTTGCAGAGAATAATAAAAAAATAAATTGTATTTGTCATTATTCCTTTAGAAATAGATTTTTAAAAGCATATTAGCTTGTGACAACCATAGAAATTGAAATTATTTTCTTATCACCACAAGCAGATACATCTGCAGTCAGTTATCCACTGATACTAACTCATGTATCTCAACTCTAACCCATGGGGACTGCACCTAATGATGAGAAGGCAATTGCATCTTCCTGTCAATCTTCATTCTGTTGGCAGAGATTGCCAATGAACACCAGGTGTTTTGATTATTTTTGTGTTATAGATGCTTGTCCACTGGGATTTGACTTCTGCTGGTGACTTGTACTGCACATCTAGAGCAGCTGCCAGATGGTGACCTTTCAGTCCCTTATCAGCCTCTACTGCATTCAAACCCATGACTTAGAGGTGAAAGATGCTTTATATAGTCTTATGAACCATTGCAGTCTTCACAGTATATTAACTACTTTTTAATATCTCAATGAATTCTATGCCCTGCTGTAGGCAATGAGAAAAAAAAAAGGTAAGAGCAGGGCATAAAATTCAACAAAAAAACAGGCATTGGTAAAAAAAGTATTAATTTTTTTTCTTATTTTTTTTTCCAGTGATAAAACATTTCTTTAAAATTTTATTGCAAGAAAATATTTTTGTAAATTTACTTATTCACTGAAGACTGGGGGTAGTACATTACATTTTTGGACCTCTAGTAATCAGCTTGGAAAAGAATGGAAATGAAAAGGGGTGAACACAAAACATAAAAACCTCCCTAAACAGCAAAGAAATTTGCTATCTACATATTCTGTGACATAGTGATAGCAGATCTAGAGAAATGAATATGTAAAAAGTAGAAAATGTAAAAGTAAAAATTAAGAAAATAGCTGAAGACCTCTTAAAGACTTATTTTGTGTGCACCTAAATTCAACTTGTCTCTTTGAAGGATTTGATGGTTTAAAGAATGAAGTTTACAAAAAAGATGATCAAATAAAATATAAACTACTAAGAGTTTAAATACAGCCAAGATTGTGAGAAAAGAGATTTGTTTGTTGGTTGGGGCTTTTTTTTTTTTTCTCTGTAATCAGATGACAGCAATAGCTAGTTTTTAGGGAATGATTCATCTTATCTACATAAAAGTCTAAAATAGTTTAGGCTTAGAAAAAATGCTTATTTCTGTTTTGGCTGTGAAGGAAGTCTGGTGTGAATACCTCAAATATCAATGTCAATTTTGCTGAGAAAAAAAGTAAGTTATTTGGACATCATCATTTGTGCATTTCTGAATCACCAAGGAACACACAGCAGACCATGCTTTATGAAATGTGGTAATATCACTGAGACTGGAGCAAGGGTAATGTAATACTCCATTAACTTCACTTGCCTCAGTATTCCAAATTGTGCAGGACTCCAGGGGCAGTCGATATTGCACCTTCAAGGGCTGTTTTCAATTATACTCAAAATCAAGATTGTTTTTTCTGCAATGAATAACATAATGATATGAAGACATTTAAAAAAGAAAGGAGCTGATTCTGGTAAATACCTTACTTGTTGGATGATGATACATGAGAGCAGGTACATTTTCTTAAAAGAATAAAGAATACAATATAAAGCTGAAAGTAATCACTTTATTCCAGATTTTGTCAGAGAGACAATAAAATTTTCCATTGATCTTTTTCCAGTTTGCCAAGTATAGAGATACTTAGATTCACTGCTAAGGAGAAAACACCCCAGCTGTTAATATTGAGCCTAATCTTGAATTTAATATTTATGTTTGTTAAATATTGCATATATTTTACACTATTATATATATTGCAGAATTCAAACATCAACAAGCAGATACCTTAATAAATGCTCAAATATATATATATGTTTAGAACTACTTTAAAAGCATTTGGCAGATTTTTTTTTCCTAAAAGACATTTTAGACAAATTGAAATATAGGGTTATCCTGATTTTGTAATTCAGACAGAAAAATATAATAAAGAAGTGTCATGAGTTGCTTCTAGGATATTTCTTTCATTGCATTCTCTTTTCTTACTGAACTCATATCCTCTGTGGATAATATAATTGCTATCAAACTAGGGTTTTGTATTCCTATTTGTGAGCTCTGATGTTCCATATCACGTATTTCTGACTGTGAGAGAAAGAATTAGCAGACACAAGTCACAGATTTTTTTTTACTGAAGGTGTCTACCTCTCTTCTCTCAGGTGATTGTGAATATTTGTGTATTGGCAGAGAAAACGACCAAAAAGAGTTAAATAATTGTTTTGGAGAACCCTACAATTACACTGTAAGACTGGAGGTGGGGGAAGCAAATGACTTTGGACTAGATTCAGCCAAATCCTGAGAACTGAATACCTGTTAATATAAAGAGTTTAGTCCTTTAACGTTTTTCTTTTTGTTTAGTTACCTATGAAAGTGAATGATTGTGGACTGTGAGTACATCTGAACTGAAATAAAAATATATGTTTCAGTTTTAATAAAACACACAATATATCTAACTTCAGATAGTACTTTTTTAGGAAGAATATATGTTTAGTTAATTGTTCATGTTTGCAACCTGAAGATTTTACAATGTAATGATGCCTCAAATTTTATCAATGTATGAATTTTGCATTTATGTATGTGTGCAAGAGAAAAAAAAAGGAGAGAAGCACCAGAAAAAAAGATGTGCAATAAACATTGTTGAACCTATTTCCCTGTTCTCAGTCAGCAAAACTTTAAAGTTGAAATTCATAAGGTTCACGTGTACACTTAACCTATAATATTTTTGCCTGAAAATGACAGTTCATATATTTAATGTTTAAAAATGTACATTTTAAATTCTGCTAAAGAAGCATAGCTCTGTGTCTTCCATTGTCAGTTTTTTCCAATTAGTACTGAAATATGGCTTAGCAGGTAAGAGACTAATGAACTTAATAAACTTTAACAAAATCTTTGATTTTGACTGTTTTTGTTGTTTAATCTGAAAATTTGTTCTGTTTAGTTATGATGGAAAACAGACTGAATTGCTTTGTCTCTTTTACTCAACATTTTATGCTGCAATGTCATGGCATTTCTGCATCCAGGATATTATGTGGTCTTCCTGGTGAAAGGAGGTAAAAGTTGTGATAAGAGTATTGCACAAAGCTGGCTTAAGTATGACTCCTATTTACTTCAAAATCACAATTTTTAAAATAGAATTCTAACATCTTTAGCTATCTGTAAGATAAACAAATTTATTTCTGAAAAAAAAGATTGTATCAGAAGTAAGGTATTTCAAAGATCATCTCAAATAAAACCTTCTTATAAATCAGTGCTGAAAAAACTATTATGAAGATTATTTTTCCATAACATTTTCCTTTTCTTGTAAGTATATTACATCTGACAGGCAAGTCTGTCAAGATTTTGAAACTTTTTCTAATTTACTGTAAAATCAGGACTTAAGAATGTTTTTAATATGATAACATGAGCAGTGCAGATATGGAACAAATGATGATGTAAAATCAATGCCTAAGATAGCACAGAAACATTAAGGTATTGCAAATATTGATGAATAGATAGAAAACTGGATGATAGTGATTAGAATTTGTCACTCAAATCTTTTTGCTTCACAAATCTGAAAGTACTGTGGATTTCTACAAAAATATCAGTTATTTCATATGTGGAGGATAATAAACTGACTAAAAGAAAAAAACTCCAAAAGAACCCAAAGGAAAAAAAATTAGCTTGCCAAAAAGTAATGTTAAATGTTGCAACTGAACATAAATAAGTGTACTTACACCTACGTGTGTGTTTCTGGGTATTCATAGATATTTATCTTGGAGTTAAAGAATCACAGATCCTTGTAATAGAAGTATTTAGTAAACTGATAAATCAATCTAGTTTTAAAAATTGTAACCAAAGTTTACGAGGCATTTATGAACAGCACAAATTGTGCTATTCAAAGCAGTTAGTTTTTAATAAGTGTATTCTGAATTAGCTGTGAGTGCACAGTGCCACAGAGCTGGTACTGAGTAGATGACTACTGATGATAGTTACTGATGATGTAAGTTTTTGAGGTGGAGGTGGTCAAGTTTGGAGAGATTTTTTAGTGGGGCAAACTGGGACCAAAGTGGGCTTCCCCACTTCTACGAGTGCAAAATGTCTCTGTTTTGGTTGTGTAAATCGTTCTCATTTTCTTCCTTGAACAGGGTAGCTCACCTGGGAGTAAGTGAAAAGATAGGGTATGATCTACCTTAGGATCATATGGTAGGTTGACAGTGGCTGGGTGCCAGGCACCCACCAAAGCCACTGTATCACTCCCACCACAAGTGGACAGGGGGGAGAAAATATAATGAAAAGTTCATGAATTGAGATAAGGACAGGGAGAGTTCCCTCCCCAAATACTGTCACAGGTAAAATAGAGTCACCTTGGGGATACTAATTGAATTTATTATTAGCACATTCAGAGAAGGATATTGAGAAGTAAAATAAATCATAAAAACACCTTCCTTCCACCCCTCCCTCCTTTCTCAGCCAGCAGGGAGATGCGGAATAGGGGCTATGGTCAATTCCCCACAGATTGTTCCAGCTCAGGGAGAAGAGTCCTTCCCCTGCTCCAGCGTGGAGTTTCTTCCACAGGAGACTGTCCTCCAAGAACTTCTCTACACGAGTCTATCCCATGGGCAACAGTTCTCCATGAAGTGCCCTAATGTGGGTCACTTTTCCATGGGGTACAGTCCTTCAGGCACAGCCTGCTCCACCATGGATCCCCCCACAAGTTCTACCAGGAAAACTTGCTCCAGCATGGGCTCCTCTTTCCACTGATCCACAGGTCCCTACCAGGACCCTGCTCCAGCATGGACTTTCCATGGATCACAGCCTCCTTCAGGCAACCACTTGCTCCAACATGAGTCTCCCCCACAGGCTACAGGTAGGTCTCTTCACCCCTCTTGGCCAGCATGGTCAACATGGGAAAAGTTTCTGGCAACTTCTCACAGAAGCAATCCCTGTAGACCACACCATCGAAGCCTGGCCACTCTTACCCAACACACATCACTAAGAGTTCTGCCAAAATTTGCATGATCTTATCATAATTAGATAATTATTGCGAATTAGTGGCATGAATGACAAAACATAGATTATCACATATTTCAGTGAAAGTGGAAGGACGGTTAAATTCCCATAGTGGCTTGTTTTGTCTGGTATTAAGCAATAAAGTCAGCAAAACCTGAAAGATAATATAGAAAGTCAATAATGGTCTATATAAGGATAATAGTATCACTCAAAACATGCATCTTGTAGAAATTATCTGAAGTTACTAAAATTTTGCCTAAAACTGGCTCTGAAAGAAACCTCTAAGACTCAATATATGAGTTTTAGCAGGCAGGCATTCTATATTGGGCACGTTGGATACACTGGTAATTGTTTCACAAGTGCCTGCTGAAATATCTTAGCTACAGCTTATATGTTTCCATTACATGATTATTAATTTTTGTTTTCCACAATCCCGTTACATATCCATGACATTTCTCATCACTAATTAACATATATGCATACCCTTATAAGATCTCTGTGGGCTTCACTGAGGGTCTCTGGTGGTAATTTTTGACTTGTGTCCCCGAAGTTCTTAGTGACCACCCTAAGAACTCCTTTAAGAGAATGCACCTCATTATGCAACATAAATTTAAATTGTGGTTCTGTTGCACAATTACTCTAAGGTACATTATGTTTCAAGCACTACTAGTTCTGCTATTTAAAAAAAGCCCCAAAAAACGAAAAACAACACAGTATCAAAGAAAGTAAATAAATGTGGAAGATGTTATACTAGGAAAGGAAAAAAACAACAAACAAATGAACAAATGTTCCTTCAAATGCCAGTCAGTAGAAATACAGCAGGCAGGTGTTAGGACAATACTCTTGTGGAATGTGTTATCAGAACTGTTAATTGTAAAATGATTGAGAAATTCACCTCCAGGGCTCATGCTTGCTTGCTTGTTGCCTCCAGTTTTGATGATGGTATAAACAAATCAGAGAAAACTCAAATAGGAGCAATAAAAATAATATAAAGAGCATTTGACAGTGTGTTGGTAACATGGTTTTCTTGATCTAGAAAAGGCAAACCTGTTGCGGTCTACAATAATGGTCTTCAACGCACAGTAGTTACTGGAAGGAAAAAAGAAAACAGTGATAGTTTTTCTGTAGGTTACCTGAAGAGAAGGCATGGTCTTAGATTTAATAACTGTGGAGCTCATCTCTGGTTTTAAATTTAAATATCATAAGGTTATATGTTCCCCTTTGTTGGATATGATTAGCTAACTCCAGACTATGTCTGACTTTCTACTGTTTTTTTGCAAGTCTGAGATTCTTAATCTACTACTGCTAATAATCAGTGTTACAATTATGGTGACGTTCAAAAAAGTGTAAAAACAGCAGGATAAACCAGAAATATTCACATGCACATTTCCACTGTGTTTATATTTTAACAGGTAATTTTTTTGTAACTCTTATTTCTGATATTTCAGTGTTAATTTTGTGTAGTTTCCACAGTAGGTGGACACTTGTAGAGTGTTACTCCTGTGTGAAATAAGATGGGTCTGCTTAAAAAAAATGTAAAAAAAAGCCTACATTATACTAATCTAGCTCTGTGTCTATCTTAGCTTTGTCTACTTATTTAAGGTAATTCCTTGCAATCTAGAACATGCAAAAGAATAAGTGTTAAAAAGTCCCAAAGTCTCCTGCAAGTCATGATGCAGTTCAGTTAAATTCATTCTGTATTTGACTTAAAAATTTTGCACTGTATGTGCACTACTTAATTGTCAGCGAAAGCCCTTTCAGTTTTACTTATTGTTTAGTGTCAGTTCACAGATTTTCCTTCCCCCTTGCACACACCACATGACAAATTTAAGTTACTGTTCCTCACTGTTTCTCCAACTAATTTTATTCAGTTTAGATGCTAAATTTAAAGAAAGAATACTGAATAACTAGTGCACAGAAAATGCTTCTTAAGGCCCTTCATCAGTTAGGCCATGCTTATTGACCTTTGAACTTGAAAAAAAAAATCCTTAATCTAGTTGTATTGCAGCATTACTTTTTCACAATGTCATTGACAGCTTTTATGCAATCTGTGACAAAACTGCCACAATTCTCAAAATCCTGTGGCTTCAGATTAGAGTGAAGTTAATTGCATTCTTTAGGATCCAGACTGGTATATGTGCATATAATTAATTTCTTTTATCCTCACAACAAGTAAATAGAGTGATGAATTAAAACTCAACCAGTAATCCATATGCCCTAAATACTTCTTAAAAATAAATGGAAAATAGCTAGGATATATACTGTATATCATATAAATGCCTTCTTCTTTATGCTACATTTAGTATTCCTCTAGTGGCTTCAAGATGAAACAAAAAATACCCCAGATTTTTTATATCTATATTAATAATATGCTAGTTGTTTTTAAAAAAATCTTAGAATTTTTAGAGGTGTTTTTCTTGCCATGACAACTACAGTTTACTTGTGCAATTGTTATTTTTTTTAGGAACTAACTTATTACTAACTTCACAGTCTTTCATATTGAAGGAAAATTTTTCTTGTGTGTTAAAATATCTCAGTTTTTTACTCAATGGAAATGTGTAAATAACAGTAAAATATTCTGTTGAAAAATGTATGTGTGTATATTTAATTTGTTTAGTCTGATATTTTGAATGTGGATATAGTTTTGTGTAAGAAAAGGGCAGTAATCTTTTTAGTAACTTTGGCTGTATCTGATAGACATTGACTTTTTTACCATTGCCATCAGAAAAATGGAGTACATTACAAAAATTCTACATGAGCAATTAGAAATTCTGCTGGATTATATCCAGCAGAAATCTACTGTATTTTTCATGGATTTGGCTGGAATAGAGTCAATTTTCTTCCTAGTTGCTGGTATGGGGCTGTGTTTTGGGTTTTTGCTGGAAACAGTGATGATAACACAAGGATGCTTTAGCTGTTGCTGGGCAGTGCTTGCACAGGGTCAAGGCAATTTCTGGCTCTCACCCCACCCCACCAGCTGGGACAGCAGGAATTCATAAGATGTTGGGAGGGGACACAGCTGGGACAGGTGACCCCAGATAACCAAAGGGATATTCCAGACCATATGGCATCTTGCTCAGGATATAAAGCTGGGGAAGAAGTAGGAAGCGGGGGAATGTTTGGAGTGACTTCCCAAGTCACTGTTACATTTGATGAAGCCCTGCTCTGAGGGAGACATCCGCTGATGGGAAGTTACTATTCAATACCATGATTTGCATTACCTTTGAACAAAACTCTTGCTTTACCTATTTATTATTATTGTATTTATCTCAATCCATGAGTTTTCTCATGGTTACTTTCTGATTTTCTTCCTCAGCCCACTTTGGGGAGTAAGCAAGTGGCTGTGGCCACGCTGCCAGAAGTGGTTATGTCATAGTACTAATGCTCAAAGAAAAAACTTGTTAATACTTAAAAGTTCAAATTCTTTAATAAGTCTTAAATACTGCAGGATGTCCTAATGCAAGAAATCTATATGTATGAGATCACATCTAATTTTATTTTACTGTGCTCTTATTAGGGTATCTTTTTATTTTGTGTTTAAATAAAAATCTCAGTCTCCAATGTCAAAAAGTGACTTGGAGTATCCTGTATACTTCCAAATAAGAGGGAGGCTTTTGAACAGTTCAAAGAAATTGATTTGAATAGTGACAATACTGTAAGCTTAGAAAATCTAGTGAACTCGACATACATCCATACATCTCTTTATATATTTTCCACTACAACTGTAATTCTGTAGACAGCTTTTTGCCTATTAAGCTAACAAAAAAGATTTCCTTTGCATAGAAAAAAGCTAAATCATTTTTTAAAACAGTTGTTCTTGCCTAAGATATATTTTGATTGATAATGTTTTATGATATTCCTTGTATTTTTTAATATTATCTATCAATCACATGAAGACCTTGAAACACCCCTCTTGGGGTGATACAATATGGTTTTTTTCCTTGTAGATGGGAAGACAGAGTTCTGGATAAATTAGATTTATGGTTATAATATATGCGTTTTTTCATGAGAACAACACGCTTAAGTCATAGGTGCTTAAGTCACTATAAGAAGAAACAAATTTAACTTAGATACTGAAGCATCAAAATATTAAATATTTATCTGAAATAATGTACCAAAATTTTCTACAGTTTGTTTTATAGAAAATCTCTGAATAGCAGAGATTTCTGTGAAGAGCAATCCAGGAAATTGAGAAGACTGTTTGAAAGTTAACAAGTAAAAAAATGTTAGTACAGTTAAGAGTGTATTTTAGCTCTCTCCTCTGAAGTTCAGTACTATTGAATTCGCTCCAGGGATTTGATGCTTACTGGAAAAGGAGGAGAAGATAATTTTAGCTTTATACCCCAGTGGATGGGCATTTGATATGAAAGTGTAAACCATTTTTCTTACATGACTGAACAAATATTAAAATGAAACTCTGATTTGATTTAAACCACTCTGATTTAAACTAGTTCCCACTGAAACAAAGCCTCTGTGGAGAATATGTTTAATTCATTCCAAGGGCTCTCTCAAGAAGCTTTAAGCATGACACTACATGGCTTCCAGTTTGATCTTAGCATGTTTATAATGTTTGCAAGCACCCAAAAATTTTTGCTACATGCCATGATAGGTGCTGTAAATCCTCAGTTTTGTACAGTGGAAATTCTGGTGAAATGCAACACAGTCCCCATGTAATATCAGACATGATTTCAGCTTCTCATTTTGCAACTTAGCAAATCTGCCGTCTAGTATGTACGGCAGATGTTCAGCCCCCTCTGGAGGTGGCTTTCTGGATGGATGTATGTCATGTAGTATCACCTGGCCTTGAAGGCCAGGAATTACTCCTTGAAGTAGAGCATTTAGCAGTGTAGATGTGACCTGGAACATTGATGCATTGTTATATAAGATGATCCAGACTACCACTCCTAGATAAATATAAACAGATTTTAAACGGTTTTAAAGTTTGGGTTTTTTTCAAAGTTTTAATCTTGAAAAGCCTTCCTGGAAATCTCACCATAAATGGCCTGCCTGTATTTTTTTTTTTTTTTACAGGTAAGGGTTAAAACCATCTGTTACTTCATTAGTCAGTGTGAATGGGATTTCTTTTTAAGCAATATTTCTAAAAAGAATGGAACTACTTGTAAGGCAAGTTCAGGATGGATACAGAAAAGTGGCACATATGGGAATGTACTTACTGCTCACCTGCTATAAAACAACATCAAAAATATCAATACAAGCAAGATTTGCATTTCATTTATCCCACATTCAATAGTGAAACGAGTTATTCATACACATAAAGATAACCTCAAAGAAAATATTGTCCAAAATAAACTCCACCAAAACTTCTATTTAGACTAATTTCTGTTTCTTTGTATGATATTTGCATTAAAAAAACCCAAAACAACACAATCAAATATACTTTGCATTTCCTTCCTATGTATTTGTTCTCTCTCCGTCTCCCCAGAAAATGCCAATAAAATAAATTTGAATTAAAGTTAATCAAATAGTTGAACTTTACATCTGGCTTAGATTTACAATGGTTTGTATGTGACAATGATAATAACTGTATATATATAAATTTGACAGAGGTAATCAAACATGATGTCAGAATTTACTCATATTAAATGTGTCCTGAACTATATATTCCAACTTGACAGATTTTAAATAGAATTTTGTCTTCAGGAAAAACAGAATCAAATTTATAATGTCAATTCTTTTATTCAAAGTCTCCTCTTTGCAACTTTCTTTATCCACTTCTTAAATTCAGGGGCAGTAGGGGACTGTGGTAAGAAAACCTGAAGGTAGGGAAACTGGACAGAGACTGCATGTAAAATGTGAAGGTCTGTATAGTTTCATATTCTGGTTTTGGCTGGGTAGAGATAATTTTCTTCACTGTACTTAGCATGGGGTTGCATTTTGGATTTGTGCTGAACACAGGGTTGATAGTACAGAGATGTTTTTGTTATTGCTGAGCAGGGTTTACACAGAGCTGAGGCCTTTACTGCTTCTCATGCTGCCACGCTAGCAGGGAAATTGGGGGTGCACGGGAGAGTGGGAGGAAACACAGCTGGGACAGGTATTCCTTACCATATGACATCATGCTCAGTATATAAAGTAGGGAGAAGAAGGAGGAAGTAGGGGACATATGGAGTGATGTTGTTTATCTTCCCAAGTCACCACTAGGTTTGATTGGGCTGGGCTCTCTTGAAGATGGCTGACACCTGCCTGTAAATTAATTCCTTGTTTTGCTCTGTCTCTGTGTGTGTGACTTTTGCTTTTCTTATTAAACTGTCTTTATCTCAACCCATGAGTTTTCTACCTTTTGCCCTCTGCTGGGGGCGTGAGTGAATGGCTGCATTGGGCCTGGTTGACGGCTAGGGTTAAACCACAACCTTTCATGAACTAGACAAAATAGATAATAGATAAATAGGTAATAGATAAATTATGGAATGGATATGGATTCTCACCTAAAAAAGCCCAAGCCTGAAAAATCTTAGTGTTCAAAACTATTTTGAGCACTCAAAAATGAGCAATATCATCAACAAATGTTATCTAAAACGTCTGTTTTTATTTTATTTGTTTGCCATTGTTTTTCTGTGCTGGTTTTCATTATTGAAAGCAAAGCAGAGACATTTTCATGTAACTAGTAAAAGCTTCTTAAATTTCCAGGTCAGTAGGGAAATTATTAGTATTGCAGCTGCCAAACACCTAGCCAGAACTCAGTTTTAAATAACGAAAGTAGGAAGAAACTTCAGAATGTGCCTTTGGTTGACTGTAAGAATTCAAATACAGTGCATAAGAAGAAGCTTTTTGGACACCTTTTGGAGTGCATTAAGGTCCCTTGAGAAACATTTTTTGATTAAATACAGGGGGGAAAGTGATATCTACTCAGAATACACCAGTTATATTATTGCACAGATGCCAAAATCTAGCAGTTTGGCTTTAATGAAATGTCATATTCTTGCTTTTTTGTTCTGTGGGGTTTCTTTTGTTTGTTTGTTTATTTGTTTGTTTTACCCAATAGAGAGAGCAGGATAGGGGATATATGTACGTATACAAAAACACACACCGTCTATCTATCTATCTATCTATCTATCTATTTATCTATCTATCTATCTATCTATCTATCTAATCTATCTATCTAAACACCCCCATAGTCATATATATACCATTATTTAGTTATATAAATTGTGTTGACAGATCACTAATGCTAACAAGAGAAGTCTACAAAACCTAACAAACCTATAGCAATATACCCATCATGATTTTTAATTGGATATCAAAAATGACTGATTTAATTACTAACAATGTATTTCATGCATGATGACTCTTGGGAAATCTGCAGAAAGAAAATCAACACTTATTTGAGCTTCTAAGCCCTTCTTTCTAATATTATAACAGTTATGCTTGTCATGTGCATTTTGGACACATTTTGAATGTGATTTATTATTTCTTTCTATATTTGTAAATGTGAGATTATGTTGTTGCTGAAAAGACTAGTGAAAAAGAAAGCTGATGAAAACTAGATCTATCACTGGCTTCATTAAGTTTCCTAGATGTTAGCAGCGCAAATAAATTAGATGTGCCTTACAGTCTGCATTTGCTTTAGTATTGCATTATAATTTATGGAATAGTATTTCACTGCTGTGTGAACAAAAATATAATTACTATATCTGTAAATGAAATCTGAAAGCAAACAGGTATTATTTCAAAACATATTCAGTGCTTAATTAAACTTTTTTCTTGTTTACCTAGAATAGAATCTGTATACATTAATGCATCAATATTTCTTAAAATGCAATTATATTGAGAACTGAATACTATGCATCAGTACTAGCTAAGATGTACCTACAATGCAAAATTCATTTTTAAATAAAACTGCATGCAAATACATTTACAAAAGTATGCAAATGTTATTATCATATTTCTACTTGAAATTTTCCTTTAAAGCAGCAGAGAAAAAGAGAACATCTGCATGAATTTCCTAAGGAAATTCAGCTCATTTCAGCTAATGAAACTAATCATGTGTACAAAGCATTTGTAAGTTTAGGTATAAGTTCAAGCATAAGTCTGTTATTAAAATAAGAAACACAGCATAGCAAAAATGCAAAATTTAGTGTACGCCTTCAAGACTACAATTTTTTTACTGAGTAATGACTACTGGAAAACTTAGATGTTTAAGTATATTCAATATAAAGGAAGAGAACTCCTATCCTTAAAATGACTGTACACCACAACATTCATTCATGAATCCTCACAGTGTCATTTTTCAGCATATACTCCAATACTCATTATACCGCTATTTTCATGTAAAACAAAATATGCTTTTAAATGCCATACACAAATCTTATTGAGTAGGATAGATCTTATTTAATTTTGGATACTACACAGTTAATGTGGATATCTCAGCTAGTCACTCGAGGACCCCTCTCCCTTGTGTAGAGAAATAGGTGCTTATTAAGGTGTTTTTCATCTGACTAAATACACATGGATGAAATTATTTCCATTCATAAGTCTTATATTTTTCCATTGCCTATAAAGGAAGTCTAAGTTCAGAAGTAGATATCTACATTTTAAATGTCTAAAATAATATAATATGAAGCCTATGCTATGTGTCAGAAGCAAGAATGGAATCCAGGACAACTGAACTCCTCCATTAAGATTTTTTGTCTGTTTTGTTTGTTTCTTTGTTTGTTTTTTCCTTTTCATTCATTCTTTGGGATGCTAATTGAAGTTTAAGATCTTGCTTTGGTTGGTTTGGGGTGTTGGTTAGTTTTAGTTGTGGGTTTTTTTGTTGTTGGTTTTTGGTTTGGTTTGGGCGTTCAGCCTTATTTTTTTTATTTTTTTTTTTTAATGAGGGTGTTGTTTTGATTTCTTGCTTTAAAGAGCATGTCCTTAGAATTCCATGTTTTCAGGTCAAAAATGTCATTACAGTACGGTGATCTGTGTGGTTGTATAGCATGTGTGATAAACTCCTTCAGACTTTATTCTGTCAGCAAACAGATGACCTTGGATTACCTTTTAGAACTGTGTCATATCTTGACTCAGATACTTCCAAGACTACAGAATTCAACATGTAAATAATAGCTACCTACAGTTTTAAAAGTACGTGTTCTGCATTACATATTTTTAGCACTGTTCACATTGAAGTGATTATAATAATTTCTCATGGTTAGGATTATTCTAACAATAATAGTTTCCATCCAAACAGTATCTAACTATATCAAGTATCAGACAAAATCATCACAAGACCCTGTTAAATGCTGATACAAAGTAGACTAGAGTCAACCTGACTCAGCCTTGGTTCCTCTCTGAGATCTGTAACACAAGAAAAATATGGAACTGATGGAATGAGTCCAGGGGAGAGCCAAGAAGTTGGACACAGGGCTGGAACACCTCTCCTAGGAAGACAGACAGAAAGGTGAGACTGCTCAGCCTGGAGAAGAGAAGGCTCCAGGGAGACCTTACAGCAGTCTTCCAGCACCTGAAGGGGGCCTACAAGAAAGCTGTTCAGGGCCTTTTTACATGGGCATGTAGTGATAGCACAAAGGGGAATGGCTTTAAGCTGGGAGAAGGTAGATTTAGATTTAGATTAGATATTAGGACGACATTTTTTACTGTCTTAGTGGTGAGTCATTGTAACAAGTTGCCCAGAGAAGCTGTGGATGCCCAGTCACTGGAGGTGTTCAAGATAAGGCTGGATAAAGCTTTGAGCAATATGGTCTAATGCAAGGTGTCCTGCCCATGGCAGAGATGTTGAAACTAGAGGATCTTTAAAATCCCTTCCAATGCAAACCATTCTGTTACTATGATTGTATGATTCCTCTTATCTTACATATAGTGCAGGACACATAACTGGCATAGCTTATCAGCCTTCATGGGCTTGGCAGAAGAGATGCCAAGACCTAACAGTCTGCTAATTCCCAGCACGTAGCTAACAAGATTTGCGAGAAGACTGAACGTAATCTATGTATGGATTTCCAAAGATAAACAGTATTAACTGTATTTGTCAAAACCTGAGGCCTGCTCGAACTTAGAAAGTTCCCAGTAGTATTCCAGATGGTACAATATAGATGAAGGCTTTATTTCCTATACTGACCTCCTGTTTCCAGTATTTCTTAAATTTAAAATTATTTGCAATGTGCCAGGTTAACAAAATATATTTATAACTTCAGGGACATAAACTCTGGCAGGATAAGCAAATGATTTCCCTCTAGGTTTTTTTTACAGATCTCATAGACTTTTACTTCTTGTTGTTTCTCCTACCATGATTTTTTTAAATAAGTATGTTAGTTTTGGTTCAATAGCTTCCTGCAGTATTTGCACAATTCTTTTTAACATTAATAATAACATAATTGGAGAGAACATAATCGATAATAGAAAAAATAAATAATGGCAGAAGGTAACAGAACAGAATTCCAGTAGAAGCAAACTCAAATTAAAATACATAAATTGGATGGCAGATAATTTGTAAAAAGAAATGGTGAATGAGATCAAAATGGTTGATGTCAGACTAGGCCTGAGTTACATGTAAGAAATGCCCCAAAGAAATCATGGGTTATTTTTTGGCTTTAACAGAAATGTGGAATTGTAGAGAAAGCTGCAGGATCACTAGGTTCCACCAGATATGCTGAAGTAGCACAGCAGAAAATAAGGGATTGAAAAGCACATTACACATATTTAGATCTGTGAAACCTGCTGGGGCTGAAGGTCAGATGTGAAAACCAAAAGAACATCAATAACATCAACAAAATACCTATGTTGCTAGTGAAAACTCCAATGAAAACTGGCTGTAACAGTAGGAGTAAAGACTAGCAAGCACTTCATTCCTGCCTATGTTGATGGTAAAAAAAAAACCTCAACAAACCCTTCCACTAACTTCCACAGAATAATAGAATAAAAGATTATCCTGAGTTGGAAGGATCATTAATGTCTAACCCCTGGCCCTGTGCCAAGAATTACGCCATGTGCCCGAGGGCATTTTCTGAGCGCTTCTTAAACTCTGCAGGTATGGTGACCATATCCACAGGAAGCCTGTCCCAGTGTTCAACCACCCTCTGGGGGAAGAATCTTTTCCTATTATGCAACCTAAATACCTCCTGACATAGCTTCATGCCATTCCCATGGATCCTATCCCACCCTGGTCACCACAGTGAACAGATTAGTTCCTGCCCCTCCCCTTCCCCTTGTGAGGAAGCCATTTCCCCACAGTCTCCTCCAGGCTGAACAAACCAAGTGACTTCAACTGTTCTTCTTCTAAAACTAGACTTCTTGACAAAGTGATGTATAAAACTATGTTTTTCTCATATTTTTCACTTTTACAACTAGGCATCAAATGCAGAGAAAAAGATCAATACTGCCCTGGAAATGAGACTGATGAATTGATCTAGCAAACTTTTTCCAGTTGTTATTTCTAGAAAAGCAGTTCTTTTATGAAACAAAAAAATAAAAATCTACATATTATAAAAGAGCACATAATTTTTCACATATGAGTTTTCCTCTCTAAAGCCCAAGAAAATAAACAAAGAAATTAAGAAAGTAAAAGCACTTTTTAACTTTCACCCTTCATCAATACATGGTATCAGCAGCAAATATCAAATTCCTTATGAGTGTTAAAAAAATCCTCCTGGTGTAAGCACAGTCTCTATCCAGAGGTGTTAAATAGTCAAATAGTTAACTTAAAAACTTTGTTTGAAATGTAATGTGAAATCAGTCCAGTAGCCTGCCTGAAAACAGACTAAATATATCCAAAAACGTGGATTTAATGTTTCGTGCTGAATGTTAAACCACATAGTTGTGGCTCATCTCTCTTAAATAGAGGAGGCCTGAGGTTTCTGCGAGCAAAGATTAGGAAGCATAATTTGTCCCATAAAGATGAGAACTTAAGGCTTATATTATGTGAGAAATAGATGTTCTTAAAGTCCTTCACCTGAACTAACAAAACTCCTTTCTGTTGGCTACACTCAGCTACTTGAGAGGTTTAATGTAAACAGTATATGTCTTTAAAATAAGAACAGCTCAAAGACACAAGCAGTTGAAAAATTCCTTGAGAGACACTTCAAAAACAAAGGTTTTCTTTTGGACAAAAAAAACCCAAAAAACAAAAAGCAAAAAAAAAAAAAGAAAAGAAAAAACCACCACCAAAAGACAAACAACAAAAATACAAGAAACCTAACCCAAACACAAAACAAGAACAACAGCAATAGATATTTTTAAAATTTAAGCTGAAGTCATCTTTATTGAAATTCCCTTATTTTTTTCTTGTAAGAAAGTGATCTGCATTGTGAAGGAAAATATCATGAAGATGGCTAATACTATTTATTAAAAAAAACACCTTATATCTTATTATTACGAATTAAAAAATCAGGATAACACAATGCAAAGAGTGTGTGTCTCGTAGCTGATACAATGAATGAAAATGTTTAATAGAATGTTTCCCAGCTTTCCGTTTTCTCAAATGTAGTCACTGCTACTTCACAACAATTTAAACTCTACTATAAAAGAGTGTACGTATGGTGGTATTTTATTTTTGCCTTAACAAACCTTGTTTTCCTGAGAATTTCTAATGAATAAAAGATAAAAATGTAAAGAAATTTACTTCAGTCAATCTTCATGTATTATTCAGTAGTTTTCTCTGCATATGCAGTATCTAGATACTCTTTAATTAGCTACCTTGGGCAGAGAAGACCTAGTTTAGAATCTTTAAAATAATAGGTTGCAGAGCACCATTAAAGGTAAATATGGGATTGGGTTTCCTAGTGCAAGATGACAAGCACCTGGCATCATTTCATTTATAGCTCTACACATTATTTAATTGTGAGATGGAAAATAGCAAATAATCCAGAGATGAACTAAATTCTTTAAACTGAGTTTAAACTTTAATTCATTAATGCTTGGGGAAGGAAATACCCCAGCGCAGTGAAGCTTCTTTCCACAAATAAAAACAACTAAAGTCCCCACCAGCAAAATTCTTTTTTCTAACTTATTAATGAAGAAAAAAAAATAGAGAAAGATCCTCAACATACAGTTATGTCTGAAGTTTTACCCTTTCTGACTGACCAAAGGTTGTTTTATTGCACAAAATATGATGGAAATGCCCAAGTTCAATTGACAATGAAAACTCCAGTCTCAAAGCCATTTTCTGATTTTTCTTTTTTTATCTACCTTTTCTCATTTATAAGTAATGTTTGATTACTACTGTAAAGAAAAAAAAGAAGTTTGAAAGTATTTTTTTTTAATTTTATGTGTTGTCTAGATGACAGAAATACATTGATAAGCAGGGACTACTTCCCTGATTGCTCTCAACTTAGAGGCAGAGATTGACAGGGACAGAAGTAGACATAGAGAGACATGGATAAATGTGACATACATGGAGTACACCTGGCCAGAATACAGACTGGTAATGTTATCTGATTTTCTTCAAATATTAGCGGCTGCTGTATGTTAGCTGAGAAGAGTTGCAGTTATTTTTATGATATTAAGTGTGTTATTATTAACCTGTATCAGTATCTTTTCACAAAATAATATACTTGTATGTACACAATGATGGCTCAACTTGAACATTATATTCTTACAAGGGAAATCAGGTTTAAGTAACATCTATGTCATCCACTGCATTTCAAAGAGATACATCTGAAAAATGACAAGACAATATTCTTAACTCCTGCTCAATAGGCATACTCAAAGTAGATATTTAAATAGTTCTACAAATTTGTGATACTATATTTGCTTCCATTTATATTTCAGAAGTTATTGCGCTGATTGTTTCTCTTAATTTCCTGACAAACTATGGTATTTAAAGACATACACACGCACACAAATATTTTCTTGCGTGTTACAAAAATTTTCTTGCTTCTTATAGAGAAAAAAATTGCAATATTTCATTCTCCATATGATTACTAGTTCTGGTATCGATCTATCAGATATTTCATTACATTTGTAAGATGTCTGACTATAATTTAACAGGTTCCTACTCAGTATTCCCATGTCATTTTGAACCGTGATAATTATAAAGTTACTACAGTAAGACTAAAGGTAACATGTTTTAGGACACAAAAATACTTGGTTGATATTAATTTCTATAGACTTTTCCTGAATGATTTCTTAGATGGTAAAAGTTGATATTATAATTACCATAAAATCAGAGGGTAGAAAAAATGGGACGACATCAAGCTGTTAAGTGCCAAATGGTAAAATTATGGGTGCTATTTGCAAACAAAAATTAGTCTTGCATCAACATAGTGTATACATAATTTCTGTGCATTTACCAAGATCTGTGAAACTGACCAGTTCAAGGAGAAATGTATGGATAATAAATTGATTCTCGCTACTTTAATCATTCAAAATATTGCAAGAGGAAGGCATTTCTTTACTTTCAAGCTAACAGAATTGCTGCTCATTTAATCAGGTTTCCTGAAAAAAAAAAAAAAGTTGCTAAGATGCTTTAAAGTCATACAAAGCATGAAGGCAAATAAAGCTTTAAAAGAGTGAAAAAAAACCCCAAAACGAAAAAAAGACCAAAAAACCACAGTATTCTTTCAGACATGCAGACGAGAAGGGAAAAAAAAAAAAAAGAAGTAGCTAAGACTATAAATTCAGGCAAACGTCTTGTGCCTTTTCTGTAACAGAAAATGAGACAGTAGTAAAGACAAATACAGGGTGTCAATATTTTCTATGCATAGAAAAAAATAAGCATGAGTGTAGGTACAGGGTTTTTTTGTTTCTTTATATATGTGTCAAGGTATGCATTTGTGGTTTTTAAATCACCCTGATTATTTTTACTTGGTAAGCATGAATTCCTCGATTTCAGCTAGCTGGAGTAACAGCTTAGAGAGAGGTAAGAAAACGTCTGTCACACAGCCTTCTGTGTATTTCTGTTTGTGTTTGTTTCCCTGAAAACAGTTAATAAGAATAAAAAGAAAAAAAAGCACTCCTGAAATTTTAGTTCTAGTATTGCTAATTATTTTTTCATTGCTTTACAGTGCTTAAAATGTAAATGTGAATCTCTACAATATGGCTGCTTACATTGCAATTAGTGGCCCTACAATTCTCTACAGTCTATGTGGAGAATTATGTATTTCTAAACAAGGTAAGATGAATCATCCTGAAACATGTCTTTTTTTTCACAATTGTTTGTACAATGATGTCTGGCTCAAAAATAGCTGTATTCTGTCCAGTTTGAGGTGAGACAAAGCCTCTTTTAATTGTCTCATATTTCAAAAAATTAAAACATTGGAAGGCTAAAAAGACCACTGTTATCTTCTAGTCTGAAGAAGGCCTTCACAAGGCCTGAAGTCTTACTTGTTCCTGATTCAACTTTACAAAAGAACCTGAATTTGGGAATATATTTCAGAAAGAACCTAAAGTAAGTCAAATTATATGGGAAATAATTACCTTGAAAATGCATCAAGAAAGAAGATCCAATGTCTCAGTAAGTTTTATACTTCAGTACTCTAAGGCCCTCATTTATTTGAGGACACAAAAAGTAAATTAACCAAAAAATATATTTCAGTTTTCAAAAACATGTTTTAAGACAACATTTCGATTTAAATTTTGCATACAACTATCTAATTAAGAAACTAAATAGCTACAGATCTTTCAGACTAGATTTGTTGCATTTCAGCTATCAAAAACTGGAAAAACTGAAAGTGTCTGTTCAGCATGTCTAGATTTATGCCTTTTGATAATCTGTATTTCCGGCATGGAAATCATACAAAACCTACTCCTTTTGGGTAGTTTTATACTTTTTTGTAGGGACATATTGCTAGCATTGTTTAAATCAGAAATATTCAACATCCTCATTTATATACTGAATAATAATACATATTAAATAGTCTATCTGATTAAATACTATAATATGATTTATAAATATATGTGCATGCACTGTTACAGAACAGTAGGAAAAAATGATATATATTTGCCACATTGTCTGCATAAAGTGTTTAAGAAAGAGACATGCAAACACAGAATATTTTAGGTGCACTGTGCATTTAGCACTTTTACACTTTCCAGTAAGCATAACATTTCCACACGATGTTTTGTTCTTGATGTATGTCTTCAATTAAATATTGTCCTTAGCTTAATTAACACATTATCCTTTAGTAGAAATTATTCTTCTTACTTTCATTATAAATAAAGGACAGTTTTAAGTTTTTTTGAGAAAAATGTACAGAAAGTAGTGTATCATCTCCCTCCCCTTATGCTTCTCCTCAGAATTAAAAACAAAAATAAAGAAATTTCATCTTTCCTGCCAGCAGGGAATAACATAAGAGATCCTCTATTGTCAGTATGCAGAAAATAGTGAAAAGCCTTCTCATTTCTCTAATTCAAATTCACTATAATAATCCTACAGCAGAACATGGTGTAATTTATTCTGGAATATTAAACAGAATGGGAGTTTCATGGGATGTAAATAAAACTCTGAAACTGGTAATTTGCCTAGAGAAATGAATGCTATTAGCAATTTTTGTCATTTTTTCTGTATATTTTTTATGTCTTGCTTTGTTGACAAGAATCAACAATCTACTTGTCCCCTTTTGAATATGTATTTAGTATCTAAGATTCAGTGAACCACCAGTGCAAGATATTATAATAGTGTGCAATGAACTGTGTAACAGTGTTATTTTAATTTATATCTGAGGTTTTGTCTTTAAAAACTTGTTTTTGAAACAAATGAGTATAATCTTCTCCTGGAAAGAATTCCCCTTTAATAAAAACACAAACAAAATTAAGTGCTCACAGGGAGACTTTATTCTTTTTTTTCCCCAGACTAATTGTAGCAAAGCAGGCCACCACAAAGAAAAAGTCAGTTTCAGGGAGCCATGGAAATTTAAAGTAGTATCAAGATGAGACATACAGAATAGGCAACTGCTACTATTTCAAGTGCCAAAATGGAGCAAACATAAATAAGTTAATAAGTAACCTAATTTTTAAAGAGAGAGAGAGAGAGGCATACAAAACCCCACACCAAAACCAAATCCTGTTCTGAATGATCTGGATCTCTCAGAAGCTAAAACATTTTAACAGCTGGGACCATGAGTGTAGGTTAATGATGGATATAATGTGATGTATGACATACTTCATGTACTCTTTTTGAGAAGAAATTCAGTGCAAAGCATGCACAAATCCATAGCTTCTTCTCATCTGTCTAGCTGAAATATTGTGACTTGTGTTTGTAGCCACCCTTGCACAACCCCACACTCACTGCACTTAGTCCTATGCTGGCCACTCTTCTGGGGAGCCAAATAGTCCTTACCAGCATTACAGCTGAAAATGAAGGCACTGAAAAGATTAAAGAAATAACAATAATGAAGGTATGGGATCTCCTTGCTGCACCCAGAGGAAACCTGTAACGTACAAGGCTGTGAACACAACCTCCCTGCTATAGGAGGCCACATTCTAGAGCCATGCCAGCATAAGACATTGCAGATCATTTGGCTTAATGTTAAGGATCATTGCTTGGGATCAGTGGCTTTTGGAGCATAGACAAGCTTTTTAGTTCCCTTCTGTAGGCTGCCCTTAACAAGTTAAAGGCTTTCTGGAAATAACAGCAATGACCTCTGCTAAGATGTTTAATGTTTTTTAAAAATTCGCTCTGAAAAGACCTGCAGCATTCAAAGTGCAGAATCTTACAAACTGCTGCTCCAGGTGGCAATGTCTGTGCAGCACCTGATGAAACTAAAAGATTCCAGTGGACACTAGGTTCACCTTTACAATTACTACTAATCCACTCCTGCTTATAAAAAAGGAAAAAAACACCAAAATTAAAAATAAGTCTTTACTATGTAGTACTGTTGTAAGAAAGAGAGTGTAAGAACCAAAGACTTTATTATTTTTTGTAGATTGACTAATTATGAAATGACATTTCATGCACTTTAAAAATAGTATTCATGTTTATTTGAAGTAATTTGTTTCTTAATTACTAACTGCCTCTGTCTTCATTTTGTGTTATGTTTTAGTGTAATTTCAGTAACATACTTAATTTTTCCAGATGTCCCTTATATCTGAATATAGGGTTTTTTTCAATTTGAAAAAGCTGAGAAGTATGTCAAGCTGTGTCAACCAATGTAAGCTGCCAGAAAAAAAGTCATCAGTTTTTCCTCTTTTGAATTAATTTTAAATCTGTGAGAATTTGCTCTGCGACGAGCTCAAACAGAAACCACTCACTTGAAGCATCTCAGTCCAAAGTGCACTTTAGAACATAAACCTGAGAGAAAATTTAAAAGGCCTCTGACCCTGTATTTCGTTCAGTCAAACATAAAATGCAGTTAAAAAGGATATTGAAATCAAGGATGAGATTCTCAGCTGCTGAAAACCTGTGACATTCCGTAGTTCAATAAGTAGTTCTATATAAAAATCCATATTGAAACTTAGAATCAATTACATTAAGTTGAAAAAACAGTGCAACTGATATTGCATAGGAACTCACTACAATTTTTAAGATGACCTTTGGACAACCTCAATGCATCTTTCCTTATTGGATATATTTTGTGGATTTGGGCTTAATATAAAATATTGATAAAGTGTAGTAGACTAAAGTCTCATTTCTGCTGGAAAATAAGGACTATTTGATAATTGATATGTTGTTTAACCAGAAATCTGGGCAAATATTTCAAAAAGGGTGAAATACGTTTGGATTGTCTCTTTTACAATAGAAACCTGGCAACTGCTTCCTGAACCAGCTGGAGTTTATGCAGCATCCTACTGGGCAAGCAGCCAATAGGGAATTGCAATAATCTAATTTTGAAATAAAAAAGCATGACTTACCATTTCGAAGTCTGACTGTGAAAGACATTCCTGCAACGCAGCAGTTCTTCTATCAAGATGATGGCATGCCTGAGATTGTACGTTTTATAAAAGATAAGAGAATGAAAGTACACGAAAAGTTCCTGACTCTTTACTACTATAAGGAAAGATGTAGTTCTATTAAAGTAAATGAGAGATTAAAAGTAATCTAAAGTTGTCTATGTCTAATACTTTCTTATTAGACTGAGAAAATTATAATGCAGATAAAACCAAAATTACTCAGTGTTTTATCAATATCAACATTTATCATGTTATGGCAGATTCCAAAATGTGAATTCTCAAAACTATAGTGATTTTAATAGTGTTAGGCTAGCCAAATAACTAGATGAAATTTACAGTGAAATTCCATTATATGTAATTCAAATAAGCAAAATTTAGGTGAAAAAACCCCAAACAGATGTACTCTAAATATTTAAGATACTGTCCTTTGGCTGCTAAAAATGGCCTAGTAATTTCGCTTTCATGTGTGCTTTCTAGGCTAAGTGGATAGGTTCTTGTCTGAATGTAGGAATCTATAGAGATATATTAAATTACATGGGTTTTTTAGGAAGGCTTTTCTTGGCTGAGCTTGGAATTTGAAGTAAGATAATGAAGTAGGAGTGAAATTAAAACTGCTATCCTCCTGAAAAATAGTAACAGAAGATTAAAATAGCATTTGTGATGACCAAAACCTTCCAAACTTAATCTCATATGGCTCACTGATGCTTGAAAATAAATGCAGGGAGACACTCTTTTCCTTGAGACTGCAAAACTGTCCAAGAATTCAAGAATCCCAATGAAGAAAGGAATTCATATGTCTTAGGAAGCTGTAAATATGATGTGGGAAATCTTTTCCCACAGAAACTGAAATATGTATGTGATATATTCCTATGGAATTGTGGCTTAGAGTTTTGAACCTCACAAAGAGACTATCATGGTACCTTATTTGCTACAGGGAAGAAGTCTTAGATGAAGCACAGCACCCTGCTGGATCCAGTCATATTAACTCAAAATTGCACAGCTGGAAGATTTTTTATTTAGAGCATTCAAGGAGAACAAGGTATCTTGCTTAAGACAAGAGGCAAAAGACAAAGACACTTTGAGGTGGACATTGTAAATATGTTCTAAAATGATGGTGCTGCTATTTCAGATTTATTCACAGCACCTATACATGCTCCATACATACAATAATAAAGTATATAAAAAATTAAAAAGAAAAAAAAATTAAGTTTTAAAGAAGTCTATAAATCTCTCTTTTTGCATCCACTGCAGTGTCTTTTCCACTGAAACAACAGGTCTTAACTTGACTTATAGGTAACTAATCAGTCCTGCCAATCAAATAACTTTTTTTTTTTTTTGAGGAAAAGCTTCAACAAACAGATGGGCTTTGCAGCAAATCTTTAAGGTCACCAAATACTGGCTGTAGTGAAATGAGAAATAAGATCCATCGTGAAGGACATCTTGTTTCAAGTGGGAAACAGCTTTCATACAAGTGATCCTCAATGTCATGGTAACACAAGAAGAAAGCTAGTTCTGAGAAAGAAAAGTGTTCTTGTAAAGTGGGAGTTGATTCTATAGCTGTCACTCATACCTGCACAAATTGTGCCCTGTGAACTATGAGACTTCAGTGGTCTCTGAAGGAATGGTAACAAAAAAAAAACAAAATGGAAAGAAATTAAGCAAGATATTCTTTAACTAACAAATGCTGCAGCCTCTGAGAGAAGACAGATAAACCTGTCTGAAACATCCGTACAGTGCAGGGGACATACACCCACCTGTTTCGGCTGATAAGGCTGGGGCTTTTTGCAGTTTGTTTTCTAAGGCCAAGTTAAGAGAGAGGGCAGTCTGGACTATTGGACTATTACTGCATGATGATTGCTAGCACTGAGATAAGTGTAAACTGTCTTCCCTATGGTGTTATTTTGCATGGTTATTCCAATAATTTCAGAAAAGCCCCTTTTCAAAAGCTATGACAACTTCCATGTCTATATAGATGGTATTTGGTTCTGTGAAGCAACAGTGGGTACCCTGTTGCAATAAACTGAACATTTCAGAGATGTGGTGAGAAATTTCTCTGCAGCTACAGTTTGGTCAGCCCTGAGCAAAGACAATATCAACATACTAGTAAATTGCTCAGTGTAATACATGTGCATAAGTGTTTTTTTTCAAATCACTTACTGATCCTTCCTTCCTACCCATCTGAAAAAAAGAAATCAAGTTAACTTTCAGAAGTAGCAAGGGGTGACGAAAAGAAATATGTATCTATATCTACACTTACATCTCCACCTATGTCTACATTCTATGTCTGCATCTACGTTTACATAATATAATACCCGGGTCATTTCATTGTTGCTGAATAAAGCACTTATAGACTGAAAAATATCAGTCAATGATAGCCATCAATATTAACTGCTAAAATGTTAATCAAGGACACTGGATGAAGAAAGATAATTAAAGACTGTTTTCTCCATCGGACCAGAAAATATCTGTTGTTTTCTATAAACATATTTTCTCAAACCATACTGTTGCAAATTATTCTGGACAAAGAAGTATGCTTTAGTCAAAGAAAAAGAAGGATACTTAAAGGAGATTTACACCATTGGTGTCAGAAGAATCTTGAAATAATATTTTATAAAATTTTTTATGTTAAATGTGTATACATGAAAATGTAATTCAGAATTAAGAAAAATTGCAGTGGTGGTGAATGCATTTAATGAAACTATAAAACTAGTAAGGAAGCCCCATATTGCCCTGCAAATGGATGTTTAGAATTTCTTTACTCAGTTGTAAACTGCAGTTTATTCTTTCTGCTTCAGCTTTCTATTTGTGTGTAAAGTATACATAAAATGAACAGCAGAGCTCTATGACATATTAGAAAATTAACTAACTGGGCAATACTGCATGAGGAAAATCAGACTGCAGCCAAACATTTAGCAACAGCAGTGGAATCTTTATATAAAATTAACTTCAGTATAACATCAAACAATTTCCCCCAACTTTAAACTCAGGATTATTCTGTTGATTTCAATGGGTTGCACATGCTTCAAGATAAGCACATGCTAAAAAAAATGCTAAAACTCCCTTAATCTTTACCATTACTTTTGTCCACCTCATAAAGAGTCCACCAAGTACTTCTATACATCTGCTGCAATCTATCTACTACTCCTGATAAAAAGAAAGGGGAATGTATTTGACTCTTCATTGTTACTTTGCTTTGTGTTCGAGTTACATTCAATAGCAAAGAAACATTCAATTATTGCTTCTCTAAGTGTGATTACTGCTTACCTTTCTCCTCAAGAAGTTCCAAAATACTGGGGGAAGACACTCAGCTGGTAAAAAATGTCATACTGCAGTTACTTCAGCAAAGAAATGACAGTTTACACCACCTGAGAATCTATTATATGTTGTATTTACTTTCTGTGTTCTCATCTTTAGATTTCACATGTACTTCCCTGCAGAGACTGCAGACATATTGTTGTCAATATGGCTGCATTTGCTGGGGAGAGAAACAGGCGTATTGAGACTTCTGGTGCTGTTGATGTTTTCCTACTGAAAAAAACAAGCCATTCTGTATGTAAGGACAAATTTACCCTGTGTACATTTATAATACAAACTCCTCAGGAAGGAAGGCCATTTATAGACCAAAATGGTAGGGACCTGATTTTTAATAAGCTTCCATGCAAGAATGGGGCTATTAAGTAAGAATTAAAGGCAAGGTACATAAAAGCAGACCATTATTTATTATGAATCGGAATTTAATAAGTTCTCCATCTCCCCGGTTAAGTTCTAGAACAAGCTCATGCCTATATAAAGTGTGAAGGGCAGATGTTTCTTTTTAAAGGTCTTTCTTAGTAACTACAGAACAAACATAACTTTCTCTATTATTGTGTATAAGACTACATTGGAGTGATTTCCCGTTCTTTCGGCAGATCACATTTATAAAGAAGAATAAAGTTTATTTGTTGAGAAGACATAAAAATGACAACAAAAATTCAAGGGCAACCCAGGATAACAGAAGATTTTCAGTGAGATAATTTGTTAATTGCTCTTTAATGTACAATCTTCATTCTTTTAAGTTAAAAGAGAAATGAGGTAAAAAAGATAGGGTTTGTGAGTACTGATAAGTAATTATGGATGTATTTTATGGTTTTAGAGTGGAATTTGTTTTTAAAAATCTATGTATGTAACGTGTAAGGGAATCTTCTTATTTTTAGACAGAACTAGGCTTAATTTCACCTGCTGGGTTTTGTTGGCATTTTTTTTTAATTAAGATTTTGCCTGATGCAATCACATAATGGCTTTAACTAAAGCTAATTTTATAAAAACATAGAAACTTGAATAGTTTCACACTAATTTAAAATCTGCAGAAATGTATGCATACTTATGGTAAGTGGCAATTTTTTCAAAATTGCATTTCTGTATTGATAATGGAACTGAGGTTTCCACGTCTCCAGTTAAAGTATTTATCTTTTTTATATTATGGGTGCATATATGTCTTCCCATCTCACTTTAGGTGCCTTAGTCCAAGAAGTTCAAAAGAACACCATTAAGGTTAATGGAATTGACAAAGTTCAGTAGAGGAAGAGGTTAATCCTTCTGTCACTTCTTGGACTTGAAAAAAAAAATACTGGCTGAAAAAACAAACACCTAAACCTAGTATACATATATACACACACACATACATATATACATGTGAATATATGTGTGTGTGTGTATATACATGTATGTATGTACATACACATATGTATGATATGCACTTGTAGTCCAAATACAGTAAGTGTAGAACAGCCATGGATTTCCCAAATGTGTCACTGGGGACTAGTTTTTGGTTGTTTTTCTTTTCTTTTTTTTTTTTTTTTTTTTTTGCAATTTTATTAGTGTGCTTTTTTTGGTATGGTTTTTTTTTTTTTCCTTTTTTTTGTGACGGATTTTTTTTGTTTTGGGGTTTGTGCTTGCTGTTCACTAAAAATCTTGACGCATCAAGTTTTTATACAAGTATGAATTTAGATAAAATTATATTTTTTTCTCCATAGAATTAAACTATATGTTTTCTACTCCTTGTATACTCTACAATTACTTTTACTGGTAAAGTCAGAATTCTTTTTCAGAGAAATGTGTGTTTGAAACAATGACAACAAGTAGGAAGAATCAATTAAACTGCTTTCTCTAAGGCCACATGAAATGAATTCTTACAGTTTCCTGGTAGAAGGTGTTTTTGCAGGTCCTTACCATTGTTACATGCCTACAAACACACATGATGGGTAACGAAGTTCAAATTTCTGATAAGGATACATGCATAAATCAGCTGCTCAGGAGATTTCTAAAGTAGACATTTAATCTCCTATCAGGTGGAGGTAGAGGACCTTTTTGAAGCTCTTTTAAAAATATCTGCTTAGCTACTTCCTGCAGTTTTTATGCAAATCAGCATCCTCACCCCTTTATTTGCTTTGATGCAGCTAAATACAGGTTTTTAGCTTTTCTGTTATAGTCTACAGAATCATTATAACATTGATTCTTTAAATGGTAGAGTATCTGGCATCGATCCCATAGGTGATCTTAGTAACAATATCCCTAACCATGAGCATACTGAAGAAGGTGCTTCAATTAAAACACATAATGGTCTCATTTACTTTCATGGAACTACTTGAGGGTATATATAGAGAGAGTTGACTGGTAGACAGGGATCGTATGTTTGATTTTTTTCCCTTTACAGTTCTACTCCAATACAGATTGTTTGCAGCCCCCTAAAATGTATTCCCCTAAAATACAGGAGTTGATTCCTAGCTGCATTAGTAAAGCACGCTTCATCTCTTAAATCTTGCAAAGTTCCCTACTGATGTGTTAGGAATAATTATTGTTCTAGGAGAAAAAAAAAAAAAGCAAAAAGCAAAAAAACCCCAAACAACCTATACTTGGATATTGAAAATGTAAATTTGTGGAATTTGTTTGTTGAAATGTGATTGAAAATAAAGTATATAAAAGTTGGTATTTTGGGATGGAGAGCTGGGAATAATTAATCTCATTTGTGAATATACAGTGACATAAACAAATGTGGTTTGGTTTCTAATTTGTATATTTTGAAAAAGAACACTGAGAAAGATGACACCTTTGGTATGTATATTCCGGTCTGTACAATAATAATCCATAAGAGATGCCCAATTATTCCAATATAATAAAAGTAGAAAATTTTACTGACTATTCTTCTATATGACTAATACTAAATTAATTTTTTTATAAAGATAGAATGGAATGAGGTGGTGAATTCATTGTCAGAGTCTAGGTTCATGTTATATAACTTTGTTCATGTACAGTATGAAAATTTTTATGCTACCTTTCTTAGAAGCAAAAGGAGAGGGTTTAATACCTTCAGAAGGCAATTGAGATTTTGTATGGGCAAAGCTTCTTAAGGTTCCTCGCGCCACTGATTGGAAAAGAAGTTTTTTGTAGGAAATTAACAGGCTGTGCATTTCTCGTGAGAAAGCAAAGGGAGTGTTAACCTAGGCTGGCAGCCGTGGTCCTGTAAGATAAACAACTTTACAGGTCCATGAGAACTGGAAGCAGGCTGGATGAGGTCATAGATATAGCAGCCCTCTGCTAATAGCCAATGAGTATTTGTTTATGTCTGTTTGCACCAGTAATGTTAATGCACGTATTGTCAGGAATACTATAATTGTAGAACTTTCTTCAATAAAGTGGACTTTTGCAGTTAATTCACATTGGATCGTCTGGCATTGCTCACAAGCCCACCTCCCGATAGTTTTTGTTCTGTATTACTTTTGTTTGTTTTGCTTTCGTTTGTTTTGTTTTGTTGTTTGGGTTTGTTCTTTTTTGGGGGGAAGGGTTTTTTTGTCATTTTTGTTTTGGGGGTTTTGGTTTTTTTGTGTGTTTTTGTTGTTGTTTGTTTGTTTGTTTTTGCTTTGGGTTAGAATTCTTTTGTTTATTTTTTACTGTAATTAGGTACTTTAAATTTAGGTAGGAAATAATAGATGTTAGAGAACAAGAGTTAGAACAAGAGTTAGGAGTTAACAACAGTTAAGACAGGAGTTAAGACATCAGAATATTGCCAAATTTTTAAACTCCAGAAAAATCTTGTCCAAGAAGTAAGAATTAGTTTTTAGACTGCCAGCATTTATGAAGTGATCACAGCCAAAATTATTTTGTTTTCTTTACTTGTGATGTTTTTGTTTTGGTTTTAATTGTTGGGAGGTTTTGCAAGAACATAAATTCTATGGAAGGCATTTGATTATCTATAAGAGGAAAAAATGCACAGGAAAACTTATAAATATTCATCTTCCCAAACTTTTCTTTTTCCCGTGCATTAAATAACACCACAATGTTTTATACCTTTCTCGGTATATTTGCTTTTTTCTATTTTGTTTTATAAAAGTACATTTTATTCTAATCACTCTTGTATTGAAAGTAATTTAAACTAATATAATGTTATTATAGACATTAATACAGTATTTTGTTTTCCACATAGCATTATTGAACTTCAGTCTTATTGAAATAGGTGATATTTAACCTTTATATGTTAGCTTTTTGTAATAAAGATTACTATAGCCTGCTTACATTTTACAAATTAAATGCAAGTGGTATGCTATAATGTAAGTCCAAGAAAGATTTTTACCTTGAGATCAATAAAAGCGATGCTAAAAGTGTAACATCAGGTGCAAGATTTTCCTTTTGCAAATTATTTTCAAGATGTTCTATTACAGCTGCATATGTTTATGATAAATTGATATCATTTGGGGTTCATTTTTACGGAAAATTAATGTTTTCACACAATTTCTCGATATTACAGATGCCCAAAAATAATAAAAATATAAATGTATACTCTTCATTATTAAAATTACAGCTTTTCAGGAAATAAGAGAAATCCATAAAACTGAGTTTTCTTCCATTTTGTGAAGGAGATTTCCTCATTAAAAGAAGAAAAATAGCATATGCACTCCTCCCAAACAGTATTAAAATCTTTTCCTTTCCTGAATGCTGTGTACTTATGTAAGAGTTTTGAGTTCTCACCTCAAAATATTTTCAAATACTTGCACAGGGTAAGAAGGTAAAATCTCTTTATGTTCTGTAAAAACATAATAATGGACTCAAAATTAAACACCACAAATTTGGAGAAAATTAATGAAGATTAAACATTCCATAAACATAGATATTCTCAAGTAGACTCTCAGAGCATTTTAAATAGGTGAAATACTTAGTTAAAGCATGATACAGGCATCATGTTTATGGAAAACATTTTCTCTGTTTTATAGATATCAACACTCAGCTGTCTTGTGAGTTGCTCAAACTCACACAGCAGTTTAGGCAGAATTAGGATCAGTCAACTCAAAAAGTCTGACTTTCAAATTTCAGTCCTAAGTGAATGCAAATGTACTAATTGAATGTTATTACCCTTATTTTATTTTTTTTCTTTTGATAATGCTTCTTTGGCTGGATTTAATAATTGTTTGGTTCTTTTCTTACATATTTATTCTCATCTACCTCAGTATTTTCTGGAGAGCATGAATTCCACAGTACAAACAAAACATGCTCATTGGCAGTTAAGACGATCTCTGTTATGGGGGATAATATAAGATATATACTGGAAAGAAAAGTGCAGATATGGAAATGCACTCATAACTGAGGAGAAAGGAAAGCTCCAAAATCATATTATTCACAAGGGAATGAGATGATCTTTATGATGGGAGATTAGAAGAATAGATACACAATCAACAAACAACTACGTTCCACAAATTTTATCAGCTGAAGGTAGTATCAGAATAGGGCTAAATGACAATTTGCATCAAATCACTTTAACCTCTAAAACATGGATATCTCTAGCACATATGTCATTGCATATGATACCCTTTTGGCATTTAAAGATATGGATTCACATCAGGACAGGCACAATCAGAGAAATAAACAAGTCTGTCTTAGAAAAGAAAATCAGTGAAGTTGACTTGTAAAATCTGATAAAGTCTAAGGACTTCTTAAGAGCAACAACGATTGAAGGTGGGAGAAAGAAAATCTGATAAAATGACAATCTATGTTTGTTAATTATGTTACTCTTCATTCCTTTCTATCTTTTGATTATCAGATCTATGTTCATTGATCAACACAAATTTTATTTATAAATGATGAAGACATTTTTTTCACAGAATGTAATCTAGTCACATTATTTAGAATCTAATCTGAATACAAAAAGGAAGAAAGGCAGTATAGGTATGGAGAATTGCCTGTGTGAGTTTATGTGCTGATATTAAACATGAATAGTACTTAACAAGTTGACATAAATGAAAAAGTTTTTCAGCATAACCTATAGTGACATTATCATTTATTCTAAATTTAATGTCAATTTATTCTTCTTAAAGACTAAATAAAATAAAGTCAAATTGCATTCCCTCTCCTATAAAGTGTAACACAGATAACATGACAAGTGCATGCTTAATGCCAAGCAGCCAAGTCTTCTTACTGAGAGCACAGTTACAGGCACAGACATCTCTGTTGAGATTAATGGCATAGGTTATGTGCATGGTACACACACTGATAAGGGGATTTCCAGTCTGTTTTGCAGATTGTTCATTTCTTGAAGTGAGCACTCTGACTTCATATTTGTCTTCAAAGTATAAATATTTTTGTATTAAAATTTGTGTGTGGACACATTGACTATATACATGCAAATATACATACACATGCACATATACATATATTGATTGCATACACAGGCCTAGTATTACAAAGCTTATAATTACAAACAATTTGTCATTTTGGAGAAGCACATGGTTCTGCTCCTACCTTTTTTACCCATCTTGAATAAGACATCACACAAAATGTCCATGACTCTCAGCAACTATTACCATGGGGGATAAAGAAGCTTCTTAGAATAAACCCCAGGAACTGATAAACAGACTCTGTTAAAATGTGTTTTCATGCTAGTATTCAACCAAAATTAGAATTATCTTTTGCTTTGATGTTACCATTTGTAGTGTAGCCCTTATTTAGCTTGTTTGATGTATGCAATAATTGATACTTCAATAATAAACTTGTTTATATTTAAAATGTCTTTAATCCTTGTATGGTTCTTTTGGTGTCTTTTTTTAAACTGGAGTGCCTTCTTGGTATATTGCTACTCTGATGTCATCTTTGCAAGTCTTTCTCTGCTAGTATATTGACATAAATAGCAGTGGTTTTATATCTGCCACCTATCCAGCATTGAGAAACAAATACAGAATTGCTGTCTTCCTCTGCTCATAATCTTTTGTTCTTTAATCATATATGTCTAATTTTTATTCATATATGATAATAATCCCTATTAAGTAGAAGGAATTATGTGAAAAAAAAAAACACAAAAAAACCCCCAGAAAAGTGGTTGTGGTGGGTTGACTCTGGCTGGACATGAGGTTCCCACCAAGCTGCTCTAATACTCCACTCCTCATCTGGACAAAGTAGTGAAATGCAACAAAAAGGTCGAGACAAGCGGGGACAGATCTCTCACCAATTACCATAATAGGCAAAACAGACTGTATTTGAGGAAAATAGATTAAATTTATTACAATCAAATCAGAGTAGAATAATGAAAAAAAAAATCTTAAAAACAACTTGCCCCCATCCTGCCCTTCTTCCCAGGCTCAACTAATTTTCTCTACCTCCTTCCCCTCCACACAAGGGGACAGGCAATATTGCCGGAGGAAAACCCAAAGGGAACAGAAAGAACTGTTGTAGTATTTTATAAATCGGAAGGGAATAAAATACTTATAAACAGGCAAAATCAGTAATATCTGTATTACTCCACTATCACTTACCAAGGAAATGACACCTTCTATTACAGTTTATTCTTTTAAAAATGCATAAATAATTTAAAAAAAAAATTATAGTTTTCTGTTCCTGCATTTATTATACTTGATTTTATGTCTCAATCAACTTTCTTACAAACAATAAATATGTTTTGTGTATTTTCCTTCTATTCTAGTAAGAATGTATGGCATATTGACCTTGTAAGATGTCCACTCAGCCTTTGTCTCACTCCGACTCCCCAGCTGGACATGGGAGAGGAGAAAATAGGATGAAAATGTTCATAGTTTGAGATAAGGACACGGAGACCACTTACCAGTCACTGTCATGGGCAAAACAGATTCAGCTTGAGGAAGATGAGCTTAATTTGTTGCCTGTTAATAACAGATAAGAAAGTGATAAACAAACACAAAATTTAAACCATCTTTTCCCTCAACCCTTTTTCTTCCCAGGAGCAGGCTCCTGACTAATTTGCGTTTTCTTTCCTAAAGGGTTTTCTGCTCTTTCTTAAAAAAACCTTTCCCAAGAAGCCATTCCATTGGCTGCAGGGCTCAGCCATGCCCTGTGGTGGGTCAGTCGGAGCTGCAGGAACAATCCATGTACCACAGAGGGCAGCTCTGGCTGCTCCTCACAGAGACAGCCCTGCAACCCTCGTGGCTGACACCTCTCTGTAACAGAGTCATGTTATCTGTTTGGTTCGTTAATCACATATTGTTGACAGTACTCAATACATAGTACTATAGTTACTATAGTTAGAATGTGTTGTGCAAGCTCTTCATGAGGATCTGTTTCCTAAATGGCAAGGTTTAGCAGTCTCCCACTAGTGGCTGTATCCTTGCTCAATTAAGTCACCTGTGCCAAAAGTGTCTGAAAGATTTTTGGCACAGTAGTCCTTACTCTATTGTATAGATAGAATTTCTTCTTGCTTGCATCTCAAAAAAGAATGCAATAGGCTATTATAAAAGATTTGTGATTTGTGTTTTCCCCAGGTGATATTGCCACTGTGGACATAAGAATTGCTGGGAGTGCAGACTCTGTTACGTGGTCACTGTACTTGAGGCACTTTTCTTGCAACTCTGTTTAATAACATTTGTTAAGAGGAGAGAGGAGAATGTTTTGTGGGTTAATGGAGTACACGGCTCTTAACAGGAATTCAAGGTGACTAATGGATGTGCAATCAGATGCTGAAGTGCTGTTGAAGAAGCAAATCTGAACTGGCAACAAGGAAACTCCATTAGTATTAGACATATTAGTATTTTTCTGATGTTTCAGTGGGATCTAAAGAAGACATAAAAAGAAAGACTGGTTTCTTATTTATGGACAAGGGAATCTGAATGACACTTTGTTAAACATGAAGGACATAGGGAAGAAAAGAGAGGCTTCTAGAAGTAGTAAGGTACAGGCTTGTTGTCCTGGTTTTGGCTTGGAGAGAGTTAATTTTCTTCCTAGTGGCTGGTATAGTGCTGTGTTTTGGATCTAGGATGAGAATAATGTTGATAACACAGACTGATGTTTTAGTTCCTGCTGAGCAGTGCTTACACTACATCAAGGACTTTTCAGCTTCTCATGCTGCCCTGCCAGCAAGAGGGCTGGGAGGGAGCACAGCCAGGACAGATGAACCAAGCCAACCGAAGGAATATTTCATACCATAGAATGCAATGCAGAAAAATAAAACTGGGGGGAGTTGGATAGGGAGTGGCAGTGCATTGCTCAGGGTCTGGCCTGGTTTCAGTCAGTGGTTGGTGTGCAATTGCATTGTGCATCACTCGACTTGCATATTTTTAAATTATTATTATTAGTAATAATAATAATATTTATTATTATTATTCACACACATTTCTTTTTCTGTCCTATTGAAATGTCTTTGTCTCAAGCCACAAGCTTTACCTTTTCTTTTAATTTTTTTCCTCATTTCAGTGGAGGGGAATAAATAAATGAACAGCTCTGTCATGTTTAAATGTCTGATGAATTAAACCACAACACAAATCTACTTGGAACCTGAAATTATTGTGTGCATTCCCTGCTCTAGGATTAGAATCAGGGGATGATACTTCCATCAAGAATCTCTTTAAGGACAGATAAAAATACAACTGTGTAGATTGCATGTGTTTCTGAATTCAACAGTAGAATGAGATGAACTGCAGATAAATTTTGATATCACACTCAGAAATACATGCAATGAAATCTTACTCTGAAAATGTTTAATATTTTCCAGTCTATGCTTAGTTAGGGATTTAGAAAATAGAGCAAAGGTCATTAAAGTTGAAAGTTCAACTTCCTTCTGTGTGTCAGAATTATAAAAAAGAAGTGAAAATTAAAAGCTGGAAAATTAGGAAAAACAGCAGTTACCTTCAAAAGTCTACTTATAGCTATTGTTGCCTTAAGGAAGGGGGAAAAAAACTTTCCAAGACAACTTTATGTGGGTAAAGCAGAGAAGAGTTCTTTTACTTATAGGGTTTTGGGGTACAGAATATAAAGGAGTATAAAAGAGTATATAAAGTATAAAAAGTATAAAAAGAGTACAACACGTGTTGATAAGTAACAGATAGAAAAGACCGGTGCTAGGATGAACTCATGGCCTCAGGAATACCATGTGAGCTCTTTTCCAAGCACCACCGCTTCAAAACATGCAGAGTAAATTAATCCGAAAGGTGTCCCTTTCGTTTCATTCCCGGCTGTTTCCAGCCAAACCCCCTGAGCCACTCTGCTATGTTTTACCGAAGCAAGCAAGGGACAACCCATCCCTCCCAGGTGAAAAACCCTTTCACCCAGCAGGCTGAGAACATGACTCTTGCAACATCTGGGCCCAAGTCATTTCACCTCCCAACCCACAATAAACCAGGGAGAAACTCCCTTTTGCAGCTGCATCCCTGCTGCTCAGCTACCCCAGCTATTGCTGGTACCCAGTTCCCATTACCAGTCTCATCTTCCTTCAAGCAGGACTTGAGGTTCCCAAGATCCAGTCCAGGAGAACAAGGGAAGGGAAACATCTTCTCCCCCCACCTCAAGAGAGCAAGAGAGGGAACCCCCCCCACCTTTGCAAGCAGAGCTTCTCTGAGCTCTTTCCCCCCACCCTTTTGGGGGGGAACACCAGGCAACACACCAGGCTGGGCAGCAGAGAGTGTGTGTGTGTGTGTGTGTGAGTGTGAGAGAGAGAGAAAATATCAATAAAGTGTAGGAGAGCTGGAGAAAGCAGAAAAGTTCCCGTCTACGTGGCAGCATGCTAATTTTGTAACTATACTCAATTATCATATCTAAAGGTCCTATCCAATCTAAGATATGTCCATGCCCAGAACTTCCCTTGGTTCTGCCTCATGGCACACCTCTTCTAGAATTGAGTTGGAGGTCTTAAGTCCCCTTTGCCTTATTGGAGCTTTTCCAAGGTTGCTGGGCTTTGCTTTCTTGTTTTGACTAACAGGGTATCTAGTTGCCTTAGCTCTGGTACATGTTTTCCTTGTGCAGTGTTCCAGCTATTATCTGACCCGTAAGACAGCTAACACAGGGTCAGAGGTTGTTAGCTATGCCATATGTAAGAAGTATACCTAGAAGTATAAAAATCTACAAATTCATGAAAACCCTAAGGCAACACTATAGTAGACCTCTACAAAATTTGGATGCTTCTCTTTCACAGCTTTCCAGAAAAAATGAGCAAGATCATTGCCATGTGCATACACGTATATAGAATTAATACAGCAACACCCAGCAAACGGATTTTCTCCATGGACTGCACTATAGATACAGCTCTTCCTTTTCCCTGAAGGAAATGCTTGCCATAATTGACATATATCAACTGAAACACATACTTCAGAAACTGGCATTCCTCCCGCTCTAATACATGTTCACTTTAATTCCCGAGTTGTTTTCAACTCCCTCTCATAAAAAGAAGAGTGGTTCCAGATGTTAAGCTTAAGTAAGGAAAATATCAAAATAAAGGGATTTTTACCTTCCCAGTCTGAGAAATGCTATAGATAATGTAATAGATGGAAGAAATTGCAGTCTAGTGTACATTTTACCAAGGCAAGCATGAGCAAGACATGGTGAGAAAGCCAGTTTTTATTTAGCACACTGAGCAGCAGTGATTTGTCAGTGGCACTTCTGGAAAGTGGACAAGAAAAACAAGTCAGAAAAGCAAGTCTGACTGTAATGGATCAGAATGTGTGTCTGTGCCTCTGAAGACAGCATTAAGCCACAAAAATCAAGTATTATTTATGTAAATGGTTTTAATGAGATTATTTTCATGGGAACAGGATGTTTGTATAGCATATTTGTTTGGAAAAAGGTTTTCAAAAGAAAGTTTTCAAAATAACAGAAAAAGGAGATAAAATGTTAATAAGTCTATGTGATTTCTGAAAAGACGGGAATGCAGATGTGGTTTTAGTAGAACTTATTTAAATCATTCTGTCCTGTATCTGTGCTCTTTTTCAAATCATAGTGAATAAACTTTCATGTGCTTGTTATTTACATGACTTCTTACAATGTATCCTTAGTAACTATGCATTGCCTTTATTAATAATATACCTATACTTCTATATTTCACACCAAGATAAAGATAATTTTTTTATTTCATTTTAAAGATTTTTAGAATTACATTTACATTGTTCAGTTTGTTGCATAGACAGTGTTAGTCCCAAGTCTTCTTTCATCTCTAAGGATGTTTAATACAGGGTTGTTGTTTGGTTTTTTTGTTTTTTTTTTTCCCCACTTCAGATTCCTTATCTGTGTTTTATTCAGAAATAAATTTTGATCCAAATCCCATCAAAATCAATGAAAGAATTACAAATTTTGGAGCTGTCAGAATTTAAATGAAGATAAAACAGTGCACTAAGCATTTTATAGTCTTTCTTTATATTTTCAACTTTTTCCACAGAAGATGTGTTACTTTCTAGTTTAAAGTCTAAACAGCAGGGGAAAAGAATATTCATTAATTTTCAGTGCTGTTTTTCTTCTTGTCATGCTAATATGAAGAAACAACCACAATAAGAATTCAATATACTTGAAACATCTGCTGTAAAACTATGTATCTTACATTGAAACAACTTGGCCTACAGATCTTCTTTTCAGTGTCTTCATAACAAGAGGGAGCATTAATTTATTGTCAAAGACTGAAGTGCTTTTTGATTTCTATAGTCTTGAATGTTAAGAATGTCATGAAAAAGAAAGAATATCCCCATCTCCAACCTACCTCTAAGTAGTTTTTAAATTCAAATGATTAGCCAGTATGAGGTAGCTAGTGATATCTGAGAACACTTTGCTGAGATGCCCCAAAGTTATTTAAAGAAGATACAACATCATCTTTCCCTGAAGATGGGGTCACAAAAAGCTAGAATCTATGAGAAAAGAAAATGCCACTGCTCTTTCCATTTTTCTTTCTCACAATTTCTAGCCCTTTTCCACATAACTCTGACACTTAGCTCCAAAAGCCCTATGTTGAAATGACAATGAAAACAGTATTTTTGTGTCTGTGTATCTCTGTATATTGTTCCTCTCTGTTATTTTTTTTTGTTTGGTTGGGTTTTTATATTGCAGCTTGCAACGCCTCGCACACAGGGCTTTAGTCCAGCCAGTCCTGCATGTCTAAGTTTATCACCAGATCACAGTAAACCTCTCTTTATAGCAAAGTATAGGAAAACACAGATAACTCTTACTGTGCTCTGTCTGTATCTTTTTACAGCCAACAGACATTACTCTTTCAGCTATAAAGGATGAAGACGGGGTGATGGGGGTTTTTTACACTGAAAAAGAAACATTGCATCTATCACCTTCACTACGGTTAACCTAACTCAAAACAAAGTGTTGGAATGAAAGGTGTAACTGGGAATACAAGCTACAGAACACAAACCCAGGGCAACTACAGTATTGGCGTAGACAAGACAGTTATATTTCTAAACCCCGGTGGTATGAATTGAGAGGTAAAAGAATGAAAAATGTCAGGTGCCCTTTAATACAAACCCAACCAAACACATAAAAACCCCTACCCAATTTCCTCTGGGATGGAAAACTTAACACTTTGTAGGTCTTTTTCACTACTTCGTTATAGAGTTGTGCTATACTTAGTAAATTGCTAAGCAATCCTTAACAAGCTGTAACCTTATTGACATTGCTATTCCACAAACTACTGATTGCTTGGTTTTATGTCCAACTCCACAAACATTTGTGTCACTGAGAACAAGAGGAAAGAGATGTTAGGAGTATGGTCACAGTTGTGTTCTTACCACTCCTCTTTCCTGTCCTTAACTCCAAACCTTGCTTAGAAAAAATGACAATATGGACCTGTATTGGGTCTGCCTGAGAGGGAGTTCATTTTTCCATGGCAGCCCTCACAGTGTTGTGCTTTGCACTGTTAGCTAGACAGGTGTTGACAACACATCAGTATTTTGTAGTAGTACTAGCACTGCATTAGCACTGTAATGTCCCTTCCCTTAGTTAAGTACAAGATCCTGGGACAGGACAAAATCAGGCCAGCTGACCTAAACAAACCAAAGAGATATTCCTTATCAGATGACATCAGCTCAGATAAAAGCTGAGGAAAGGAGGAAGAAGGGGGGGCATTTGTTGTTTATAGTGTTTGTCTGCTGAGAAATGGCTGCACGTGCTGAAGCCTTGTTTCCCAGGATGTGGCCAGACATCGCTTGCTAATGGGAAGTAGAGAATAAGCCTTGTTTTTTCCTCCTCTTTGCTTGTAAGTCTGCAAACTTTCACTTTTGCTTTAGTAACAACCTTATCTCAATCTATGAGTCATTTTCCACCTTATTCTCTCTCCCCTGTCCATCTGGGAAAGGGAGTGACAGAGTGGCTTTGTGAGCACTACTTTTCTCAATTCCTAGCCACATCAGTATTTATGAGGATTTCCAGCACAGTGCTGGACTATTTTCCCAAAGTGCTGCTAAAGTGCTCTACACACTAGTAATTCATACAGAAGGATTACACTCTTCATGGAATGAAGTAATATTTTTTTCCTTAGAAAGTATGATATTTTGGTGTCAAATCTGCCTTTCATATCACAGAATCACAAAATTGTGGAGATTGAAGGCATCTGTGGAGGTCATCTGGTTCAACCACCTTGGTCAAGCAGGACCACCTAGAATCACTTGCCCAGGACTGCGTTTAGACATTTTTTGAATACCTGTAAAGATGGAGACTCCACATCTCTAGGCAGCCTGTGCTGGTATTCAGTCACACTCACAGTAGAAAAGATGTTTCCTGATGCTAAGGTGGAACATCCTGTGTTTCAGTTTGTGCCCATTGCCTCTGGTGCCTGTTACTGGGCACATTGAAAAGAGCCTGTCTCTGTCCTCTTGGCACCCTTCCTTCAGGTATTTATACACATTGATAAGATAGATCTAGGCTGAACACCCAGATGTCTCAGCTTTTCCTCACAGGAGAGATGCTTCAGTCCATTAAACACCTTGGTAGCCCCTTGCTAGACTTGCAACAGTATGTACATCTCTCTTGTACTGGGGAGTCTAGACCTTAAAATATATAGCAGTTTGCATCTTAAAGTCCTCAAATGGAAGCAAGTACTCAAGTTTTTAGCCAGGTTCCTTGACAGGCTTCCAAAGTTAACATGAGGCATAGTATTTGAGAACATGGATTACAGTCACAGACCTCCCTCTTCATTTTAAATTTCATAGCAGAAAATAGAACATATATTCTCTAAGTTCAGTTGCCATAATCATTCCTAAACACTTTAAGCTTCTTTGTTTGTAAATGCACTGAAAGGAACAGATTTGGCAAGAAAAGTAATTAAGCCAAGTAATGTTAGTGCCTTTCTTCAGGTTAAATGGGAAAGGTTTTGTTGGTTTTTTTTCTTCCATTTACTGTAAGACAGGTGAGACCGACTTGTTCAGGCTTTAACAGCTAATGTCTGTAGGTTTAAAAAAGGCAAAATAAATGCTGACATTGTCATCTAATGGAAAACGCTGGAAAACTCTTCTGAGAATTAGAAATTAAGGTTCTCTGTCTTCAGTCAGACATGGTTTGGAAGGCCACTGCTTCACAATGCACTTCAGAAGGTTCTTTCCAGCCGAGCAAACTCATTCTCTTCCAGATGTCTGCTTAACCCTTCAATAAGGTCCTATTTGACTCTCTTTGCATTACCCAAGACATAAAAATGGAATAATCATGATTCCCAGATATACACCATCTAAGAAAAAATAACATGGCCAAATACAATAAAAGGCAAATTTTACAAAGTTCTAGATATGTTTATTTTGTATTTCAAAAAACTGTATTTTTTTTAATTTCACACCCAAAATGAAGTTTCTTCCTCTAAAAATTTCATAAAGTTGTATTATTCTTTTTAAGTTATTAACATCACATTACTTTTTCAAAATATACTGCAGAACACTTGAGTTATTATGAATAATTTTAAAGCAATAAAAAAAAACTTACCAAATAAATGAGTAGTGTAAGGCAATGAATTTTTCATGTATGATAATTATTAAAATTCCATACCTCATAATAGAATAATCAGTTACTATTTTTTATAAAACCAGTAATATTAACAAACATCTAAAGTAACATATTTTCAAAGGTTCTAACCACTGACACAACGTTTCAGTGTCTGTAGCCTCCTTGAACTCGGTACAACTAGTCAAATTCATAGAATCATAGAATCATTTAGGTTGGAAAAGACCTCTAAGTTCATCACATTCCACCATTAACCAAGCACTTCCAAGTCCACCACTAAACCATGTCCCTAAATGCCACATCTACACGTCTTTTAAAATACCTCCAAGGATGTGGGACTCAACCACTTCCCTGGGCAGCCTGTTCTAATGCTTGACAATCCTTTCCATGAATAAATATTTCCTAATATTTAATCTAAATCTACCCTGGTACAACTTGAGGCCGTTTCCTCCTGTGTTATCACTTGTTATTTGGGAAAAGAGACCAATCTCCATTTCACTGCAACTTCCCTTAGGTAGTTGCAGAGAGTGATAAGGTCCCACCCTGAGTCTCCTTTTGATTTCCAGTCAACTGGGATCTTCCTCGCTAGACAAGATTGCTGATAAATGACAGAAATGAACACTTCTGCCAGCTCCCTCAATATTCTTGGGTGAATTCCATCTGACTTGTGCATGTCTAAGTGGTGTAGCAGGTTGCTGAATGTCTCACCTTTGACTATAGGGACTTCATTAGGCTCCTCATCCATGTGTTCTGGCTCAGGGGAGCTCGGTACTTGGAGAACAACTGGTCTTACTATTAAAGACTGAGGCTAAGAAGGCATTTTCCTCATTCTTTGCCATTATGTTTCCCTCTGAATCCAGTAAAATCCCCTTAGTCCTCCTTTTGTTGCTAACACATTTATAGAAGCATTTTTAATTGTCTTTTATGTCAGTAGCCAGTTTAATTTCTAGTTGAGCTTTATCCCTTCTAATTTTCTCCCTGCATAACTTCACAACATCCTTGTAATCCATTTTTTTAACATGAGTTCAAGCCAAAGCTCTCTGTTCAGCCAGATCAGTTTTCTACCTTGCCTGCTTCTCTTTTGGCACATGGGGAGGGTCTCTAAGATTTCCTTCTTGAAGAATTTCCTTCTGGGACCCTTTTGCCCTTCAGCACTGTATTCCAAGGCCAAAGAATAAACAGGCCAAAGTCTCATCTCCAGAAGGCCAAGACAGTGTCCCTTCCTTACTTCTCTGAGAAACAAAAGCTCTATGATTTTGTGGTCATTGTGCCTTGCATTATGCCCTTCCAAGCACCATATCACTCACCAGTCCTCTGTTCACAAACAGCAGGTCCAGTAAGACATTTCTTAGTACTCAGCAGCTGTGTTAGAAAGTTATCTTCCAACTACTCTAGACTGTTTCCTTTCTGATGTATTGCATTTCTAGCTGACATCTGTTAAGTTTAATTTTCCCACAAGAACACAGTCTAGCTATCATGAGACTACTCCCAGCTGCTTGTAGCATATTTCATCTGCCTCTTCATCCTGGTTGTGTCTAAAACAGACTCTCACCATGAAATCTTCCTTGTTGGCCATTCTCTTTATTATTACCCACAAACACTCAATCCTAGTAAATTCTAGACAATCCAAACACTCCCTAACATAAAGGGATACCCCAATGTCTCTCCTTCTTTACCTATGCCTTCTGATGAGCTTATAGCCATCTGTTACAGCACTCCAGTTGTGCAAGTCATCCCACTATGTCTTTCTGATGGCTACTCATCATCATTTTTCCACTATGCAATGGCTTCCAACTTCTCCCATGGTGTGTGAGAGGGGTAGGTGCACTTCAGTTGGTCTATTGATCTCTTTGGGGCAAAATGCCATGAATCTACATGACCATTTTCATGCATCTGTGCATTCATGCATCCATGTTTTCTAATGCATCAATAACCCTTGCATCTTTACAGCCTCATGGACCCCCACCCTCTACCTCAAATGAAGTGGCAGACTGAAGGACCTTGATAGTACACCATCTCTCATTGGCATGTCAATCCTAGACTTATCTCTAGTGAGCTTGGTTTTATCCTTTCCCACTTCAAATCTGGTTTAGAACTCTTCCAGTGAGCCCTGCTAACTCCTGTGCAAAGATCCTTTTTTTCATCAAGACATTTCAAATGTCTAGCACAATGAAAAAAAATATGTGGGTCAAGGGCAGTAGTGCTGTTGTCATACCTATCCTGAAGCACTGCATTGTCTATTCTACTTAGGGCTATGACAGTTAGTTCACACCCACTATTATTAAGGTTAGGACCACACTTCTGTGTTATTACAAATGTGTTTTTCTTTTCTTTATTTTTAAAAAAAATACTATACTGAGACTAGTAGAAAACCAGAAAGAAGGTAGAAAATTAATAGGGAGAAGGTGAAGTTTTATGTGGATATTCATGTATAATTCCATTCTACGTAACAATAATAGTGTACAAGTCTGGTATTCCACTTCCCAAATTATTGGAAGAATATTCTTCAGTTCCTCTTGGTACTGCATACTGATTCAAAAGAAACCTAAAGTAAAACAACATAAGTCAATTTTATGTATGAATGAGCATTTTTCAACTGATGGGTCCTAAAAACTTTGCAGATAAAAAAGAGATCTCTACATTAAACATCTAGCCCATTACAGTCACAAATCCACCAGATTTAAATACTTTTGATATGATAAAGGAGAAAAGAATTGACATTTAAATATCAAATACATTTCTGACATATACAACTCCACAAACATAACTTCAACTGTAAATATGACATACAGGAAAAAAAAACCAACAAACCTATCTGTAAAGGATTGGTAAAACAATCACCACAAGGGAAAAAAAAAACCCTGAGCTTTTTTATCAGCTTTGAATTTAGCATTACAGATACTCCATACTGTGAAAACATTTCAAAATTATTCTCTATTTTATGAAAAATAGAATTAGCATCTCTTTCTCTTTTGCACATCAATGCTTGCAAAGCACTGAAGACATGTCCTTCAAAGGTCACTCTATTTTTTGTTTATGCTGTAAAAAATGTTAAAGGACTTCCTACATACACAACTATCAAGCGTACAAGTGAATAGATCTATCCTTTAACCTGTTACCAATTCAGACATATTATTTTGTGTCTGTGTTTTATTTTTTGCATTATACTTATTCATTACACAAATAATGGCATTTGACTGCTCTACGTGTGACATTGGAGGTCACAGATAAAGAGAAGAAAGAAGGAAAGAGGGAGGAGAGAAGAAAGGGAGGAAAGAGGGTGGGGAAAGGAAGGAAGGAAGGACCTGGCTTCTAGTATTGAAACTGTAGAATTTAGGAGCTTGGGAGTTCCAGCTTGTAAGTCAAACTGCTGTTTGCAGGATAAGATGAAGTCTCATTATGAGTTTCACTGGGAGAATATTTCATCAAATGGACAAAACCAAAGATTTACACAATCCACTCTCATAGCATGTATAATCCATGAACAAGGACTTCGGGGCACACTGCTTTCCTGCATATTCACTCTTCAAACTCTGAATTTTAAGATTGATGACTTTTCTTTATCCATTAAAGAAATTTAATTAAAAAAGCCCCAGTAAAAACCTACCAAAAAAACTCCAAACAAAAAAAAACAAAAACACAACAAACCCCTCCAAAAAAACCCCAAAGAAACTCCGCAAAAAACCCAACAACAAAACCCAAACCAAACCAAAAACACAACAACACAACATCCTTCCTTCCCCCTAAACCATAATATTTATAATAACATACCATGATACCCTTGAACAACACAACTGTTCTGGCAGACCAGAGCTGAAACTCCCTATTTCCATGAACACATTTAATTCTCAAATCCTGAGTTCTAGAAACATTTCAGAAAATGGGCTGTCACTCCAGTTTGCTTTGACTTTTTTAATGTTCTTAAATTTTTACCTTTATTCACATATTCAACTGTGAATATTCACTTTATTCACTGTGTCTGTGCAACTGTGTTTTATGGCAATGCACGTTGCATAGACACAGTGGCAGACCTGATGTGGATGAATCAGCAATATGGTACTGTGCCCTGCAGAAGACACTGGAAAGTTTTAGTAAAAACAAACATATTGATTATTGTTGATATGAAATAGACATATCAAAAATACATTCCAAAATGCATAAAGTTTTGCAGGGATTCAATACCTTAGAAAGAGGGGAGTATATAGGCATTCAGCCCCTACTCTCCTGTCTCAATACTGAGGAAATTGGAGCTAGAGGAAAAACTATGAAGGAAAATGTACATTTTCTCCTGCAATACCCAGCACAGGTAATCAGGTTCTGAAAACATAAGAGGAAAGATTTGCTTTTGAAAAGTTGGTCACAGTTTCTTCTTCTATGTATCCATCTGAACAGCTTATCTTTCTATTTTCTGCAATGTGACCTGTGACATAGATCACATTATTGTTTGGTCTGCCACAAGACTGCATAATATATACAGAGTCTTGTCAGTTTATCTGTAATTTGCCTTTGATATTTGAAATATTTCATAGTTTAAATCATAAACAAAGCATCATATAAAATAAAAAAAACGCAACTGTGAAAAACCTCCTATATTTAAGTTAAACAGTGTACAGCACATTGAAATATATTTTTTGTAGCTGATTGTTAATACAGAACAACAACTAGAAGATATAACAATACGTTTTTCTAAAATATTAGCTTTCTAGATGCTGATTATTTTAGATATGACTGATTACATGGGTTCTCCAAGCTAATCACTGTAATATTGCTATTTATTTATGTTGAGAATTTCCACATGAATGAGACAGCAACATTAACACGATAGAAGTTTGTAGAATGCTGGTGTAAGTTTAGAACTTTTCTACATTTTATTACATTGCCCTTGAATAAGTCCAGAGGAGGTCAGGAAAGCTGGTGAAAAGACCAGAAGGCAAGTCCTGCGAGGGGTGGCTAGGGACTTAGAGTTTGTCTAATTAGAAGAAAAGGAGGTTAAAGTTTGACCTCATTGCTCTTCACAGCTTTCCGAGGTAAGAAAGTGTACAGGGAGTGCTGAACTACTCTCCCTGGCATCCAATGATAGGATGAGAGGGAAGGGTTAAAAGGTGCACCATGCATTTCTTTTCTAAGAGGATGGACAACCGGTGGGACAGGCTTTCTAGAGAAGTGGTTGATATTCCAAGCCTGTCAGTATTTTGGAGGCTTTTGGAAAATGCCCTTAATAAACTGTTTTAACTTTTAATAAGCCCTGAATTGGTCAGGCTGATTCATCGTATTTCATCATATATCATGTCATATCATATCATATCATATCATATCATATCATATCATATCATATATCATATCACATCATATATCATATCATATATCATCATATCATCAGCTTCATCTGATTTCTGTATTTCTAAATAAAAAATTTGGACTTTTGAGTACAATTTTCAGGTGTGTTCCCTACATGTGCACAGTCACCAGTTTCATAGCTTTGAGAGATGCTAGTTCTTCCCTTGACTGTGTTAATTGTACCAGCTGGTTGCTGAAAGCAGAGCCTTTGCAACTCACCTTTGAGGTTGAAAACTTTGGGATTTTTCCACTTGCCCCCTGGGTTATTTTATAGTTTGTTTGTTTGTTTTTTCCTCAAAATCTCTCAAAATATCAAAGATGTATTATCGTGCAGTAGCACAAACTGAGAAATAGCCTTAAAATATACTCTCTCCTATTTTCTTCAGAAAAAATAGTCAGATGAAAGGCAGCAAAAAGTTACTTTTCAGAACTGTCAAACCTTAAATTGAAAACATGTTTATTACTATCATGATATGAATTCCAGATAAAAAAATAAACACTGTAGACTTTTTGTTTTTCAGAACCAGAGACAATGCTGACAGATTTCTAATGGTGAAATTCTGGTTCATATGTAAGGACTTCATATCTGGTATGTTCTGTTTACTTTTTTACAACAGGTGTTTTGCTAGAAAATTCACAGTATGTTGTTTTGTCCTCTTTCTGCTTTGGAAAATTGTCTATGGGTATAGTGTTTTGGGCTAAATTCATGGGACAGAGATATAGACATGAAATTTCTGTAACAGGAAAAGGTTCATGGTTCATGTTTTATGACTTTTTCTGAGGTCAGTATGGTCTGGAAAGTATTTCTCTTAAAACTACAGCAGAGAAAGAAGAGGAAATACACACAACTCTAAGAACCAGATGGTTAATGCCTGTGCTTCCACATGCAGTGAAAAACTTTGAGAAATGGTGATTTGATCTCAATCCAGACCAGGAACCTGGAGCAGGTTGGAAGACAATTTCCTCTCCAGCTTCATATTCACCAGACCCATATAGCATGGGATGCAATAATTTGAAGTAAAAGAAATGTGTCCCTTTTTTATGGTCTTCTTCTGTTACTGGAGTTTTTCACTTAATGTAGTGAAACAAAAAAAAGAAAAAAATCAAGATGATCGGTGTGCAGACTAAATAGAAAAAAGGCTACTTATGGAAGAGCGATATAGGTAAATGGACATGATTCACTAGGCAAAATATGCTCAGGAGAACCACAGTGTTTCAACACAAGTTGAAATTTTGATGAATTTTAAATTCTGTTATTCTCAGCAGTAACCTGCCACATTTCTGTGTTTGGAGGAAGAGAAACAATCTCCAAAAGAATGAGGCCATGACCACTCTAAGGTGTTTGGGTCATTTGCTGATTACAGGGCACAGTGCAGATTCGGCCTCAGCAGATGAGGAACAGGAACAACTAAGGTTGTTGACTGCACAGTAGCAGCTATTCCCACTTATTGGAATCATGCTGCTCTCCTAGATCCCCAGATAACCAGTTGCTAAATTGTGCATAAACTTCCTAAGTTATTTTAAAGCTCTCTGTGAAAAAAACCTATGCAGGTAACTAGTATGCACTACTAATTAGACCTTGACAGAAAAATGACAGACACTGTCACAACCCTTGAAATTGTATCATTTCCCCACCAACTCCACCTTCCTTTTCCCTAACTCCATTTATAACTTCATAACTGTCAGAAAAATCGCTTTTATTAAATTTAGAAAATGGTAAAAATAAACTGTGAAACAAAGAAGTGTAGCAAGCAGGAAAGTTTAACAGCACACACTTGGTGCCAAGGTCATGAGGGTCTGAAAGGACACCTCCTGTTTCAAAAATTGCGTTTTTGAGGGTTCCAAAAGTCCCACCTCATCTACGTCAATTAATGAACATTCATTAGATATGATTCTTGCCTTAAAAGGTGTTTTCTCTACCTTAGGTAATCAGATGGGCTGTTCCCCTCTCCCTGATTGGTTATGGTGTGCCCCCCTGTGTTAAGAAAAGTTTCTTCCTGGGCAAGATGGTGAGTTCCATCTGTATGCAAGGCCTGCCACATGGCTGATGGCTGGTTTTAGCTACATCTTTATCTATTTCATAATTTTCCTATTCTTTACCATCAATTTTCCCTGGCACCAGCTCCAGACAGGATTAGGCACCTTTCAACTTCCGCGATACGCCTATGAGTAAAAAAATATAACCCCTAAGTTAGTAAACCCCTGTTTAATTGATTTGCTTGTAATAAACCCGAGTTTTTATTTCTCATAATAACTATATAAAAATGCTGCCTATGTTTAAAACAAGTTTTGTATTCTTCACTCTCAAGCTTTTAGAAATACTTTATTCTCTTCATATGATGCTTGGCTTCTTTTTCTGAGCAGTATCAGCCTAGTATGTTCACAGTATTTCATTGTACCTGTGCTGTGGGGGGTAACTTTTCTTCTACTACACACCACAGCAAGAACTATTGGCACAGGTTCAACAAGAATATCAGTGGTCATTTTTTCAAAGCCAGGATTGGAACATTGTAAATGATCCATACCTTGTCATAAACCCCCTAAACCTGCTGTTTCAAATATAATAAAAACTATGAACAAAGTTTTCTTGGTTTAAAGACAATGTCTGACAAAGAAAGGAAGGAACCTTCCTGGAATATAAAGAAGAACCCTCTCTCCAAATTATCATAGATTCGAAATTAGGAGGTTTTCAGACAAAATGTAGAAAAAGGAATAACATTTCTTTACTAAAAGCATATAGAACAAAAAAGAACAAACAACAAAGTAACAGAAACTTCCACCCAGAAAATACTACATCCTCTTTCGGTGCAGTTACAACCACAGCCGGCGGGGGTGGCAAACAGTGGCGGGAGGTGGCAAACAAACAGTGGTGGTCGCTCCGATCAGCTCTGGCGGCTGCCATGGCTGCAGGAGCTGTCCCAGGAGCCTTGGTGGTGGTTGGGGCTGTCTGGGACGAGCTCGGGGCTTCCCTGGGCAGTGTGGGCTGCCCCTGGCAGGAGTGGGGCTGGGAGCCTCCTGTGAGCGGCGGGCTCAGGCGGGGCAGGTGGAACTCAGCCACAGTGCTGAGCTGGGTGCAGCAGTACAGGGCTCCAGCACGGCTCCAGGCAGTGAAGCAGCCCCCGTCCCCCAGCAAAGAAGAAGAGAAAAGAAAGCACACTGCCAGCCCTTTTACTCACCTCCGGTTCTCCCCAGAGCCCTCCCTTTGGGACTGGTGTCCCAGCCAATGGTTACATGGGGATGGGACTTCCCCTACCGCCTTAGGGCATAAGCAGAAAAACAAAAGAACTCCGCCGTTGCAGAGAAAGCTATTAATTTTTCAATGGGAGGGCCAGTAAGATCCAAGCTATAAACAATTGTACCTTGATGTTTAACTCTTCCTAGCAGAAGGGATTGCTCCTTCACCCTCAAAGCTGTGTGTTGACGTGGAAGAATTCACCAAAGGATTAAAACGGATAACAAAAGTAAACCCAATTCTTTACAATAAAAGCAATTTTCTCGAGATAAAAATAAGCAATTTTACTCAAATTTCTCTAGATGTTAATATTCCAACTTCAGCGGCTCACTTTGTAGTTCATTAATCAACCTCGTTCTCTAGGAAGACAGAAACAGTCAGAAGATTTTTTTTTTTTCTGTTTGCATTTAGCACTTGATGAAAAAAATAGTATCCTTCTGCATTATGCTTGGCATTGTATAGTATTAAGATGGTAATCCCTAGAGAAATTTTCCCTTATTAGTTGTTTCAAGATATTTTGTTTCTTGCACATTAATAAACCAGGTTATCTGGTTACCTGAGGTATCTAAATTCTCAATGTATAGAATTGTTCAACAAGCTTGCCTGCCCACTTATACTGGGATTAATTATATAAATCAATCCCAGGTGACAAGGCATAAGAGCAAAAACTGTGTCTAATGTCATCTTTGCTTTTATTTTTTTTAAAACACATCTGTGGTAGTTAAAAGGTTTTGAAATTCATTGGAGACTTGTTTTAGCTTTTTGTTTGCTTTCTTTATTTTTTTTTTTCCTTTTCTTGTTATTGAAGAGAAGTTAATGAGAAATATATTAACTGAGTATTCTACAACTTCTTTGGGAAACCAGTAATTACTCTGCTATTCATCCTCATAAATGTGATCTAGCATATTCCGATCAAATCTCTTATTTTCTTGAACCTTTTGAGTGCCATGTTATGCACCTAAAAGGACTGTCTTTCTTTAACTCCAGCTGGGAACTCAAACCAAACACAGCCAGTCACTCATTCCCACTGGTGGGGTGGGAGAGAGAATCAGAAGACTAACATTGAAAATTCCTGAATTGAAATAAAGATGGTTTAATAGGTAAAGCAAAAATCATGCACGCAAAGAAAGCAGAACAAGGAATTCATTCACTACATCCCACCGGCAGGCAGGCATTGAGGCATATCCAGGAAAACAAGGTTCCATTATATTTGACAGTTACTTCAAAAAAGAAATGCCATCACCTGAACCCCCTAGTTTTTAACTGCTGAGGATGATGCCATATAGCATGAAATATCCCTCTCATCATTTGGAGTCAGCTGTCCCAGCTCTCCCAACATCTTGTGCACCTTCAACCTCCCTGCTAGTGGGCTGTGGTGAGAGTCAGAAGAGTCCCTGAGGCTGTGTGAAAACTGCTCAGCAATAACTAAAATATCCCTGTGTTATCAACACTGTTTCCAGCACAAATCCAAAGTCGCACCATACTAGCTACTATGAAGGAATTAATTATATCTGAAAACCAACACATAAAGACAAAAGGCGAAAAACCAGTTGCAAGGAAGGAAATTCGAACTGCACATTAGGAAGTTGAGTCCTTAACTGCAATGACAGCTGTTAAGTACCAGAACAATGGGGAATCTCCATCCCTGGAGATATTTAAAACTTTACTGGAGAAGTTGTGAACAGTCTTATTTAAGGTTTTAAACTATCCTTCATTCAAGTGCGAGCTTGATTGCCAGACATTCCTTCCACCTTCTTTTTTCTTTCTCTGAATCTGTGATCTCACCGCTCTCATAATACCTGAAATTACAAATATTTAAAATGTGGGGGCTTCATCTCCAGTCTTCAGTTTTTTCCTTGTCTGCAAACTTGTTTCACGTCAGACTAGGTTCAAAGGCAGTCGTTTTCTTCCTCTAGGAATCTGAATGAATTGGTACCAATCAAGTAAATTGGTTAGATTAACTAATATACTCCTTTAAGTGTATTTGGCAGACTGTGTGCTATGGATAATTGTATTGGATCCGGCTGAGATGGAGTTCCGTTTTCCCCACAGCAGCCCTCACAATGCTGTGCATTCATATCTAGAAGGGTATTGGTAATGCCCCAGTGTTCGTTCTACTGCTGAGCAGTACTGGCACAACATAAACACTGTCTCTCCAACATTCCACCCCCTATCAGTAGGTTAGCATTGGGCAAAATCCTGGGAGGGAACACAATGAGTACAACTGACCCAAACCGACAAAAGGGATATTCCATACCATATGTCAACTCAGGTATAAAAGCTAAGAAAAAGAGGAGAAAGAGAGGGCCAGTTGTTATTTACATTTGCCTTCTGGAGCAACTGGTACTTGTGCTGAAGCCCTGCTTCCCAGGAAGTGGCCAGGCATTGCTTGCTGATAGGAAGTAGAGAATAGAGTCTTTTTTTTTCTTTTTTTCTTTGNCATATCTAGAAGGGTATTGGTAATGCCCCAGTGTTCGTTCTACTGCTGAGCAGTACTGGCACAACATAAACACTGTCTCTCCAACATTCCACCCCCTATCAGTAGGTTAGCATTGGGCAAAATCCTGGGAGGGAACACAATGAGTACAACTGACCCAAACCGACAACAGGGATATTCCATACCATATGTCAACTCAGGTATAAAAGCTAAGAAAAAGAGGAGAAAGAGAGGGCCAGTTGTTATTTACATTTGCCTTCTGGAGCAACTGGTACTTGTGCTGAAGCCCTGCTTCCCAGGAAGTGGCCAGGCATTGCTTGCTGATAGGAAGTAGAGAATAGAGTCTTTTTTTTTCTTTTTTTCTTTGCTTGTGTAGATGTGACCTTTTACTTCATTAAACTGCCTTATCTCAACCTGAGTGTTGTTTTCCATCTTACTTTCTCTCCTCTGTCCAGCTGTATCAGTAGGTTAGCATTGGGCAAAATCCTGGGAGGGAACACAATGAGTACAACTGACCCAAACCGACAAAAGGGATATTCCATACCATATGTCAACTCAGGTATAAAAGCTAAGAAAAAGAGGAGAAAGAGAGGGCCAGTTGTTATTTACATTTGCCTTCTGGAGCAACTGGTACTTGTGCTGAAGCCCTGCTTCCCAGGAAGTGGCCAGGCATTGCTTGCTGATAGGAAGTAGAGAATAGAGTCTTTTTTTTTCTTTTTTTCTTTGCTTGTGTAGATGTGACCTTTTACTTCATTAAACTGCCTTATCTCAACCTAAGTGTTGTTTTCCATCTTACTTTCTCTCCTCTGTCCAGCTGAGAAGGGGGAGTGATAGATCCACTTGGAGGCCACCTGATATTCAGCCAAGGCCAATCCACCACGATAATCTCTCTCCTACTGCTCAGCATAATCAATCTGTAGATAAGCACACAAGCAGTTGTCTCTCAGTAAAAAGGTATGAATTAGGGGATCATAATTCATATACCTGTATAGTAGTTTAAACTATACTTATCACAAGAAATTTTGAATTTGGATCAAACTACTGATAAAGTTTTATAACAAAGCACTTCTCAGACAAAATCTCCAAGTCACTTCTCTTTTTCAATCACAATAATACTAAACCCCCTAACATTTCCTCACAATTTAAATGCTTGTGACCTGATATTTCATCTATGTATTTCATTGTCTACAGTGCAATTAATTCCTTCCTAGTGTTTACCTCAAACAACATAAAAAAGATGCCTGTTTAATTTAAAACTCATGCTTTAACCTTGGTCTTAACATTTACTGCTCTCTCTTTTCCCCAAAACTGTATTCAAGCTGTGTCCATAAACTAAAAACTGATTAAGAGACTTTTTGGTCATTACCTAAATCTCAGTTTTCTAGTGCTTTAATGGCAGCTGTGGCCATTAAATGCACAGGCTTCTTTTGAGGATTACACATTTTACTAATGACTGCAAGATGACTGTTTAACAATGTATTAATTACTAATTACGAATGTAAATAATTATGCCATTTTAAAAAATATTTTGAATTTAGAGAAATTGACTAGACTGTGCAGAGATTAGAAAAAGAGAATGCATAAAATCTTGGATCTTAAATAATTTGAAATACAAGAAAGCAAAGCACTAGGATTCTTGTACACTTAAAAGTTTCTTCCAATCTAATGCAACTATCCCATAGAAGGTGCATAATATTCTGAATATATATATAGTTTAAAATGCATTTTAAATGGTTGAAACACAGATTTTTCCAGAAAAAAAATTGCTATCATGTCATCTGTCTAAAACCTGTTTCTATAGTCATTAGCTTTTACTCCCATTAGGCATTGGCAGAACAGTTAACAAACAGGACTTTTCCTCCTGGAAATGTTGTGACAAAAAAAGTAATTTTCTCATGACAATGTTTCCATATTTAGGAAAAATAGAGCAGATCTTTTTAACCATCTAACAAAATAAGACATTTCACTTCTGTCCTAGTTCAGCAGGAGGGACCAGTTATCACTGTGTGGGGGTGATCAAAGTTATGTATTCTACCCCCATCTATTCATTTCCCGAGAACAATGCAGCTGCCCAGCGGCAGCTGAGGGAGTCATTAGCACCTTCACACCCAGCCTGAGGGGGTGTGGCTGCTAATGGGCCATCAACAGTTCAACAATACCCCATGACTCATCGAGTTAATCATCCATTGTGTGAGTCCCCGCCCTGGGGGAGGGACTGGGTGCTCCCTGAGGGTACATAAGTGGGGCTCAGAAGACCTTGAGTATGACTTATTGGATCCAGAGGAGCAGCAGGACCTTGATAGGAGGAAACTACCACTCTCGACCAGACCACAACCATCATCTGCACCAACAGGTTCTTCACTTCCTTTTGCTTTGGACTCGGGGGAACCACGCGGGTCTCAGCACAAGGGTTAACAAACCCCTTTAGGCTTGTGCCCTGGGACAGTGGGTTATACTGCTGGGTTTTGATGAGTTGAAAGCAGTTTTCTCTTTGTGTCAGTGTATTTATTGTAATATCTTTCACTAAATTGTAACTCTGACTTATAATCTCTCTTGTGGTGGGTCCATTTCTCCTGCCGGTTTACCTTTAAACCAGCACAACTTCAGAATCAGGAGTATAAATCTGAGTCTTCTTTGTTGATTATTAGCAGATTATGCCATCATGACCCAAATGAAATACATAGCTATTCGTTTTGAAACAGGAATGCAGTGACTTCGGCGGGGATGGAGCTAACTTTCTTCATAGCATCCTGTAGGAGGCCAGAGGATTAGCTGACTGGCTCAAAGCTACCAGGTGGGAAGTGGTGGAGGAAAAAGGCGAGCTGTACATATATGGGGTGGTGCACTGCTCCACTCCTTTGAGCCTTCTTGCACTGTGCTGGGTGGCACAGGAGCATTTGAAAAGTCAGCTGCTGTCCTGCACTATAGTGGGGGTAGTTGACCACACAGGACCAGGAATATTCTGGCTCTGTGTAAAATGGAGGAAGGAGACTTTGGTGATGCAATTAGCATAAGGTTACCTGGAGGGCCCCAGCAGATTGTAACAGATAAGAGTATGGAGAAGCATGAGCTGCATGGCACATTCCACTACCCTGGATTTAAAAACAGCTGAGATCACTCTGGATCCTAGCGTGGTGACTATCTACCTCTCCTCTCCTCCCCTCCCCTCCTCTCTTCTTTCTCTTCTTCTTCTCAAAATATATTGTAAGCAGGACCAAGAAAAATTCTAGTCATTGCCTTGTAAACTGCCTTGTTGTGCCTGGATAAGTTAACGATTTAAACTTTACCAAGTGCCTTATTCCATTGGAATATTCTATAATTTGCAAGTAAAAGTTGTTTTGAATCTCCTGAGAATTTTGTTTTTCCTTCCTATGCACTGCCCAGAGTAAATCCAACTCTCTTCACTTAAACCTGCTGAGCAGACTGAGGTATTACACAGCCCATATGGTGCTGTGTTTTACATTTGTGACCAAAACAGTGTTGATAGCAGTTTTGACTTTTACAGAGCAGTGCTTATGCAGTATCAAGGCCTTCTCTGTTTTCTACTCTGCCTAATCAGTGAGTAGGCTGGGGTTGCCCAAGAGCTGGGAAGAGACACAGAGAGGAGACCTAATTCAAAGTGACAAAACGGATATTCCATGCCGTGAAACATCATGCTCAGAACTAAATCTGTGGGAATTTTTCCAAGGTAGCCATTGTTCATAGACTGACTGGGCATTGATCTCCCAGTGATGATTTTTGCATCACTTTTATTTTTTTTTTCTTCTTCACTTGTTAAACTCTCTTTACCTTGACCCATGAGTTTTCTCACTTTTGCCGTTCTGATTCTCTCCTGGTCCTGCTGGGACAATAGTGAATAAGGAACAGATTAGGAGCTTATTTGCCAAGCACAGGGAGAGAAAGATTGGTTATTAACTAACTATGTAATTTTTAATTTAAAATAATCCATAGAAATTGACTTGGTTTAAGTAATTTACATAGCTGAGTAATCAGTGGTGTGATAGAATACTTTATTAACAAAATAATATGATTTGGCTATACTAAATAATGAATATTGCCAACAAGCTTTGGATAAACCACTGCTCCTTTGCTGAGGGAAAGCTTTCCATGAGAAATCAGTTTGTTTGACAGTGTTTGGCTGTCATTTTTAGACTTACCATGTGAAATCACTTTTTTCCCAGTAGATCAGATTTTGTTACCTCTACTGAGGTAGCAAAAAATAAATTTCCTTAGCTTGGAAAGTGATGTATGGTACTAAGTCAAATTCCACAGAGATTGAAAATCACTTTTAACATTAACAGCGACAACTAAATGTTATGGTTTGATGAAAGAATTGCCACTATGATTTGTTTTTATTGTTGTTCATCGATGGACCTTGAAGCCTGACAGCATTATGATTGTTTTATATCTTCTAACCTTTTGTTAGACAGATTTTCTTCATAATGTTTGAAGATAGTCAATTGATGATGCAAGGATCTCAGATGGAGCCATATTGATATCAAAGTAAATATAGAACCAAATCATGCTTTCTTTTGAAGAAAAGCATGTAGTACATCAGTGACTCCAAGTAACCACATTTCTTTATGTATTTGAGTATGACAGCGTGGTAGAACGCTCCCCCTTCCTGTTCCCTCCTGGCCACGTGGCCCCCGAGATGTCCCAGGAAAGAGATACACAGAGACCACAGGAGGGGAAAGCAGAGAAAGGGTTTATTCACATGGTCAGGGGTATTCATAGGGCTTTAGGGGATTTTTTGTCATAACCAATAGAAATTGAGGGCTGACAATCAATGGGGAAAAGGTTAACAGAGGACCAATAGACTGGCCAATGCAAATTCCTGCATACTAATTAGGAAGATAAGAGTTTTTTCTCAAGGGGTCTTGGGAAGGAGAAGGGTTGTTCAAGATAAAAAAAAAAAAAGGCAAAGGATCCAGTTTACAATACAGTAAACGTCTCAGTTTTTAAGGCACTTTGGCTGGTTTCTTCATTTTCTTCGCAGGCCCACTGCTACATTTGAGTGGACCAATTTTCAGAATATGGGTGGATCTTTTTAGATTTTTATACAAAAGTATATAGTTTGAAATGCAGTCATGTGACTGATATAGTTCTAAAAAGACAGCTCTATAGCAGGCAATATCAAATATTGTGGGAAACATAGACAAATTAATCCAAATATTTATTTTACATACACGTCATCTATCAAGTATGTTTATTCCATGCTAACCTGACATGAACAAATCTCCTACCTGTGGTGAGATTTATAACAGAAATGTTTGTCTTTGGAACAACTTACCTTCCATTCCAGTTCTGAGCTGTCCTGGAATGGAATGCAATAAAAGAGCAAGGATAGGTGAGATGGTGTATTTCAGATAAATATGAGAGTAATGAAAATAAAGGCCATCTGATATGAGTGGAGAAAGGCTATTTTTTTTTTTTTGCTACCACACAACACATGGAGAATACAAGTAGGTGAAAATGTTTCTAATGTTTTTAAACAAAATAAAAAATTTAGAAAAGAAAAAGTAAAAAAAAAAAGGAAGAAAGGAAATTCTTAAATTAGAAGGTCAAGTCAAGTTTTCATTTTTATCACAACATCTAAAAAAGATAAATTAAAATGAAAATATATGAAAATATTTTCTTAAAGGGAGCTTGGTATGATGAAAAATTGTCTGTGTTAGTTGTGGTGTGATAAAACCCTGCATAATTTTGGAGAACAAAACATTAAAACAGATAATTTTGAGAAATTAATTTTATTTTTGGCAAAAATGCTTAATCTTTTGTTTGCATAAGGCTGAGTTCAGAATTCGTTAGAAAATGTCCCCAGATTTGAGGAAATTATTTCCCTTATCTTCTCTTCGATGTTCATCTGTGTGTATAAGACAAGTAAGTGGGGGAATATGAGACTATAGTGCGACAGTTTTGATTACTAGAGCAAGAAGTAAAATAAACCAACTGAAGTAAGGGAAATAAACATTTCTGGAATAATTCCCATGGAACTTGACCAATGCTGTATATTCCAAAGGGAATTTTTGTGGTCATAGTCTCACATTGTGTAAGATGCTTTAGTCCTATTAAAAATTGACTTTGTAATTGTTGAACAGCTTATACACTTGTATATCAACAAGGGTAACTGTTAAATAGGCATGACACCTTATTACTCAAAAATGAGAGTTTCTAAGCGCATAATAAGGCACCCTTAATTTTTGCATCCAACTAGAAAGCAAGGCTAGAGTGAAAAATAGAAAATTGTAAGGACAGTTGGAATGATTGACCATGAGCAATTTCATGTAAGTCTAGTGAGGAATGCAAGGGTTCACTGAGTTCAATGGTAAAGCAGTTCTATATTCTTATTTATTTGAAGATCTGTGGACAACAACACAGAAGCTTAAAAGGCTTGGCAGGCCCATAAACTTTTTAAAATTTGCTTCCATTTTAAGGTCTCTGACAGTTTAAATATTTTTATGAATTTTATTTAACTTTCTTGTGTTCCAAAAGGCAACTGTGTGGCAATTTGAAATATTTTGTTCTGATTTTTTTCACGAACCCACAACTAGCTCCAAAGAAGGCATACAAAATAATGTAAAAAGATATCAGTATCTGGATTTTTTTTTCCTCAAAAATAATTGAAACTTCAATATTGAAAATTAGATTTCTGGGGCTAATAGGTACTCTTATGTGTAAGAAAGTTGGACTTGATTTCTCTCTGGTATGAGAACCTTTACAGTCTCAGTTCTAGAGTCAAGACTTAATAAGTTTCAGTAAAAACCCATGTCAAAGGGACAATGGGCACAACACTGTAATGCTTCTAAATCATTTAAGTATATAAAAGTATATACATCTACATTTGCTGTTGCTCCAGAAAAGCCAAAATTGTAGATTAAAGTTTAAAGATATCATTTTTATATTTTGGGGTTTTTTACATTTTTTGAAAGAAGCAAGATACTACATATAGATATGGATACTACATCAGGATATATCACTTTCCCCTTATACCTACCTTCTGTATAGCAGGAGGAAGATAAGAAGCTTTTAAAAGTACAAATTTGTGAGTGTATAATTTGAGAAACTGTATTCTCAAAAATAATTTTGAATTTTGAATAGGAAATTATAAGTTTGAAAACTTCTTCAAAGCCTGTCAAAATGAAAAAAGGTTTTAATTATCCTACAGAACAATACCACTCTCAGCTACTGTTACACATGATATTTCAATGGTGTACTTTATTTATTGATTAAATAATTAATCCCTTCTTTATTGATCCAGAAAACATTGGAAGTCTCATAAAGATTTTCCTTTGCCTTTTACCAAATTAGATGAGACTCCAAATGAAACAAGTTAAACAAAAATAACATTGAGTCATCTAGTGATTACAAAAAGAAAATAAGGGCAATAAAATAGAGAAGTTTAAAGTTTACTAAAGATAGGAATACTGTTTCTATCAAAAAGAGGCAGAAGTGTAAGGAAGTGCCAAACTTTCTGAATGATGAATTGGTTAGGTACTGAAATTCGTGAAACAAATGAACACTTTTAATCCTGACGGTTTCAGAAAGTCAAATGCACAATCCCTACTCATTCTTGGAGTCATTAGCAGAAGGTGAAAGATTTACCCTTTGGACAAATGTATGGCTCCTCTTACAGAGGATTTTATTCATATAAAACAGTTCAGAGACATGCTATACTTAGCAAAATCTGGCCATCTACTATTCTGCAGATAGCCAAACTGTTGTGGTTTAGGGGTGGCACTCCAAAACCACAAGCCACTCCTCCAGACTGCCTCCGGTGAGAGATAAAAGGCAGAGATTATGGTTTGAAAAGAGAATTATTTACTGGAAACAGCAATTAGATAAGACAAACAGTAACAGTAAAAATATTAATAAAAAAAAGTAAAGAAAAAAGGGTGATTTACAGGCCAAAAATGCTAACCAAGCCTGAGCTGATGTGATGCAACCCCAAGACAATGAATGAAATGGTGGATGGACCCTATGCACCCTGCCTCTCTTCTTGACCACAAGCAGCTCTCCCTCCCTTTCTCGAAAGAAAGAGTCTCTTACTTCCACCCAGTGAAGGTGACATGAGGTGGTGTAAATAATAACCTAGACATGGCCACATGGCTCCAGGCTGCATCCTCTCACAGTTACCATGAAAATATTAACTCTGTCCTGGCCAAAAACCAGGACACAAACACTTCAAATTAGTTGACATATCCGCTTATTGTTATTGCTTCAACTAGAGTAGAGTAAAATATTCCACAGATTAACTGGATGGAGAAGAAAACAGAAGTCTTCTAGAATTTTCTTTCTCAGAAGGATAACCAAAATGAAAAAAAAATATTTTATGCATGGTGAAATTTAAAGTTTTTACAGGGAGATAAAAAGGGAACAAAAATAACTCACACATAAACGTATAAGCTATCTAAACAATAGAATATCACCAGGATTATTCAGCTGGTAATTAACTACCAGTCCAAGTCAAAAAAAGTATGCAGCTTCATTGAAAAATCCAGTCTATAAGGTCCTTTTGCAAATGCATATGTGAAAAAGCCCAGAACTAACCAACCAACCAAAAACTAAAATAAAAATAACAGTTTGGAAATAAACAGAATTGAAGATCATTTGGAATCTAGAAGTCTGTGAATGCCTGACCCAGAATCCTTTTAAATCAGTTTAACTGTTTGAATTGAGCTTTGAATCAATCCTCTGGGATGATTCTTACAAAAACATTGACACGCATGATATATGTTGCACAACATGCCGGAAAAATTGAAATTTGAAAAAGATCTGTTGCTCATCTATGACTTATACACTATTTTCTTGCACTTCATAGTCATTGATGGTTTTCAGATTAGGCAAGACTCCTGAAACAGTATTTTGTAAACTTTTATACTTGTCCAGGGACTATAGGATGATCTCAGAGTGGAATCTTATTTTCAAACATGTAGAAAAACAGAATTGAAGCCATCAAGAAAAGCAATTCTGCTACTGGTTTTATATATGAGAATTAGTCCAATTAGTCCAAGTAGTGTAAATTTTATTATTTCAAAGCCTATTCCTTTAAAGAACTAATAAGTGTATTTTGTTTTTTGGGGTTTTTTTTTGGTTGGTTGGTTGGTTGTGGTTTTCTTTTTTTTTTTCCCATGGACTGTAATTTGTAGGTATATTAATCTTCTTAGAAGCTCCCATATCCATACTGACATACCCACTTTGACAAAGTAGGTCACAATTTATTGAGAAAGTCACTAAGCAGACTTTATTCTTAGAAAAAAAGTTTACTATTTGAGTGCAGTGGAGTCTTTAAAAATGAGTAAACCACAGAAACGTATGCAATCTTTGCTCACCAGAGCTAGGTTTATGTCCCCAGAAGCCCTCTACAACAATCTCTATTGAATATTGTGACACTTCAGATTAATTATCAGATTCTCCCCTGCTAAACTCAGCCAACAAGCCACTCATGACTCAAGCAGATGTTTCTGCACTTTAGGCAAACTGAAACATGTTTGTATTCCCATTACTCCCCTATCTCCCTCACCTGTGACAAAAACTTTTAGCAGAGACATTACAGTAATTTTACCCACAAGAAACAAGATACTGGCCCATCAGTAATGGTTCAGAACAGCCTAAGTTTCCATCAACCAGCATACAGTGCAATCTAGGGGATGGAATATTGCAAAAATATATGGATTAGCTTCATCAGTATAACTCTACTGATAGTTATTTTATTTACAGGGCAAAAAGGTACAACCTGCTCCTTGAAAATGCTCCCTAGGAAAAATGTATTTGTCTGAGCTTTTTTCACTAAAGATTTTCATGAAGCTAGAAAGGGTAAAAAGTAGCTCTTTGAGATAAACTGGTTTTCTGTGTCCTGAATAAAGCTAAGCAGAGGCAGGATGGACAGTTGCAGGTATTAGCACAGCAGTAAGACAAAACGGTGTAAGAATCAAAGGAGTACAACAAGTCTTCCCCTGGATTCTTTTGTGGCCCTTGGGTACCCTGAGGAAGACCCCTATGGGGAAAAGAAGAGACAGCTTTCCTCCAGATGCTGCAGCATATAGTACTATACCCACAGGTGGAGACTCAGCGCTGCTAGGAGTGGGTTCAGTGCCTGCAGCTGGATCTCTATGCTCAGCCTCTGCTGTCCTTTTGATCTCTGAACATTAGTACTCTTCTAACTCCCACACATACTTTTGTAGTGTCTTTTTATCCTTCAGTTCCTGCTTTTCTTAGGGAGACAGAGAAAATATGACAGGCAGTCTGCTTTTATTACCTCTCAGTTGCTATTTCAAAATACTTAATCATCCAAGTTAAATTGGATTAAAAAGAACTGTGGAGATCTGTATGAATAGGCTGAGCAGAACTGTATGGGAATGGCACATTTCTTCCTGAATGTGTCACTTTTTCAGTGACATTCCACTTCCATTTCCACTTGATTTTTTTCGTCCTTCCTCACCTCTTTGATTCTGTCTCCCGCCTCAAAAAATTAAAAAAAAATCCACGATTTTTCAGGAAAATTTGGAGCAATCTTTTATTTTGGAAATATTTGCTCATCTGTGGGATTTTGTGGGTTTGTGTAGTTTTAATTAATTTCCTTTCCAGTGAAATATGTGATCCATAATGCTAATCCATTCCTTTGATTTTTTTTTCTTTTTGGTTAATATCGGAACCATTTTTTAGTCCCAACCTAGCTTTCATCTAATTTCTTCTCTACTTTCAGACTCCATTTTAGAAAACACACATCCTTCTAAATTCCTTGTCACATTCCTACTTTCTGTATGACAGAAGACTCAAAGTTTTGCCTTTTCAGTTGGATGTTTTTGGCATTCCTGCTGCCTATGGATCAATGCCTTAGAGCCATCATGGTCACTGGAATAGCACAAACTTATTTCCTGTCCTTGTCTGGAACAACATAACTGTGATGTCAGGATGCAGAGGCTGGCACCACCATCATTTTCCTGGTTGGAGGACAGTGACCAATTGCTTTTGGGAAAGATATAAATGAACTGCATCTCTGAAGCTTGCAGCATATTCAAAATCTATGGAAAGGGAAACTTTATTTTTGCTGCAACCATGGTCAGAAAAGGTTTAGGTGTTTCTAGAAATACTGCCTTGTTGAAAGTTTCAGCTTTAAATTTTAACAAATCTCTTCCATTAAAAATTGTGATATTATTCAAAGTTACAACCCAAAAAATAATAACAATTAAAAATATTAAAATCTAGAAACATTCTTTGACAAACTATTAGTTCCAGATTGTAGAGAAACTGGGTTATCAAAGAAACTGTCATGGTGACCTAAAATGTGTTTATATTCAAACAACCATTTTGTTTAGCTTGAGAGCATAAGCTTTGCTTTTCAGGATGAAATCTTCCCAGAAACTGAAAACAAATTAACTTAGGCTAAGATAGGCATATGACATAGGCAGTAAGAGTATTAATGTTAAACTATGACAGTTATAACCTACAGAAAATAGGATCTTTTAATGAAGGCATCATAAAACTTTAATCAAAGACAGTTGAACCATTCATTTTTTTTAAAGAGTATTAATTCTTTCAATATGTATTAAAAGTGGGAGTTTTGAATACAATAAAATATTTTAGAAATAAAAATATCTACTCTTTCTTCAATCCTGATTATTCAATTGAAATATTCTGTCATGCATTCTTTGAGAGCTCTGCTACTGCCCTGGATAATGAAAGGACCTTTGTAACTAGTGTACTTTAATTACCATTTTCTCATTCATGCACATTTTTTTCAAGTCAAACTTTTCATTTGTTTCAAGATCATAGGAGATAGGTGTAGTATATAAATAATATATTCATATCAATTTTTGCACTTATGCAATTATTTCTAAGTAGAACATGGATAAATGCAAATATTTTGTTTTTACTATAATTTAAAAGAATAATTTGAAATCTTCATATTTCAAAGTAATTTTTTCTGTCTAGGAAAAATAGCTGCTGTACCTCTCCTGGGGATTGATGAAATCTCTGTCTGATTTCACCTTTGCAAATCTGAATATATATATGTGTGTGTGTGTGTGTGTATGTATGTCTGTGTTTGTATATATACACACATATGCATATACATACTATCATACATACATATATATATGTGTGTGTGTGTTGTATCTCCAGAACACTGTGAGCAAGGATCATTGATAATGAATTTCTGAAATGTGCAGGGAAAATATCACTATTACATTGCCATTTTAGACACCTAAGTTTCTTTATAAAGAATTATCTAAGGGACTTTAAAAGTATAATTTTGCTCTTGTTGTTAAGGTGATTTTTTTTCACCATGTTACCAGCAGCAAGGCTGTTTACAAACCACAGTTGTCACTAGGGGTTTTCAGTCACAAAGCCTTCTTGTTTTCTTATTACACTCCATGCTACTATCCTGGCTGAATAATTGTCACCCACTAGATATAGCCAAAACGTCAGCAACTGTGATGAAGAGAAGGAAAAAGAACTAATTTGCTATAAAAAGCCTTATGCTGTGATGTTTTTTAAAGCTGATGCTGTCAGTCAGTGCCCATCAGTATTGCTTATGCAAAACACAAGGCTTACTATTGATTTAATTAACTGGAGTTGAGATAAAGTTTAGCTATGCAGTGCAGCAATTTTCAGGATGTTCACAGGGTTTCACAGAATGTATTGTGAGACAGGAAAAATGCAGAACTGAATGGATGGGACACAGCTCTGGGGCCAATGACTGACAGACTAACAAAGAAGACTGCATATGTATCAAACACCTGGGCAAAATGTTCTGTTACTGGTATCCGAGATAAAATAGTTGGAAAACATATGCAGGGAAGTCAGTTCTGATTTCTCTTTCCATTATCAGATGCCAACACAAATCAAGAAACTAATCAGGTCAGCATTTGTTTTGTGATTATCACAGGAATAGTACTTTTTAATGTAATTGCCTTTAAAAGAACATAATGCCCATTTTTAAAAGACCACAGGATAACATCACTAGTGACAAAAAGACACATTGGTTAGGCTATATATGTAAATAACTTTTAAAATCTGATTTTGTCATTTGTTCACTTTCAGGTCTTTATTACATTTGATCCACACTGGGAAAATGAATGTATGTGACAAGATTAAAAATGTTTGTTTTTAACTACAGCAATTAACAAGATCTCTTTTCCACCTTCAGCATGTACTAGTGATTTTATTTTTATATATCTGTATGTATAGATGAGGTTGTGCGTCTGTACTGTATACATACTACTAAAATAGTAACAGTGTTGCAAAAAATTCAAGTCTTTGAACTAATACTTTGTCTCAAAAATCTCTTATTGGTTTGCAGATTCATTGAAATAAGTGTCTCTTAAAACTTGAAATATGTGGTTCCTGTGGACTAATAGAGTAATCAGAAATATTTATGTGAGCTTCATTCTCTGTGCATGAAAGCTGTTTTAAAAAGACTTTGTGAATTAGTCTTAGATATCAGTGTTCCTAAGTTCTGCTTGGTAGGGAAAAAGTTGCTGAATTCTGCTAGGAAGCTGGTTGCAGAGCATTCCTTGCTTCAGACTTTCCTTTGCCCACCTTGTTGTTGACAGCATCGTAGGTCTGCCACCATCCAACAACAAAGTCAATCTGCTCTCTTTGTATCTGACACCTCTGTTCCCTTCCTCAGTGGCAGCCACCAGCCAGTCTTTGTTTTTCATGTATTATTGCAGGAAGTTCAGTGGATCATACAAAGGCTAAAAGGAAGTTTTACATAAACACAGACATAGAGATAGATACAGCTATAAATGTAGGTGGTATGCATACACACATACACACATGTATTTCTCTATGTATTTATGTGTCTCTATACAGTAATGTGTATTCATATATATATGTACACTTAATGAAAGATAAATTGCATGATCACAATGCAATATAAAAATTAGCAAAGAAACTTGATTTTTCAAAATAGGTCAGCTGGAGGAAAACCTTTTGGCACATTAAAAATGTTGTTGCCTTAGACTATTACAATATTTCTTTCTCCCCCTCCCCCCCAAATTTTAGGAGTAATTTGTCTTAAAGTAGTAAGCTGATGAAACTCTCCATGTTTTATTCAGTAACATTGGTAAAGAATGGTGCACTTTGTTTCTCATGAGCCAATTGATTATATAATTATTCAGATGCTAGCAGAGTTCTATTAATATATAATAAAATTTATATAGCTGTTATGCAGTTTGGCTGTATGTTGATTCAATGGGTTTCTAAAAATCACAAATGCAATGAAGACCTCTTCATATACTACATTTAAGTGTCTGGGATCTAGCTAAAATGTCCAAAATTCAGATGGCTCTGATATCTGGAAAACATACCAGGAACAACACAGGAAGCCAACTGTTCTGATAGGTACAGGAGGAAGATATCGTGATGAAAGAATAAGAAGATGGTGATAAGTAGTTTGGGGGAGATGTAACAGAGAGTTCCCTTCTGATTGTAACAGACAGTTTGTACAGAAATGTGGCTTGTTTTCTATGCAGTCAGAAAATTTATTTTGCATTCTTTTGGTTGATAAACTCTTAAATATTAGAGGATAAACCCAAGAAAATTTCCCAGGTAAAACAATCAAATAAAAATCCTTGGCATAGACAGAAGGCTGAACATAGGTGATAACTTTCAGAAGAATGTCCTTTAAAGTCTCAGAGAAAGAAATGATATCTTTATACATGAGTGAAGTAACAAAACTAAGATGACCTTTAAAAACAATAAGAGTTAAACACTGCATGGCTTAACAATGATCAACCAAATGACGATTCCTGACCATACAAAGGTGGTCCAGATACATGTTTTGATACAGAGCTGGTGCAAAAGTAGAAAGAACACAAACTCTTTTTCTTACATTCTTTCCTCAAGTATATGCATTGTATATATAGTATATGGTCATTGCTGGAGGTAGGTTACTGCTTTAAAAGAACATTTATTCTTGCCTATAGGGGTGTTCTTATTTTGTGACACATTCTACTTTCTTTTCTTTTTTTTTTTTCCCTCAGATGTTTTTAAGTACAATATCTTTCAATAAAATAATTTTCCTGAATAAATATGGCCTAGATAAAGGCTATTCCCTGGTAATATTTGGGAAGGCTTGCAAATTAACATAAATATTTCAGACAACAATGCCAAGCAAGATTTTACTTTCAGCATTTGCCTGCAGAGTATAACAAGAACAGCCAAAAAACTTTTTTTTTTCATGTATATCTAGTGATTTGGTCAGTGTTTAATTTTTCACTTCACCTCTAAACCACTCTGTACTCATGCCTTCTATAGTCCATACTTAAGGATATGTTTGGCTTTAAAACAACATATCTGTATAAATTTTTCATGATTCACTGTGTTTGAGACTTCTTATGCAGAGTGACCAGTGCAAAAGCAGTTTGAACTGCTTCAATTAGCAATATTCCTGCAATAGCTTTTTGCAGGTGCTGGCTCTATTGCCTATTGCTGTTACTTTCAGTGACAGCACAGAAATACCATTAAATTTATTGAACCAACTTGCATTCATTGTAAAGTTTCTGGTCTTTTAGCAGTGCAATAGTTAGAGCATCATTAATTTATTTCAAATTGCTTAGCAAATATATTTTTCTTTTTGTTTTGTTTTTCATCTTTGGTCTACATCAGTTATGAAGTAAAACCTGTCACATGAACCTCTTGTCTTTGTGAAATGTCAGGATTCTTCACATACTCAGTAAAAATACAGTAAAATGAAATAAAAAAACCCCTTATCTCCCTTCTTCTATTTTTACAGATTTCTGACAATACATTTTTGACGATGCTTTTTACAGTACAGTACAAAATGACCCAAACCAAACTAGTAAGAGTTCTGAGTTAATTTTCACATTAGAAAGGAATATTAGGAATAAAATTAGGAATAAAATGTGTATTATGTATTCAGAGTAGAAAGGGCGACATAAAACTGGTTAAAGATAAATGAGAATGAAGACATACATAAGTAAGAAATGGTCAAAGCATTAAAAAAAAATGAATACACATGGGCGAGGAGTAAATATGTAAAAGGATGTTAAGGTGCCAATACACAAAAGGGTACAAAGACATCAAATACTTTATTCAAAATACAGTAAATGAAGGGGCGAGAACACTGGTATGCCTGTAAACAGAGATGAAGGAAGCAGAAGAGAATCAAATGAAAAGTATCCAGTTGTGAACAGAAAAAAAAAAGACAAACTCTAAAATCATAAATAAAAGTGTAAAAGCATAAAATAACTAACAAAAATAGTGTGGGAAGAGTAGTATAGGAAACAGAGAACACAAAGCCTGAAATAGCAATAATTTATTTTATACTGTGTTCTATAAGAGGTTTGTTACATTCCTGTCTTCTGTCTCAACATCTTCTTAAGTTACAATATTGCATGACTGTATTATTACTCATTGCATGTCAAATTTAATCTTATTTCCACATTAATCCCAAGTAAGCACAATGGAATGATAGAAAAATTTTACATTGTCTTAGTAGCTGGCTTTTCCATCAAAGCAAAATATACACTCAGAGAAAAAAAAAAAAGTTTCATACGTCTATGGCACTTCTACCAGTATTCATAAAATAATTTTTAATAATCTCTGATCTGATAGTAATCTGAGGGGCAATGCATTAATTAAATTATATCCCAGGGAGACTAAGAGTTATTATATAAGTAGTTTAAATCTTGCATTTCAATATCTTTTTAATAATCAAATTATATTAATGGCAACATATTACCTTCAAATACAATGTAATTACACTGTATAGTAGTCCCTTTCATACTCTGTGCAGTGCTGATCCCTCCTTCTCAACAAAGTTGTAGCAGAAAGCGAAAAGATTCACAGAAGGATGACCAGATGTATGGAATGGTTTCCTTAAACTGGACCTCAGACTATGGTGGTTCATTCTGTAAAACAGGCAGCTGAAGAGACATCTACAAAATCATGAGTTGCATGAAAATGTGGAGGGGAATCAGCTCTCTACTCTTTATTTCTGAAGTGCAACTGGAGAGTATAATTTGACACTAGCATTTGACTGCTACATATTTGGCTGGATTTTGTTGTTGTTGTTTGGGGTGTTTGTTTGTTTGTTTTCCCAAAAAGATGTGTTTCTTCTGATAGTGTCAGGATTAGTGGGAGAAGCTAAGGAAAGTTTTGGCTCTTAAAGCTGAAATAGTTACAAATGAAGGTTGGATGAGTTCATAAAAGAGAAATCCTCTGAAAGTTACTGATGGCTTAAGCCGCATCATTCTCATGCAATCTGTCAGAACAAACTGTTGAAAATTAAATAAATATTCAATGGAAATAGCTGGCTTATTCTTATTTTCCACAGTCATCTGCTTTGGGCTGCTTCTGAAGGGAGAAAAAAGATACTGGTTTAGCTGAAGTTCTTAAAATTCCTGGTGTAATGCTTTTTATGTTTTTATCATTGCTGAGCTTAGTATACATTGGTGATTTGCATTCTCTAAATTACATCACTCCAGCCATAATTCAGTGTTCCTCCATCCCTATAGAGTTTGCAACACAACTGTATCACCAAAGTTTCCTCAGGCTAACTCTGCTCCATTTCATATTTTCTTTCCTTCTGCCATTGTTTTGACTCCTATCACCATGCAGTACAGCAGCTCTAATGTTATCTATGCCTGTGCAGTACAGCATGTTTATTTGCCAAAGGACACACTTTTAAGAAAGAAAGCACATCAAATGTCTGTCATTTAACAAATAAATGATTAATGCTTGGTTTAATTGTTAGACAAATAATTTGTGCTCTGAATCAGATTACTGAAGGTGAAATGATCAGATTTACTCTAAGAATCCTTAGTTTGATCTCTTTAACTGAAATGGATGCCTTTCCATATAAGAGCTCTGTGTGGACAAAGGGTATTCCATGAAAGAAAAAGCCTCATTGAAAATGTATCAACCGGCTCAATTCTTATGGTACAGTCAGATGAAGTGCAGTGTTGGCTGCACTTTGTCAACAGTACATAGTACAAGTCACGATGAAAGCCCCTCAAACTGACAGTCTGTGCTTTAGCTCATGCACTTCAAAACAGGAGAAGCAGAAAGGTAAATATCACTTTTAAAAATTCCAACATACTTGGTTCCATGTAACTGATTGGATGTTTCATGAGACAAAAAATACAAGTATGTGTATGTTCATCTGTTGTGGTTTAACCTCAGTCAATAAGTAAGCCCCACACAGACATTCACTCACTCCCCCGGCCCTGGCCCAGGACAGGGGGAAGAGAATGGAAGGGGTTAAGGTTAGAAAACTCAAGCGTTGAGACAAGAACAGCTACTACTACTACTATTACTGACAATAATAATTTGCAGTGAAAAGGAAAATAACAAAGAGAGTAAAACAAAACCCAAGAAAGAAAAGTGATGCAAATAGAAACAATTGCTCACCACCAACTGATGCCCAGACACCTAATTTTCTAAATCTGCACTGTAAATATTTACATCTGAGCCAATCACAGTAGATGTGTGACTAGTCAATGTAGTAAAATACATCCTTCTGAGGTAAAATTCTTAGCATCCTGAAGTAATCTACAACAATTCAGTTGAATAGTGGGCTGAGAGGTATACTTCCATTGACACTGTGCATGGAAGAAATCTATCTTGATTAGCTCAGACGAGGGATTCATGCCATGGACATTTAAGTCAGGTGGTATCAAACCAAATCATATGATATGGACCAGCAACACAAGATCCCTGTGTCTTCACTTGCTCAAAATTAGAATAAGAAGGATTGCTCAATTCTGTTTTCTTTTGGATATCTGACCATCACTGACATGCTGGAAGAGAAGTTGTAGAATTCTGAGCAGTTGTGGAAAATCAGTCTTTCCAGTAAATAAATAAGATTTTTAAAAAGTACTGCTTTCATGATTTATCTAATCTGATGTAAATAATTTACAGTAATATATGTGAGAACAGGAGGTCTGAGTAGGCTGGTGTGAAATTTGTGTCTAGAATGAAGACTGTCTTTTCTAATGAGGGGCAGTTGAGAGTTACCGTATGCTCCTAACTTTCAAATTAGTAAAGCCATCTGTTAAACAAATTGTTTGGGATTTTTTAATTTTAATTTTATTTCTTTTATAAGTAAATTTAGTTATTAAGCAGTGATCCTAATTCAAAATTTTTTACCTGGAAAATGAGACGCATCAGTTTTTGACAATATTATAGGACTTGAAAAATGTTAAGATCATAAAATAGTGTCCCTAACAGTTCAGCTCATTAGCTATTATCTATAGTCTTTCACATTAAAAAAACCCAAAAAAAACAAACAGTGAAACCTTGCAGATCCTAGCTTCGCTACAAAACATGCTACTCATATATTAATGTTTGTAGCCTATTAAAAGCCTCAAACACATTTATTTTCATGGCAAAGAGTGTCAGGTCTCAGAGATGGATAAAGAGTATACATGGAGAAAATTTGTATTTCCAAAACTCAGGGCTCTATCAATCTTGAAATTTAATTATTTTCTACTCAAAATAAGTCTATGTCAATATTTAAAATAAAGAAAACAAACATACAAATAAAAAAAACACTATCAAAATTAAATCCAACACACAGTAAATAATATTTATTTTATAAATTGAATCTAGTTATTCCAGAATTTGGTGCATTTTGCTTTTGGTAAATCTTAAGTAGTTTGGGTTACTTTAGAAATGTGTATTACTTTAGGAGTAACTGTTTAGAACCTTTTGTCCATCAGTGGAATTATAGATTGTCGTGGACATGTTAAGAACTTCATCTTTTCCAATTTTGCACACTTTTGTTACACACAAGTTGGTTACAGAAACTTGGTTATAAATATTTCACTCTTACCCCCACCTTCTTCATTCTTCCTTTTCTAGTGCAAAATATCTGTAAAACTTTTTCTTTTCCTTCCTTTTTTTTTTTCCCCCTTTTGAGGTTTCTCTACACATTCAGTAAATGTTAAACTGCATTTGCATAGTATGCCTGAACTGTTACAATCCTCCTCTTCACCTTGCTCATTCTCTGCCCTTCTCTGTTTGGTTCCGCCACAGTTAGGCTGTCTTTCTGTCAAAAAATCTGGAGTTCCTCACACCCTCTGTTGAATGTGTTCAACTCAGTGAACTAGTAGAAAAATATTTCCAGTTTGCTGTCCTTTTTTTATTTTTTTATTTTTTTTTTTTTTTAGTTTATAACCATTGACTGGGTAGTTTTTCCAAAGTTTGAATGAGATGACTGAATAAATTAATAGTACAAGCAAAAATCAGAGCTGACTTGAGGGAGCAAGAAAAAGAAAAGATAAAGTGAAGAAACTATCTTCATTTCAAAGGTAGGCTCAAAAAGCAGTATTTCATCCTTCAGCTATCCCCAGCACAGCACTTTACTCCACTTCATATTCAGTTTAAATGGAACGTTTGCAGCTGCATTTGCTTAAGAGAAATCAATAACCAGTTAGTAGCACTTATAGGCAAAGAATGTAAGAATTTTTCTATGTATTACTTACTGTTAATTGCAAGGTAAACACGATGAGCTTCAGATTTACAGATCCTAAAAAAATCTTGAGGAAGTTTTCCCTGTGTCATCTCTAGTTGGTGCACGTGGCTACAGTAAACTGCATTCCTACTTCAGTCTTACCTCTCTGCATGGTAAAATCGTGGAACAGATCCTTCTGGAAGATATGTCAGGGAATGTGAATGACAGTGAGGTAATTGGAGGCAGCCAATACACCTTCACCGCGGGCAAATCATGCCTGACTACTCTGGTGACACTTCTGTGATGGAGTGATTTCATCAGTGGACAAGAAAAGACTATGGATATCATCTACTTTGACTTCTGCAAGGTCTTTGGCAAAGTCCTGCACAAAATTCTCATGACTAAACTGGAGAGAGAGAGATTTGGTAGATGGACTATTCAATGGCTAAACCATTGACTAGATGGCTATATTCAAAGTGCTGCAGTCAGTGGTTCAATGTCCAAACAGAGATCAGTAATGAGTGGTGACCCTCAGGGTTCTGTACTATATCAGATAGTGTTCAATATATTACTAATGATACAGTGTGGATGATACCAACCTGAGTGATGCAGTTGATGTGTTGGAAGGCAGAGACTCTGACAAGCTCAAGAAGCAGGTCTGTGTGCTCCTTATGAAGTTCAACAAGGCAAAGTGCAAGGTCTGGAACCAGGGTTTGGGCATTCTCCAAAATCAGTACTGACTGGAGGATGACTACGTTGAGAGCTGTCCTGTGGAGAAGGACTTCATGATACTGATGAATGAAAAATTAGATATGAGCAGGCAGTGTGTGCTTGCAGCCCAGAAATCCATTCATATCCTGGTCTCCCCCAAAGAAAAGATGGCCAGCATGTCAAGAGAGGTGGCTCTCACCCTCTACTCTACTCTCTCAAGACCCCACCTGTATTACTGCATCCAGGTTAGGGATCTCCAGCATAAGAAAGACATGGAACTTTTTGAGCAGTTCCAGAGGAGGGCCATGTAAGTGACCAAAAGAGTGGAACACCTTCCTAGAAAGAGAAGCTGAGGGAGCTGGGGTCGCTCAGAGAGGAGAAAAGAATTTTCCAGTGAAAACTTTTCATGGCCTTTCAATTTCTTAAAGAAAGATGGAGAGAGTTTCCTATGGCTGAAGCAATAAGACACAGAGTAACAGTTTTAAACTAAAAGAGGGAAAATTCATATTGGAAATAAGGAATAAATTATTTACTATTGAGTTGGTGAGACACTGGAACCGGTTGCCTGGAGATGTGAATGTCCTATCACTGGAGGTGTCCAAAGTCAGATTGAACAGCCTTATGTAATGAAAGATGCCCCTGTCATGCTGAGGGGTTGGAACTAGATGATCTTTAAAAGTTCTTTTTGAGCCAAAACATTCTATGATTTTATCATTCTATGATTCTTCCATTTTGCAAGTAAGGAATCTCTGGATGGCAACTCACACTAATACTTAGATAAATGGTTTAGGACATGAATTACTTCAGACACATTCTTTACTCTGCCAGTATCAAATATATAAAAATTATTGTGTTACTATGAATCCATTTTGCTCTTCATCTGGATAGCAGTAATTTTTTTTTTTCAGTTTTTTTCTCTATATAATTCAGAGAAAGAAGGCTTTTTTCTCAAAAGTTTTCAGCCTATGTTATTTAATATTGCAATTAGGGGATTCAAGAATATTTACTTGAAAAGTAAATGGTGAAAATTGCTTTCCTGTACTACTCTGCTGTTGTTCAGATTCAAAGTTAAGACTGTTTTTGCAATTTCCTCAAAAGAAGAATAAAAAATAAATTAGTTTCTAGGTTGAAGATTCTAGAAGATTTATGAGGTTTTGTCTGGCTAGTTGCCATGGAGTTTAATGACTGTTGAGATAAGCCCCAAGGATTATGAAGTTTCAATGCTCAGAAAAAGTGCCATTCTTTGTTATATAAGGAATAAGTTCTCAAACCACTCTGATGTCCTTGTTAGGAGCAGCATAAAGAATAGAAAGAAGCTGGGACAGCTGCAGTTGTTTTATTTCTTTTTTTTCTTTTATTTTTCCCTAGTGATGTTTCAGGTGAAGCACCCCTGTTACATTTGTAATCTTTATCCCTTTCCCCTGGGGAATGGGAGGAGGCGATGTGGTGCCTCTTCTCTTGGTCATGAAGTCTTTCTTTTGCTACTTTAGTCAAATGCTCTCTTGGATTTGTAGCTATATTTAACTCCAGTATTTTCTGAGCCATCAGCAAAAGTATTGAAAATATCAACAAGAAATGATAATATGAACAGTGAAGGTGCTTTGATATTTTTTCTACACTAGGTCACATAATTTAGAAATAGGTGTTAAAAATGAGGTTATAATTCTTGTTAAAATATAAACACTGAAAACATAAAAAGGTATCCTTCTCTTTGATCTCTATTAGGAAAAAAAAAGGGTAAATTTTTATCAGCTTCAATGGATTTTGTTTTCACTGTGGAGAATTTAACATAGCTGTAAATTTAGTTCAGTTGAATAGCATGTCTTCAAATCAACTGTGGAGGATGTTATGTACTTAAATTTAATAAGCAAAGATGCAAAAGAGATTTAAGGTTCTTCAGTCTCTCCACAGGGAAGATGATGTGCTATCTTTCCAATTCCTGAGGAAGAAACAATTTTTTTAGCTATATTTTTCAGACCCTAACAGTATCCTTAAGCTAAGGGGTGTTTTTCCGTTACAGTAAGACTGGAATAAAGTAATACAAACCCAAAACCATTGGAAACTTGATCAAAATAAAGTGCACACTAAAGAAATATTGTGAACAATATTCAGCTGATAAACCTTCAAGAAATCTGCTATTACATTTGCAGCAACTTAACTTCTTGTGAGAAAAATGTGAAACTGGTTCATTTATTCTCTAAAGAAAACAAGGATTAAGAGCAGCTTTGCCTCCTTTGGTGCTTTTAAAATAATTTATATGGAAAACATCTTTTTATACAATTTTATTTAAAACCCAAAACTTTAACTTACCATTTTGCTTTCTTGGGAATATTGTCTGTTCTATAGAACTATTAATGAATATAGTAACACTATTCCTTTGACTTCTTAATCATTTTGCCAGTCAGCCAATTAAACACTCTGGTAATCACTTCTGAGAAGGCTAACAACATCTAATTTAGGAATGGGATTCAGTTTGTCTCCTCAACTTTTCAGACTAATATTTAGGCTATGTAATTTTATTGATTTGGGGGTTATAAAGTTTCACCACACATACAAGCACAGCAGTTCAGTGGTATTTGAAATATGGCACATTGGCTAACCTCCAGTTTCCACTGCAAAACTTCACAGGTAGTCCGTAAGTCTTGTGTAACATCATCTTATCCCATGGGTATTTGGTTGTATAAGAAGTCTCAAAGACCCATAGATACCATGAATTAAGCTCAAGATCTCTATGGAGAGTAATGAAAGCTTGGATATCAACTTCAGCGCAGATACGAGCATTCAGTAAAGTGATTTGACTCACTCATTGATTGCTGATACCTTAATTTCACATCGAATCCCACTCAGATCTTAATTTGGTAGATGAAATATGGACATCTTGTACAATCCAAGGAACTCAAGGGTACCTGAATCATCCCCATAATACTCATAGAAATGACACAGAGGACATAAAGAAGGCTGTTTTAATTAGAAGCTTGGGCCAGAAGAGATACACTAGACCAGTTTAAAAATCACTATTAGTATATTCTTTTTTTTTTTTTCAGATTAACAGAAATGTTTAGTTTAGTTTCTGTAACAAAGCCATCAATTTATGCTAACAGATATGGTACATTACACATAGACTTGCACCATCCAGAAACAGCAGCTAGATATCTCAGGCAGAAGAGAGTGGTCCATATGTAGGCAATTGAATTGAGCCCAAGATGGTGACAATGGTTATGTTTAAGCTTGTCATCCCAAATTCCATTTATAGTTAATGGAAAAAGAGTGTCACTCAGGGCATAACTGATCTGACCTAATTTAGATGTGCTCATTAAAGGTCATTCTCAAGGGGCCTCTGTGAGTCAATGAGGGACTGAAAGTTGCATTAGAATAACTGTGAAAGCATTTTAAAGAAGTTTTTGCAACTGCCTGTGCACTGACTCCTCACATTAAAAGTGATGACCATATTAGTTAACCTAAGATGGGTAAAGTTAGTAGACAGACATGAGTTATGATAAGCTCTAGAAGAAGCAGCTGTTGAGTGTGTGTGCACAGCAAGGTTTGACTGCTCCTATTTAGGAAAAAAAATGGAATAGGTTGCCCTATAGGACTTCTGTTTTCTGAGGTTAGGCTGAGTAGACTCACTAAAAATGGATCTGGCTGCAATCCCTTTTTTCTGCCTGTGATACAAAGTCTTTACAAAAATAATATGATAGAAAAAATATTGAAGTTGAAATATTCAGAGCAATAAAGACTAAAGTAAGAAAAATTTCAGTTAAGAAGGAAATAGCTGCAAGTCTGAGGTTAAATATGACTGATGTAACAGAAGCTAGAGACAAAGAAAAACAGTTGAAAGATGTGAAAAAAGCCAGATATGTTTGGCAAGAGGTATTCAAAATCAGGCAGGCAACAAATCATTTAGTAGATTTGAATATGCTTGATGTTTAATTCTTCTGGTTGTCCACACTGGCTTTGCTAGTCTGAGCTGGAAAAACCTGACTGCTAAGTCAGGTTTATCATTAAAGAAAGTCAGGCACAGGTTGTGAACAAACTCAGGGTCAAGTTCTGAACTTTCAGACAGTAAATACACAGCAAGGGCTACTAGTTTTCAAGAATTCATATCTAACCTCTGTAAAATTACTGAAAGCAAAGCAGGTGAGTCTTGGTAGAGGACTTGTAAGCCAGTGGTCCTCCATTGTGAAAGAGCTTTTGAGAAAAGTAGTGAAATAAACCAGTTGGCCTGTGTGGACCTAAGTCTAGCTGTTGTGAGCGGGTAAAGCTCTGTAAATGCTTGTTTATATAGACATACACACACAAGTGTATATATATATATATGTAACAGCTAGGAATAATGAAAACAAATTCTGTTGAAAAAGATCTTGAAGAATAGAAAAAGAAACATTTTAAGGTTCAAAACAAAGAGTGTATAAATTACACTGCTTTTGAAATCTGAATAGAATATTGCATTAGGAAACTATGTGTTTGGATATTGAATGTGTTTTCGGAAGTTTTTGTGTTACTTAGTCCTAAGCAACTTTATAAACTCTACGACTATAACCGCAATCCTTAATTTTAGAATGAGACTCAAGGGATACAGAAACACAGAATATTCTGAATTGGAAAGGACCCATGAGGATCATTGAGTCCAACTCTACGAAATTAACTGCTGCTTTTTAAAGAGCGGGTCCAGGGACGAAGCAAAGATAAAGACAGGGTGACCTTCTATGAGGTCTAAGTAGGCAGACCTTGTGATGTTTGATGTAAAGACAATACAGGAAAAACTATTGAAACAGTAGCTTCCAGTTAACTCCTGAGGAAGTGCCACATCTATCAAGTTATAGATTACAAGCCTGAAGGTAGCAAACTAAAAGAACAGATCAAATTTCTAAGTACAGAAATCTTTCTCTATTTAAGTATAAATGCTACAAAAGTCAGTAGTTATCTCATTGAACTGTAAAAATATATAAACCTGAAGCAAGATGATAGACTGGTATGCATCCTTTACCTATCTTGTATGATGCATACCTAGAGACCCTTATCAACACCTACAAGTAGCAGATTTTGCTATATCAAGTGCGAGAAGCAAATAAAAAAAAATGGAAAAAAAAGAGAAAAGGCTCCTGACTTTATGAATGGAAAACATGCAGAGACAGCTATAGGAAGGCTCTAATGTCACTAATGAATTGTGGTAGACCTCTTCCACAATGCTTTGGTTGTTAAAATATATAACTAAATTAAGATAAAAATAGGTATCAAGGGAAGCAGGATTTAAGGAAAAGGGCTAGGGAGGCTAAAGGAACAAACTTCACTTTGTATAAATGTAACTGGCCACTTAGCAGGACTAAACTGTTAAACTACAGTTTGAACTACAGATTAGTCCAAAAGCTATATCAAATCTGCTTAAAAATGTGATTTTGTACCTACTTATCATGAGGGTTTTTTTTGTTGTTGTTGTTTTGCATGTTTCGTGTCTTTTAAATAATGCAGCTTTATATGAAAGGTTAGGTATAACAGTTGGGTTTTGGAGAGGAGCAGGATTTCTCTGGCAGGTGCAATGGGATAGACCCTCACTTTCTCAAAGTTTACTACCAAAACCCAGCAAATTTTAGTCCAAAAGGCTGATACATACTAGTGTATTTGTTTGTCTTAAAATTTATAGGGTTTTTTTAACTGAACACATCCCTGAACATTCCAATCCTTTTACAGCAGGTCATTTGGACTAGATTATTCCTTTCAACATCAACCTTTCTGTGGTTTCTGTCAAGTTTTAAAAATTATACCACTAGTAAATTTTTATTTCAATGTTTATAATAACGTATTTCAAATCTTTTAGACCAATCTTTAAACAACATTTGCATTAACATTTTTTGAGAATAGCTATTTGGACTAGAGCCAGGCAGCCAATTAACCTACCTTCCTCCAATGCTTTAAAAAGAAGAAAGGAGATTTATCATGGCATGGAAAATCTCTCCATAAATGATTACTCAAATTTAAAATTTAATTGCAAAATTGTTATCTTGCAATTTAGAGTAGTACTTATCTATATCCCTGTTTACTCTAGATTGAATGACTATATCACACCTTTAACATGTGAAAGACAATGGGATTTATTTAAAACTTAATGAATTGCTGCAGAAGTGAAAGAAGTGAGACACAGAGATTGGATGAGTCCTAGACCAACCAATTCTATCAGTATCATTTGTAGAGGAAATACACACTCATAAACAAAATTACAGAAAATGGGATGGACTTTGTAAAATTTATTCAGATAGCTAGATCTCATCCGACATGGGTCCATCGGAGTGAGTCAAGTGGAGGGACACCTGTCCTATGATGACAAACTGAGACAGTTGGGGATGTTCAACCCTGAAAGAGAAGGTTCTGAGGAGACCTTCTAGCAGCCTTCCAGCCTTCTTAGACCTAAAGGAGGCCTAAGAGGACCTTTTTTGCAAGGACATGTAGCAAAGGACAGAGGTAATTTGCTTTAAACTGAAAGAGGATAGGTTTAGATTAGACATTAGGGAGAAGTTCTCTACTGTGATGGTGGTGAGACACTGGAACAAGTTGCTCAGAGATGTCACGGGTACCATATGCCTGGACATGTTCAAGGCCAGGTTGGATGGGGCTTTGAGCAACCTGGTCTAGCAGAAGGTGTCCCTGCCCATGGCAGATGGGTTGGAACTAGATAATCTTTAACGTTTGTTCCTTCCAATTCAAACCATTGTATATGGTGTTAATAATATAATATGGTGTTAAGATGTGCAAATGATGTAATGAGTACTGTTTGAGTATACCTACTGGGCAGTTTTGTACTCAATCACTGCAGACCTCATCCAGGACTGGAAACTAAATCTGTTGTGCTGAACATCCTAAGAAGTCAAGCATCTTTCCACATTCAGCCAAAAGGACTTTTCTCCCTGACTAACAGGAGAACACCTCGACAAACAAAATGAGCATCCTGGCATCATTGTGTCAGTTCCTGCTCTAAGCTTGAGAGAATCAGAATATACCCACTGCTGCCTAAGTGGGTTTTGTGCTTTATTAATATGTAATATTAGTTTTAAATACTCGGAATTAGTAAGTGTCAGAGTTAATGGCATTATTTTTTGTGCTTTTTTATAGTCATGAGCATTTTGATTTGCTTTTGCGAGGAGCAAGTGATCCTTAGTCACTGTAGAAATATGTATACTTTCAAAAATTGCATTTGAAAATGTAGATTTTCTAAGTTTTAGGGAGAGAAAAGCAACCTTTCCTTGCATACATTTTGAACAATTAGGTACTGTTGTATACCAAAAAGTATGTAGGTTTTGAAAATTTCTCCCATAAGCCCTCTTAGGACACACCATCTCTGGTCAGTCCTGGAGAATAAGTGATACCAATAACTGTAACACTATTAATGTATTAATATCTGAGAAAACTACATTCTCCTTCTGCTAAATAAAACAGACCATGTAAGCCAGTTCTATGGACTTTCAAGTTCCAAACAGTCCATTTTTAAGCTTTTAGCAATTAGGCAAAAAATAGTATTGTACCTCCCCTTACCACCTCTTCTCTACCCACAGTGGAAGTATAACAGCCTCAGCATTATCAGGATGTAAAAATAGGTCTCTGAACAGAGCTCTGCAGAGCTCTGCATGACAAAAATTCTGGTTTCAGTCAATATTGAATAAGAAAATTTTTCAAACCTTTTCTGATGTGACTTGACTAGTCCTCAAAATGTTCTTGAGAAGAACACCTTGTCCTCAGAATGTTCAGTGAACAAAACCTATTTTACTAGTCCTAGCAGGCCCAGGTTTATCACAGAGTAATTCATTTTTATGGAGGTAGTTTTTAAATAAGCAACTGTTCATTATGCATCTTAATTAGAAAAAAAAAAAAGGAAAGTGCTAAAAATAAAATCCTAGAATTAACCAAATTTAATTAATATATAAAGGAGTAAAGTTGTAATTTCTTTCTCTCAAAATGTGTCAAAAATTTGGGATCTAAAAATGTTAACAGAAAGGTTGAGTCATAGTATTCAGAGATATTAGTTTTTAAACACTATTAAAGAATATTGTATCTTCTAGTGGAGATAACTAAGAAAAACATAAAGAAGTCATTAATTAGTATGCCCGTACTCTTAAAGTGCATTAGAGTTCATATCACCTATAAAATATGTTTTTGTATCTGAGCCAATCACTTCAACATCCTCTCGTAGACAAGAGAGAGAATATAGGGAAATACAGTCATATTATATTTCAAGTATCTTCTTAGAATGAATCACATCTTAGAGGTGTTCATGGCCTTTCACTAGTTATGAAGAACAACCAACTGTCAGGACTTTTTCATTTAGTTAGATGAATTTCACTCTCCATAACTTCCGCTAATGCTTGCCCGAACAAAGCATTCCTTCATTCCCCATTGCTCCCACAGTAGCCTGCAGCATTGAACAGTTGCACTTTTGATCAGCAATTAAAACACTACATTTTTCTGTACACACTTTTACATGTGTGGTACATATGTGGGCATACATGCGCATGTAAGTGTGTAAGATTAATTGCCAAAGATTGCCTTATTCTGTAGAACAAAGGATGAAGAAATTAAAATTGGTCATTCCAGGTAGTCCAAATTTGTCCAGGAACAACAAAGGTTTTTATTTGAGGTATGAGACAGTAGATTTAAATCCCTGTTCTTTATGATTCAGGGAACTTCGTATGCCAGAAACATGTATTATGAATGTTTTTATCCTGCTAAATGAAGGGCGGCCAAAGAGCAAGCACCACATTGAACTGAGAGCTCACTATCTGATTCCTTTTACAACTACTCCATCTATACCTCTCTGAGCCAAGTCTACTATAAAGAAAGTTAATCACCAGCTAATCTTAGCCTACTCAGTGCCATATCACCTTGGGACCATCAATCAGTCTCCAGTCCCTTGTTATTATTAACATAAGTGTAGACATGACTACTAATGCATGCTTGTGTGTGTTTGACTTTGTTTGTGTTTATTTTTTTGTCTTCTTCGTAAATTAATATACCTTCTGAAAAAAAAAAAAAAAAGGTCCAAAAATAAAGCTAGGAAAATAGAGTCAGGAACATCAGCTTAGAAGTGATCCCATGTAGTCCGTGCTAAAATATAAGCCACTGGAGGCAGATGTCATTTTTGAGGAGATAAATAAGCAGTGCCCAAGGAGGTAAGCCTTTTCCCTGGATTATTTTTAGTACACATAGTTGCTTCTTCAAGATAGTGCTATTATGCTGTTTCAGAAAACAGACTTATTACTGGAACCAGTAAAAGCCTAGAGAGCTGCAGAAGAGACTGAATGATAGACAGAGATGATAAACCACTAGGGAAGAAGGAAAAAAAAAAAAAGAAGGGGAAAAAGCTTCACAAGTCATAAAGAACATTTCAAAAATAAAAGAGCAGACTAAGGAAGCAGTAAATAAAATAAAAATCTCAGTTTTGATTACGTTCAAAGAGGATGAACATGCTGCATCCAGAAAGTTTACAAACAAGCTACATATGAATGCAGCAATTGCTTTAACATTTTAATGGAACTCTGTCCAGTTTACTTTAGAAAATGAAGAAATATTAGTAAGTTTGAAAATATGTAGAAACTGCACTGCCATAAACACAGTAGAGGATCTTTATTGCACAAAAGGTGAAGAAATTAGTAAAATTGGAATATCCACAGTCAAATTGTTGCAATAACTATGTATATTTTTTTGCATTATTTTTTTTTTCAGCTTGTTTGGTACTTACAACCTATGACCTTTAATTGTGTATTGTTTTTTAAAGTGGACCATCAGTGCATAACAAAAAGTATAATTCAGGGGTCAGGTGTATTATATAACTGCAATGCCAGTTGGCTTCTATATCATATTAACACCATTATATTAGTGCTAAGCATTTGATTACTGGGGTAATTAAGAAAACTTTTAAGATATTTTGTACTCTCAGCCATTTCGTGAGAGCAATAAAACTATCCCATCAATTCAGTCTTCAGGAAAAATTAGTCCTCTGTGGGAGAACATCTCTCATGACGGCAATCAAAGCACCTACTATAGCAAGATGTATTTGCTTACTTGTGCTTCACAGTGCAACTTTGTACTTGAGATTTATTGAAGGAATAAAAATGAAATGCAGCATGTTTGTGAGCAGTGTGCAGATCCACATGCATTATCTAAATTAGCAGATCTAAAATATTCAGGTTCATTTTGTATATCCTTCCTGTTATTTCCAGGATTTATCTTGGGAAGATAAGCTTGTCTAGCAACTTCATCTTAGAGAACTTAAAGTATTTGAAGAACTTTAAGGAATTACACACATTCAGTGACTGAGAATTTGTTTCTTCCTTCTCATAACTGAAGAAATAGTGAAAATATGTGAAGTCTATAAGGCATAAAACAGAACTAATATAAGACAGAATGTCTCTCTCTTGCTACAGAAAATACTTTGTAACTCATCAAAACACTAGGCTACAACCAAGAACCTTTTTCTAGATTACGTCAGTTCAGGCTTATTTTCTATTTTTCATCTTAGAGATTCAACTCTGTAAACAAAAGATAGAGAGGCCTTTGAAGTCAGTTAGGTTTTCAGGTTTGCTCATACACTGCCTCAATGCTAGTCCAAATCAGTGTGTTTATGTTTTGTTACATAACTGAAGAACCAGGGAGCAAAGTAACCCTAGTCACCAACCCATTTTCCTGAGTCACTTTCGTTTGAAGGGGCTGAGCATGGCAGTCTGAACTCAGTCATTTTCCCACCATCAATCTAACATCATAGCTTTCAGCATACTGTTGTTACGCTATAAAAGTACATCAGTTTCTGGGGTGTTTTCAGAGAATATTGCTTTGTAAAAATGGTACTGGTTTACTGCTCATATCCTCATTTTTATTGGAGAATATTAATTTTTTCTGATAAACAAATAGGCAATTACATGGCCAGTGACTTGTTAACCTTTGGGTCCTTGTCATTACTATTTTTACACCATACCCAAAGAACTTTTCAGTGTGCTAAAGTCTCTTCTACAAGTAATTTAGAAATTAGTAAAAACTATGAATTCCTCATGTTACTATGCTTTGCAGCATATATAACATGAAGAAAAACAAAGAGATTTAGGTATTCTTTTGTATCTTTTAGTCTCTCTGATTCATGCTTGGATATTTTCCATCTTCACTGCTCTCAGTTTGGATTGACTTGTTTTTTACAAAAAATTGCCTTCCCAGCATAACACAAATATTCTTTATAAAGTTTACATGACACAGAAATCATGATGATAAAATTCCTGATGATAAAATTCCAGTTTCATGAATGTTGTACAGTTTCAGTAATTCTGGTAGCTGTTGTGATGATAGTGATTCATGTTTTTTAAGTACTACAATCAATGAATGCTTTCCTGAACATCTGCAAAATGCCAAAAAACATTTGTATTTTCTCTGACTCCATTCAGTGGTAAAGGCTTTCATCAATTTCTTTAATTTACTTTAATTAACTTGCCAAGGATATATTCAAAAAATACTGCTTAATAAATAAGAAATCATTTAAAATAATTGGCTTTCACACATGTAAAGGTTTTTGTGCCCATGTACTGTAAGCATTTTTTAATCAAACGATTAAAAAAATATCCAGTAGCTGATTGACAAAGTTTGACAGATCAAAGCTGTTAAAGAAATTTTGCTTAAATTCCAGTCCTAATTCATGCAATGAAGAAAAAGAAAGTTATGGCTACAGTTATCTTTATTCTTTTTATATGACAAAGTGTTTTGTGATACACATGAAACTAGAAAATATTTTAATAAAGAAGCTTTTTTTTCTAAGCAATATATATTTTGAGTCTTTTTTTCTTTTTTTTCTTCTTCCAGTACATCTTTATAAAACAACAAAGATAGTATTTTTGTTTCTATAATTGATTCATATTTTTCAAGCATTCAAGAGAGTATGATTGTTTCTACAACTGATTTCCTCAAAATAATTCTGGAAAGAGTAGGCTGTTTGACTCCAGAAATCTCTAAAAGCTTTAAATGGTGTGGTCAGTTGTTGCTTGAAGGGAAAATAAAATAATAATAATAATAATAAAAAAATGGGTTTGGAGATAATTTAAGATACTGAAGCAACAAAAAGGCCTAGATGACTCAGACAGTAAAGTATGGACCAATAACAAAAAAGAGCTGATACTTGTCATGGTCTTGGTACAAGAGAGCCATTTTCTATGACTGCGGAACTTCTTGATGGTGGGAGTATAATATTTTTTACAGAATTTTCAGTCAGAAAGGTTCTCAGTTGGACTATGAAATTTCTAGTTAAATGGAGAGCAGATACAGTATCCCAGGGCTACAGATAACTTTGTGCACAAAAGTGTAAGTTGGGGAGAAACGCCACACCTGAATCATGTCCTTGGGCTGTCTGAGGCAGATGAGAGAGTTCAATCTAAGTGTTTTTATATTACAGATGAATAACCTTATCAAAGGTTAACTAGGTTAACTAAGGTTAATGAGCCCTTAGTATGTCATTCTAAATTAAGCACATGGTAAAGGATAGTGGCAGGAATATTGGCTCTAGGTTTTCCAGATTTGAGGATTTGTTTGTTTGGTTGGTTGGTTTTGGTTTTTTGAGGTCCACATTTCCAATTCTGGAAGTTTTATTCTTGCCTGTTTGATTTTGTTTCTTTGATTGTTTTCTTTTTGGTTTGTTTTAGTACGTATTTTTTTTTCTTTTTCCACTTTCCTCTGATGATTTTCCAAATAAGTTTTTATTCTGTTTTATTTCATCAGAGAAGGGGAGAATGTATGAAAGTTTTGAAAACAGACTTTATTTTCAACTATGCTTCCTTGTCCACTTTTTCATAATGAACTGGTACATATCATGTTCTGCACTCTGGTTCATTTAAATCCATAACAAATATGTAATTAGATTTCTAGTTAGGTGAGCGTCCCAATTATGTTTGTATCACTCCTATCTTTATTTCAAAGACCAGTTCATGAATCTATGGAACAGGAATATGTTCTAAGGAACAGGAATATGCTTCCTGTGTGAGTGCAAAATTAACAGATTTCAATCTGTTGTTAGATATTTCATTAAACTAGAAGCAGTCTGATTTTACAAAAATTAGATTTTATTAAACCCTGTGTAACAGTGCTCAACAATTGTGGAGCTACATAAAGTTGATTTGAAAATTTACTTGGAAACAGTTATATTTGAATTAAAACAGTGAAGGGACTAACCAGGAATCATTTGAAACTGACTTTTGCATCCTCTCCCTCTCCCTCTGGATCTGAATTTTTCAGGAAAAGATACATAATCAGCATATTCTCCTTGTGTTTTCTGTTAAAATTATAATGTTCTTATTATTCAGAGTTTATCTAGAAGCAGACCAATTCCATGTAACTGACCTTATCACTCTTCTCCTTTTCCTTCTCTTAGCCCATTTTAGTACCCTTTCTGCCCTACCAGTTTCTGCTATGTTCAAGTGTTCTTCATTTTCCCCTCACATATTGTGTTTTAGTACTCTTGTATCTTCCTCTATTTCATGAGACTGACATGGCTTTCTGTCTTTGCTTCCATTCCCTGGTGCCCTATCAGCATTTCTTCTGTACCAGCCTTTCCAATTTAGTTTTCATTTCCTCCTTGAGATAAATCTAGTAGTACTGAAGATTTCTAACACCATGTAAGTACTGCATTAAAACTCTATTACTGGTAATTGAACTAATGTAAAAGTCAGATTACCTATAATTTATGACAAAGTAACTCTGTGTGTTAGGAATTGTAATGAATTGCACTTTTAATTTAGATGTATTGGACACTTACCAAACCTCCCAAAGTGATGTTGGGAATACTTGAAAGAATATTCTAAAATGATTGACAAGTGAAATCTAAGTAGTCCAAATCCAGCGTCTTTCAAGACAGTGGAGTTCTCCTGGGAGCTGATATTCAAGTTGTCTTCCTGACCATGAGGAGGGTCAAGCCTGTACACTATATTTGTTTCATCTCTTGCATCAGCTTCCATACCTTCTGATTTTGCAGCAGACAAATGAAAGTTCAGTACAAACTTGTGTATTATGAATGGGATCAGACAAAAGTTATTTCAAATACATTTATATTTAGTTACTGTATTCGGTCTTGTACAATATAGTAATTGATATGAGTCTGTTTCAGTTAGATATATCAGGAGTACGTTTGGCCCAGTATTTTAAAAGTAAAGCATTTTCATACTTTGGATATGTCAATTATGCTGGGCAGTTCTGAATGTCTAAATTCTGAGTTTAGCGGCTTCATGAAACTAACATAACTCAGACTTCTAATCATTTGAAATTGGAAGGGGGGAAATTTGGGACTGATCAGCAAAAGAACTTTCCTTGTCATTCCATCATGAATGTTTCATTTGCAAGAAGTGTACTGATGGAGTGGCCACCCACAAATCAGTGTTTAAGTGCACTGATCATTGTGCCAAAGCTAGCTTGCTGGTTTTTATGCCAAGCAAGACAGTGGATATTTTATATCAGTGCTGGCTCAATAATTTTTCTCATCTACATTTGAAAATACTTAGTTGTGTTCTAAGATGTGCAACTAATAAATCTAAGCATATGGACTGTGTAACCACATGGAAGTAAAATCAGTCCACCAATGCAGTTTTCTACTTTCATTCCTTTTTTCTTCCTGATTCAATTTTAAGATCTTGTTAAATGAAACCAGGTTATAAATTATTATTAGAATTAACTGAGTTATGTTACTAAGGAAATAGAAGAATATAGATATATATGTATGCATAGATATGTTATTTTTTATCTGCACTTAGAAGTTTCTCCCCCTCCTCTTCCTCTTTGTAGTGTTTATCTTTGTACATGTCCCCTACCCATCATGTTTGTGAGGCAGTTGATAGAAGTGTCTGAACAATTTTTTTTCCTCGTGGAGATGGCAACTTGAAAATCTATTTTTCTGAAAGTTTTATGTTTTCATAACTATTATACTCAATAAGTATGCATTACATGCTATTAGCCTTAGCAAGATATTTTAATCTAACAGTTCTGCACCATGTTCACATTAATATGCAAATAGAAGGAGAATACAAAATTAAATGGAAATGAAAGTTGAAAGTTAATTGACATTTTTGTTGCAAAAGCTCAGAGAAACAGTACTTATGGTTTAATGGCAAAAAGCTAATGTGTCATCCTAGGGAGGGCTACATCAATCTACAACTAAGACGATTTTACTGAGGAAAAGTGCAAAGTGCTGTTTGTGTATGCAGGTTGCCAGCTCCCCCTATGCAGGTGGTCCCATCACCATAAACCTGGACTAAATTGCTGTCATCCATTAAACACAGTGGCTGTCTGGATAACTGCCTAGTGTAGACTTACACAGGCCATCTATTTCTGTCAGAAATATGATATGTCACTGACAAAAGCTTAATTACTCCATTAATTAATAGGACAATTTTCAAAATGTCTTGCAATGCAGCTTGACACTCATTAGTGCCATTTATGAATAATTTCTCCCAGGGTATAATACACTATACAGTGTAATTTGAAAGGGAATAATACATGTTTAAACCCTATGTATCTGTGAAACCACAATGCATTCTTTGCTGAATTAGCTTTATGAAAAAGCTCAGATCTATCTGCTGAATGCTTGGAAAGAAATTTCCCTATATCAAAATACTTCTGTCATAGAACAACAATCTTATTCTGCATTGGACTCATTTGAGTCCAGGCAGGCCTTCCCTACATGAAATTTTGATTCCGCTCTAGTTGGTCTCTTACTACCTGCAGTTCTATATGAAGATGGGGACACCACAATGCTTGGACTACTACTGTACTAATACATGCCTATGAGTGTCTATATCCCGTTATATAACTGGAAAAGTTAGAGGACAAAAGAGCCGGCAAAGACGATTCTGGAGGTATAAAAGTACAAGTGGAAATTAATTCAAAACAGGAGAAATATTTGGAGAAAGTATGAGCACAGATCCACTGTTTTATATGTGAATTAATTAACTAGGGAAGGAGAAACACTTTTAAAGATAATTGTTTTCCTGTTTTCAGAACCAGAAAGTTTCAGTATTTTGTTTTGATGAGGTAGAGTGTCTTCTAGTGCCTGGTCTGAAGCAGTGTACCTCTTTCTTATTGAGTTTAAAAGGATTCTTAATTTTTTTTTTATTTTTATGTTTTCAGAATTTATTCAACATTTAAATAGGATCATAGATATAGTCACTGGCCATGCATGTGGAAATCTATAGAATTCTAAATTTTGAAAAATACAGGCTATTGAGAAGCAGACACTTCAGTTCCTGGTGCTCTTTGTAGATTCAAGAAATTAGAAGTACTGCTTCATCCTGTTTATGCTGCTCATTTAGCAATTTTTTTTTTCTTTTTCTGACAGGAAAGTTTATACCATTTTAATAGATGGACTAAATGAAAATATAGAAATAATAGGACAAAACAACATGATGAATGCTTCGACAAAAATGCATGCAAGATAATAATAAAGATCTACTTCCAAGCTCAACAGCACTTAAGGTGTTCTTAAGGAAGTTCTTGAGAAACACTTTCTTGGTGTAAGTGGTGGTACAGTAAACTACCTTACAAGGGTGTTAATGTAAAATCTACAGTCTAAACCCAGGCTTTTAGGAAGGGATCATCAAGGTTTCTAATCTGGAATTGTATCATCCATGATTTTTCTTCAATATCCACAAATTTACTATCCAGATAAGATTTCCTAAAGGAGCTCAGAATTTGCTGAGTGTTCACCCTTAGAAAATTGGTCTTAGGGCATTTCCCAGTGTATGGCAGGAGGAAGTGTGGGCCGGAAAGTTAAAAATCATTACCACTTCCTCTGGCTGCCCTGTTCACCTGCACAATTTGCTTGTTAGTCAACTGAAGAGGCTGAGCTGACAGTGTGCTGCTGCCATGGTTCAGGATCTGACTCTAGAACAGCAGGTATGGGGAATACAGTAACCTTTTCAGTCATCCCAGTCTTAGCTTTCTTGTCAATCAAAGCCCTAAGAATACCCTGAAAAAACAGATTTTCTGAGGGTGGGCACTCTTTTAAAAAGTCCTATTTAGACACCCATCAGTTAGAGCCTTTAAATTTGGTGCACAGCTCTTAATTAGCAAAATCTTTATACTGATCTTCAGCTTGGGTCGCTATAGCTTTTTGATGTTTAAAAGTGTCTTTTAGCCAGTAAATCCTGTTAATCATTGTGCAAAGATTGTTAGAGTCTGTGGTTCAACTTAGAAATGTATGCTCAGCCATCAGTATGTGAATAGTCAATTAACAATAGTATTGGTAACACGTGCCCCTTCCCCTCCCCCCGCAAAAAAAAAAAAAAAAGCAATAAACCCCAACAAAACCCTTTGATATTTCTTTGACTTCCTAATAAGAATCCCATGCTATCAGTTGCTCTGGAACTGATTTATGCAAAGCTGTATTAACCATTCTTCAGTGACCCAGTATTTCCAGGTAGGTTTTTTTTGATTTTTTTTTTTTGTGCAAAAGATACACAAGAGAGGTATGTTAAGTGGTGCTCTGATGTGTCTTATGTCCTATTCAAAGCATAGAGTATTAATGTAGTATCTTTTAAAAAAGCAAAGAAAGAAAAAAGCTTGCTGAGTGGTTCACTAATGTTAATGAATGAGTTCTGGTTTTCTTCTCTCAATATTCATTGCTCTTTCTTTCTTAGTTTCTCTTTAAAACCAATAAGCCACAGAAACACTGAGAGTTACAGTTCTGCTTGTCTTTACCTACTGAAGATGATAGGAAGGTGTTCCAAAGGCAGTGGCTCATGCATTTTTGTTATTTTTCTACGCTGAACATAATCCTACTCTTAAAATATTTCCGGAGCATTAAAGTTAGTTCTCCTTCCTGATGCCTATAAATACTACTATCCCAAAATATTCTAGAAGTAACTGGATAGTCTTTCCCATCTTCAGTGTGAATATTGTCTCCCCTCCCTATAATCAGTGACTTGTGGATTGTTTTTATTTAAAATATCATCATATTTGATTTTGAAGATATAATCCTACCAATCTACACACGTCGGCACATGGTGCATACTTCAGAAAAGCATAAACAGGTTTCCTGTGCACCTAAAAGCCGGTGTAAACCAGGTGTCCATCTCTCTGTGGTGGTGGTGTGTTGCTTGTTGCATTGAAAGAAATCAGAAATCTTTGGTGGTCATGTCCACCTCCAAGGAAGAGCTGTCTAATGGAAGACAACAAACTTCTTTTCCAGAAAGAAAACAATAATTCCCTTTTACTGACTCTTAGCTTGGTCATTCAAACAACCAGTCATGTGGTAAGACAAAAATAGTCTTATCCTCGTTTGCTCTGATCTGACCTCAGCCTTTCTGTTTTGCATTGCAGGACAGTGTCATAACAATAAGACTATCATAACATTAAGAAGGAGAGAAATAGCTTTAGACATGAGCTGCTACATTGCCTGAAAACTACAGGGGATGTAAGGAGGGTTGGTAAAAGAAAATTTAAACCTAATATAGGAAAAAAGCAGATCAGTGATCATTGGAACAGGAATGTGCATAATGTAAAAACAGGATACAAAAAATAAATAGCCCAAGGAAGAAAAATAAAGTAACCAACTACAAAAATCCAAAAGCTTAGGTGTCTTCCTTTCCAGCTGAGTGTCATAACCCCACACAATATAATACTCTCTTAACAGTCTGATGATTCATGCCTTCCTGGGCTTCATGCTGCTCCAGCTGCATTTGAAAGAGTGAAGAGGGTTCTCAGCCAGAATACACCATAATGAGGTGTTATGATAGAGACTACCTGCAGTTAGTTTACCTCTTATTAATTTGTGTTACAAGAAATTATTTCATACCGTTCAAATCATTTTACCTCCTTTTTATTTTATTGCAGCTTTGACCAACATTTTAGGGTTCCCTCCTCAAATAAGGAAGATGTGGGTGTTAACTGTCACCTGGTCAGACCTTAAATCCTGATATGATTTCCTGTGCTTAAGGTTGCTGTTGTCATCTCCTCCTGACAGTTAAGGGAGATTAAGCAGATGCCTACATTATCCTGAATTGCCTTCATAATTCCCAGAATATCTTTGCACGTATGGGTAAGTAACTGTAGATACTCAAAGACATCTGGAGTTAGGTGATTCCAGAAAAACAAGATTTGGGAATTAAGGATTATTTAATTTCTTAAGCCCTTGTTTTGTTATCCACAATGATGTTTTTGTCCTTAAAACATGGATAAACTCACTATCATGTACAAGATGATAGTGCAAGGACAATGCAGAGCCTACTCAGGTACTGTCTCCTTCATAAAACAGAACCTCCTTAAATGCTTCAGTCTCAAGTAAAATTAATGAAATAAACTATTCTGGACCTTCTGTATGTAAAACTGACTCTTCTATAGAATAAAGAAATGATTTCTGGGAGTGAATTAGACGATATGGATGATTTCTAAACAGGAAGGTAGAAAAATATTTTTTTAAACTTTACAATGAATTATGATACCCATTCTCAGCTAAAGGTTTTTAAATTCAGCCTTGTTGATGCATTCCTCTCGTTTCAATATCATTACTCTTACATAGTTACTATTCATAAGACTAAAACATTTTACTGTTTGATTTCTTTTGCTGGATACTGTTTGTTTATGGCCTGCTGCTCTAAACCAACTTTGCCATAGTATATGTTTGCTGTCATAGCAATCATTCGGATTTTTCTTCCATGTTTGTCAGTGCAGATTGCATAGCATTTGACTTCAAATTCTTCAGTTGCTGTTTTATAAACACCATTAAGCTATTGGTAGCTTACTAAGTGAAAATTGTAAATGCGTGTCCTTTCCATTCACACAGAACTAAATCACATTCAGGTACCAAAACATAAGTTCACCAAAGATGTAGTTGCATTTATTTTGTTCTGCTAGTTAATTCCATTAACATGGAAGGCTTAAGAGACTTTCGGCCTTTGAAATCTTCTTCAAAATTGTTCTAAAGTTCTTACATCCTGCATATATTAGACACTCCCAGTCTTCCAGCTAGCAGCTATAGTGCATGCTATCTTTTTTATATAGGCTGAATGAATTTTCAACAGGTAATAAGCTTCACATAACACTTTTTGATGAATATGTTCTTTTGTGTATGCTGTTCACTGAATTGGTATTCAATATGGCTTTAGGATGTTCTGAAAGTACCTTCAGCACTTAGAAGTTGATGTCTGATGGCAGATGGCTGTATCACTGAAATACCTATCAGGACTCTGGAAACGTGTCTGTGTAGACCCCACAAATTCATTTCACATTAATTTTTCAGAGAATAACAAAACCTTATTTTGCTTATATGTCTTGAGCTACGTTTGGTTTGTTGTCATTCTGAAACAATGATAGCATCTCACAAAACAGGTTGTGGAGCCACAGTCTCTCATTATAGAAGTATTGATTCTCCTGTTCTTAGTTGTCTTATCACCTTCTACAATTAATATTTTTAAACTCCAGGATTCTTACAATATTTTCAGGGAAGTTTTGACAAAAACACCTTTATTTTCTTGCCAGTATTTTTTATATGTTTCACATTTTGTTGCCAAACCACTTATTATGTTAATTTTTCAAAGTTTAAGGTTATGCTATAGATAGAATATGCTTTTAAAACCTTACTAATTGTTGCTTAAAGAGGTGCTGTTTTCCACTTCCCATGTTCACGCCACCAGCTCTATCAACCTTATTCACCATAAGCATCATAGAATCACAGTCTCGTGCCGAAAAAGGCAAGTAAAACCAACTTTGCAGTAGTATACATTTGCTGTCATAGTAATCATTTAGATTTTTCTTCCATGTTTGCCAGTGCAGATTAGTACAACCATGAATGTAACACTGCCAAGTCCACCACTAAACCATGTCCCCAAACATCGTGTTTATACATCTTTTAAAAAACTCATGGATGATGACTCAAACACTTCCCCAGGCAGACTGTCCCAGTTCTCATCTTGATAACTCTTTCAGTAAGGAATTTTTTTCTAATAGCCAATCTAAACCTCTTCTGGTGCAACTTAAGACTGTTTCCTCTTGTCCTCTTGCAAATTACTTCAGAGAAGATACCAACTCCCACCTTGCTACAGACTCCTTTCAGATAGTTGTAGGGAGCAATAGATCTCCCCTGAGCCTCCTTTTCTCTAAACTAAACAACCCCAGTTGCCTCTGCCACTCTTAATAGGACTTGCTTTCTAAATGCTTCATTCAATAAGTGAAAATCAAGCTTCCTGTTATGGCTGAGGCCAACCAGTGAAACTGCTGTTAAAAAATTGCAGAATGAATAAAAATAATCTGCTAAACTTCTACTGGAACTTAAACTGTTATCTCAGTGGACCTAGTTCAGAGATCTCTAATACATACAATGGGATCCAACATAAAATTGAACAATGGAGATGGGATCTCAGGCCTGTCAACTTCAAGCTGGCCTCCATGGCAAGAAGTTATAGACTCATGGCTGCATTTCCTGTCTTTCTGTCTTTCTTTGGGACAGAAAATTCTGTCTTTCCACACAGCACTGAACTGGGGAGTGTGACCGAATCTCATCTCCGAATACCCAGCTGCCTACTGATTATAGTCAGAGATACATATTCATATCTACTCAGGCGGAAAAATGAATCTGAAATTAGCTGTCCTATATCACAAGAGATGTGCTTTATTACTGAATTATCAGAGAAAAGGAGTGGTATCTGAAGCTCGTCCCTTTCTTCCAGACTTATTTAGAAATATACTAGGTCTCTGGCCATGTTCTTGGCCCTAATCTCTGCAGAGACACAGAGATATGAATCTCATATGGATTTAAATGTTCTCTGAAACTGGGAGTTAGGTGACTATATCCTTAGTTTCAATTTCCTCCTACAGTTATTCTTACTGTGTAACTTACTGTCATTTTTTTGTGCGTGTGTTCGCCTTTGTATATTTCATTCTTTAACACCAAGTTCTACTGAAGTAAAGCACAAAACACCTAGCTGTCTGGGTAGCCTAGTATAACTTTCACTGAGTAGCGTTGGCATAAATTTCCCTTGTGAATGTATAGCCTAACTCTCTGTCTCCAGGCAGCAATCAAGACCCCACTGAGCTTGGCAAGGTGCAGTCACTGATCTGGAGGATTCACAACATAAGCTCATGACAAGAAAGAACAGATGGAGACAAAGGTAAATAGCATTGTTGTGGCAAATAGAGTAACAATGAAGTTAGGTCCATCTGTTGTTCCAGTAGGCTCAGAAAGTATACTTGTCCTCTTCTGTGTCCCACGGCACCACTTCATCTCTTTGAGTACAGCAGGCAGCTTGATAGATAAACGGACAAGGCTATGCTTTGACTGGAGGGGGGTGTATTTGTATGTCAACCCTACCTCCCACACAGACTTTGTTACCTTCATCCCTCCCTTCTCTCAGCTCTGAATATCATCCCAGGTCTCTTGGCAAGGTGGATGGGCATGGTGCCCTGAGTGTCTTTGTGGAGCAGCAGTTAGGTGCTGATTGAAGAAATCCATGCATAAAGGGCTTAAAGCTCTTCTTTGAGGCAAAAGCTCTCCTAAAATATAAAATGCTCCAGGAACTCTTCTCTGGTTCTGCAAACAAATGACTTGACATAGCTGATGTCCAAATGGCTACCTTCTTTTATGCTCCCAAGTAAGCTGTTCACATCACAACTGATTACTGCGGGTGGTCTTTGGTGCAAACTGTCCTTCAGTTGTTTCAAAACATCACTTGGGAACATGCTAGATGGTGCAGGCTAAAGCCAAGCCATGGATAATGCAGTCAAGATGTATCTCTTGTCTCAGGTCAGTGCATCCTTTACTTATGTAGTTTGCAAATATAGTAGTCTGAGCAAATAGACCTATTTGACACGACACGAAAGAAGCAAAATGAAAGGATAAAATGAACATATGTGAGGAAAAGACTCCAGTAGTTGAAGAAGTTCTGTAGGTTTATGACAAACTATCCCTTCCAACTGTTTGGTTTGGTTAGGGTTTGGTTTTTGTTTTTGTAATGGACTGTCAGTTTTAGCCAGGAAGAGGTGACCTTCACATTCAGAAATTCTGAACGCTGGATCAATGTAAATAAACCAGCAACTTTCTTAGGCACTAAATAGAAAGCTGTGAAAATCATTCAGGTTAGAGGCAGTTGATTTTATTGTACTTTTATTACACTGCAATACTGCAAAGGGACTATGATTATTTTAGTATTCTACAGCGTGCCACATAGCCATCATCCTGTGTGTCATTTCGTCACAACACCATAAACTAGAGGCTTGATTTTCTGAAGTGCTCAGTGCCAATCACTTCAGTCACCCAATCCATTAGACTGTTTTCAATGATGTCCCCAAAGATACCAGCTCCTTCATATTTTCTGCACATATGAAAAAGTGGAAAAAAAGGAAAAAATTAAAAACTAGACAGTTTAATATTGTGTCTGCAGAAAGAGACTTATGTAAAATGTATGGATGGATTTGTTTGATTTGGGATGACTTCCCAGCACAGTGGAGATGGGCAGCATCACTTGAGACAATATAATTGCTACTGATTTCAATGTCTTGGGACATGACTGCAATTCAAATTCTTATTTTCTGGGTTTGTGAAATTAATTTAACATAAAGCTGCTAGCTATAATCACAAGTGAAAATGACTTATAAAACCACCATACTTGTAGTAAAAGGAATATTTCATTCTTATAATGATTTACATTGCTTATTTTCAAATGTTAACAGTCATAGTAGGAGACTGACTTGTATACATTTAATTTTTTTGCCTATGTAAAAAAAATTAGGGTCATATTTCATTACCATGGTTTTTAGAATAACTGAAAAAATATTGTTGCAATAAATACAGTTTAAGAAATAGAATTTAGTAATAGAAGTGTTAAAGTAGGATCAAATCTCAGTGTCATTAGAAAAAAATGTCAGTATACCATCTGATTTTTACATGAGAGCACACCTTGATTAGAAGTCTGTGTGCATTCTTTGAATGATAAAGCAATATTTTAATCTTCATCTTGTTAAGCAGAATATGGGTTCATAGCTAAATACTACATGACTACTTAGTACTTGAAATACCAAAATAATTGTTTATACAAATTAGAAATCTGTCACAAAATTGAATTTTATTATTGCCATTCACAGACTGTATATGCAAGTAGTCTTCAGTCTGAGTCAGTGTTCTAGTTTATAAATATAAAAGCTACATTCAAGTTATTAATGGACATATCACATTTTCCATTGAATTAAGTCTATTAGAAGCAACAATTATTTCATCTCTAATGAGAAACTGTATAAACAAACTGCCTAATCACAAACTTCACAAGCAGAGGAAGCTCCAGTTGATTTGAAATTTTGTAAAGAATTTGCATAATACGGGTGTAAAACCATATTATATGATTGATCCACTTCTGGATTATATATTTAGCGATGAAAAATACTTACAATATGTTCAGTATAATTCTGTGATGCAAAGACTTTTAATTGGAGTTACCCATGGACCCTTTTCTCCTTAAAAAAAAATAAAAATCAAACTAATTGTCAATTAATCAACTCCTCTGGAAACAAAATAATTCTTAAGGAAGCAAACATGCTCCTCTTCAGAGAAAAGTTCACTTACCTTGACAGATGTTATTAGGATTGGGCAATGACGTCTAACTTGACAATCATTTCAGTGTTCTGGGACAGGTTCATGTCAATTTAATACATATTATTGCTATTAAAAATAATAATACCAGTTAATGATAATAAAGTGAAAAAGAATTCCTGAGAGAAGTGGGAAGCATGACATTCTGTCTTTACCACCTACTAGTTATTTTGGTGATGGGAAACTACGCGGTAAGCCCTTCATTTTCTAAAGGAGCTGACATTTGCTCATGTACATAAATAGGCCAGCTGTTCCCTTTTTTGGGGGTAAAATATAATATACAGTTAAATCTACTCAAATCATTATAAAAATCCCCAAAGTAAGGTTGACATTCCTTCAGTAGTGAACCTGAACTGAAAATTCCTAAGTAATTAGAATGAAAATAATTTTCGGTATAAGTAATGTATTCAACTATGTAGGAATGCTTTTTTACATTCTCAAATGGCAATAATTTAGGATGTGAGAAATAAAGACATAAAGACAATCATTTTGCTATTTAATAGGGAATGTGATGGGTAATGAAGCAAGATTACAATTAAATTCTAGCATGCTGTGTCCTACAGGAAAAATCATCTCTAATGTTTCTAACCTTTATCAACTGGCAATGCTGCAGTTATGATCTCATAAGTAGTTATCAGTTCTGTCTGTATGGCATTGACCAGGATTAATACTATAATATTAATATTAATATTAATATTAATAATAATAATAATAATATTAATACTATAATATTAACCCTAATAGAGTGAATAATCTAGACAAACTTCAAGGTGTAACATTGCGTGATGACCTTAGAATTGCAGAGCAACTCTATGGATTGCAACTTCTCATAATCAGAAATACTTAAAAGCACCGTTTGCCAAATTACAATGTCTAAAATTAGGAACTCAAAACCATTTTCTGTCATCTCACTGTGCTGCCTGACTTTTTCACAAGTACTGACCACTTCTGACCCCATTAACAATAATGAGCCCTAAAAGCCCAGAAACATCTGAAAATCTGGAAACTGTCTTTCATAGAGCTAAGTTCAATTATCAAAATTAAAAATTGTAACTGAGTTTTTTTCTGATGTTCATCACATGGTGAGAAGGCATGATTAAAAGCACAGGCTATTGCTGATTACGTGGTGGTAGGAGTTTAGCAAAGCAATTGGCAACTAATGCCAACAAGTTAATACAATAAATTTTTGAACAACATTTTAGGGAGACACCATCACTTTATGTGGATATCCAACAAGTGGAAGCTGGAGACCAAAGAATTGTTTTCTCATTCATGGATATAACACAACAACTGAGTCGAGCAAGCGTCATATTCTTCTGAGTCCAACTTATGCTGCTCTCAACTGGATGCTCTGGTTTGTGTGGACATTTGTTTTGATGAAAGGAATTGTTACCCACCCCCAACTTAACCCATCCTGTTAAGCAAAGAAGTTTAGATCAAATGCCAGTGAACAGTGTGGTGCTGTTCCATGACCACCACTCCTAATCTCCCCTTGAGGGTTGGCAGCCATTTTTGCTCTTGTTTTGCCATCACATTGCCAAAAGCAGTAGTTTGAAAAGAAAACTATGTATTGCATCCTTACAAAATGGTAGAACTGCCTAAATCTTCTTAAAGCTGCATCATTCCAAACTCTTGAAATGACTGCAATATGAATGGAAAGTGTGAAAATAAAGCAGATACTTAACCTCCCTATTAATTCCCAAAGCTATTCTAAATGGTGCTCTACCTACATATTAGCTTAATGTAAATATGTCTTTGTGACTTTGGAGAGGTGGCAGTCTGAAACAGTCAAAAAGACTGTTGGGAGAGTGAAAATTCCACAAAGAAATTTTTCTGTAAGTTTTTGTGAGTTTTGGTACCTCAGCCATGCAGCACACATTTTTGCATATTACAAACTGCAATAATCTCTTATTCCTTAATATGTACAACTATTATCAATTGAAATTCAAAATTTTATCTTTACTAAATATGAAACAAAACTTTAGTGCAAATATTTGTAATTAATTCTGAATAACATTGTATAATTTTGTCTTTATATAATTATGGAGGGTCACTTTGGTGTACATAGAATCACAGAATCATATAATCATCAAAGTTGGAAGAGACCTTTAAGATCATCAAGCCCAGCACTATCACTGTAACCCCTAAAGCACTAAACTACATCACTACAGTACACCAGATACAGACACCTCTTAAACACCTCCAGAGATGGTGACTTCACCAGCTCCCTATGAAACATATTCCAGTGCCTGAGCACCTTCACAGTGAAAAAAAATTTCTAATATCTAATCCCTCACCTTGAAGCCATTTCCACTAGTCCTCTCACTGCAGGTACAGTAGAAGAGGTTGGCCCCCTCCTCACTGTAACTGCCCTTCATGTAGTTGTCATCAGCAATGAGGTTCACCCTGAGCCTCCTCTTCTTGAGAATAAAGAAATCCCTGAGCCTCCTCTTCTTGAGAATAAAGAAACCCAGCTCCCTCAGCTGTTCATTCATAAGACATGTTTTATAGACCTTCAGCACCTCAATGTCCTTTTTAAAGTGAGGGGCCTAGAACTGAACACAGGACTTGAGGTGCAGCTTCACCAGTGCCGAGCACAGGTATCCAGATGATCATTTCCCTAGTCCTGCGGCCTCCACTACTCTTGATTCAGACCTAGACGCCATTGACCTTTTTGGCCACCTGGGCATGCTGCTTGCTCATATTGAGACAACAGTCAACCAATGCGCACAGTTTCCTTTCTGCTGAACAGCTCCTGAGCCACTCCTCCCCAATGTTGTAGGGCCACATGGGGTTACTGCAACACAAGTGCAGGACTTGGCATTTTGCCTTATTGAACCTCATGCAGTTATCCTTATCCAATTGATGAAGTCTGTCCAGATGCTTCTGCAGAGCCTTCCTATGTCCAGCAGATCAACACTCCCACTTACTTTAGTGTTGTCTGCAAATTTACTGAGGGTGCACTCAATCCCCATGTCCATATTATCAATGAAGATGTTAAACAGGACAGTTTCTCTTCAATGAGCTTTAACTAGGTGTCAGCACTTTGTCACTGTTTTGATCTCAAGCCAACGGCTATCCAATGCTTTAGAGCTTTTAACCCCTGTATCATAAGGTGAAAGTATTTCATCAGTGAGGAATCCAATCACATTTTGTCCAGGTTAATTCCAAAGCATTATACACCTGATTGCCATTTTTTTTTTTCTTCTCTATGATCAGGCCTAATTATTTCCCATCTGGTCTTATTTCACCTGGACCAAATTACATGGTGAAACTCTAAGTAATTTTCCCATTGTTTGTTTTCTGCTTACCCAATATCTGTAATCTCTTTTTCCAGTGTTAAGGCATCATTCATGTGAGAACTATGCATATGTTTCATTTTTGAAGGATTCTGAATATACTCTACTTGAATTTTAGCTCCAAGAGGATACACATATCTGACTAGTAGACCACAATTTTCACCAGGTATTTGAAGCATTGAATATAATATGACTGATTTACATACCAGCCTTTTATTTTCTGAAACTAACTGAAATCTTACTCTGCTAAATCAGAAATCACTTTTGAATAGTATGAATCTCGCTTATATCCCATCTTAAATGTACACATGTTTCCTGTGGGGTAGTTTCCTGAAAAATCAAGCATGGCTAAATGTCTCTTCTCTCAGATTTCCAAGTTGCTCTGAGTGCGGCCTGCTTGCAAATTTGAAATAGTGAGCTTAAAAGGTATGGAAAGGCTTTTATAAATTTAGAACTATACTTTCCAAAATCAAGGTTTTCACAGACTAGGTAAGATTTTGTAAATACTGGAAGAACAGAATTTTTTAAGAGTAGAAAGAGACAGAACAGAAATTTAGGAGGTTTTTAGGCAAATCTGTACTCTGCCTACACTAACCTTTCAAGTCAAGTCCCTTCCTTCAGATTTGTTCTTGGTACAGGAATGCAATGTTTTTTAGAACCTCAGAAAACCCTCTGTGGCCTCTGACTCTCTAAGGGAAGAACTGTTTGCCAGTGCGTCTGAAGACTCCTGGCTTCTTCTTACCCTCTCCCTGACCAAAATCCCTTGCTTCCATGGAAAATGTTCTTTCTTCTTCCAGAGATTCTAATGCATTAGCCATGATAACCCCAAGAGATTGTAATTAAAACCAAACAAACTAAAACCAGCAAATGAACAATTAAATTTTTAACTAGGCAGAAATACAGATATCACCTGTGAGAGCATCACATCTCTCCCTAACTTGTCTTCCCACTATTTTTCTGAGTTCCAGAAATGTTACTGGGGAGAGTTACAAAAACCAGAAGAAAAGTACCCTGACAAAACACATAATTTCACAAACTTAAAGGAAGACATAAAATACCCAACAGCATAAGTAATGGTTGCACTATAAATGTTTGAACACACACCTGCATGGCTACACACAGACCCCTGAAGACTGAATGCACGGATGGTTCCAAACAAGCTGGACTTAGAACTGTAAGAAATATTCTCTCAACACAGCCCTGGCTGAGGAGTGGGGTATGTATTGGCTTATGTTGATCAATGTGCTAATAGCAGATTCATACTAGCCTGGCATGGCCGTGCTCCTTTTTGATCTCCATTTCTACATCTGCACGATACCACTGAGACAAACCTGTTTAACAGACAGTAGCTGAATATGTTAACAAGGCATTATATTGTTCCAAATAGATATATTGCAAATGCACATACCTCAGCTCTTCATTTGTTGATAATTTGTAGAGAATTCTGAAGCCTTGAAACCACAGTTTGTTTTCACTGAACTTTTGTTGGCTACAAACACAGATGATTCAAGTTTACTTAATGGTAACAGCAGCCTTAATGTCAAATATTCCAACTGTTTAAATGGTTTTCATTTTATCCTTGCATTATATCTGCATTTTGTGTTACAAGCTACAATGCAGTGGTGTTATTTTACTGATTATCTGAGGAAGTACTTGGACCATTTCACATGATTTTCTGGTTTATGTGCATTTAAAATGTTATAAACTGCTAAAAGCTGAAGTAACAGGCTGTTTTATTATATAGCAAAACTATTGCATGGTCTAGCAATTATAGGAAAGCACTGTTGTTAATAGACTCTCTCCAACATTATATATAAACAACAGTGACAAATAGTACTTATCAATACTTCGGTGTTAATCCATCAGCTGTAACTAAGTCTTGAATGACCTAAAACTCTGAAGATTTCAGCCAGAACCCTGCCTTAGCTTGCATGCTTCAACAATTTTATTATGTTAGCTTTCTTTCTACATGCATAATGCAGAGATAAACTGATCCACTGGGGCACTGCCTTGTCTTCAATATTCACTAGATTAAATGAAGTCCCAGTCTGAATAAAATAGAAAAAGAAATAGCAATGGTAAATACATTTACAACATGAAGAAAATAATGTACATCACGAGGGAGAATAAAGTGCAGTTTCAGTATCTGATAATTTCCTCAAAGTTAAATTGTATCCAAGAATCTTATATGAAAGGCATATGTTTTTACCAATATGAAAGTAAATTAAATTTACTTTCTAAGTAAATTGCTGCAGGGACAAAAGAGGATAAAAATATGTGATTTTTTAGGAAACCACCTTAATGTCAGTGACATTAACTGAACAAAAGCGAACAGCAATCACTGTGTATTTAGTTATAGGGAATTGTCATCTCAGAACTCACCACATGTGACTGATCAACAAATCCCTATAAAAGTTGACCGGGAGGAGATGGGCACAGGCAAGGTGTCCACAAAGCTCAGGAACAAATATGAGGAGTAACCACAGTTATAAAGAAAGCTAAACTTGTCTAAAAAAACCAAAACAAACCTACAAGGTGGTTTTTGTTTTGTATAAAGGGCTATATAATTTGAGGTTATTTAAACGGCCTTCCCTGAGTTAATCAAGAAGTGTAAATGTGTTCCTAAACTGTCCAGACCAGCATGGGGGAAGCATATAACCGAGTCAGCCCAACTTAGAATATAAAGTCTGACAAAACAGCACAATATACTTTGAAGACATTAATGGGTTTGAGCTCTTTTCAACTGCATATTTGTTACAAGTGATGGGGGACAACCACTGTCATAATGGTTGGCATATAGAGATTTCACTTTAAAGATATGCTTATCTCTTTCTTTCTATGTTTTATAGGGGAAATTTAAATAAATATCTTAAAACAAAGGCCCAGCTTCAGGCATGTAGAGTACTCAGTTGCCTAAACAAAGATTTGATGCTATATGAGATGCTCCCCAGCTAACAAAGGTGCAAACATCCCCCAATAATACACATCTCTTACAAAGTATTTTCATTCACATTCACAATATTTGGAATATTTAAGCATAGATTCTTGTATATGCAATATTACAGCAAAATTTTGAATCACCTGATTTGAAAAATTACATGATTGCTTTGAAAAGTAACAAAGTATAATCAAAATTTTATATTAGTAGCTTCAGGTTTTGCAACCTCTCACTGAATCAGTTAGTTTTGTCCACTCAGATTCACATCTGTTTTGCACTGTCTATAGAAAAACAACCCTGATTTTGTAGCTCTAAGAGAACATTTTTTTATGTTTACAAAACTAGAGGCATAAACAGGAGCTGAAAGTTTCAAATAATGTAGGAAAGTTAATCTATTCATTTTGTTATTATAATCTAGAAGTGGAGTGTCAAGATATTGCTATCAAAATATTATGCAGTATGAATAAAAGCTCAAAAAAATCCCCTTCTTTCACTTTTTCCTTGTTAAAAACCCCAAACAAAACAAAAACCATTTAAGCCTGTAATCACCATTATGAATACTTAAAATTGCAAACTGTATAATGGGAAATTATAAAAGAAAATGTTACTTTTCAGTTTCCATATGGCTGCTCCCTGTCTGTACTTGAAGATGGAAAATGAGAGATGCAACTGCAGAAAGCTGTTATACCTACAGTAACAGGACTGTGAAATCAACAGCAGCAGGACTGTGAAATCACTTTTTCTCCTTTTCGTGCATAGGTATTTATACAAAACTTTCTTTACACCTCCTCTGTGGTATAATTCTATGGTTTGTATGTGTGGAAGAGTCTGCGAGAACATTTTTGTGTACAAGATGTCAAACAATAGACTAAATAAGAAGTACATGTGTACTGTAAAGTAATACAACTAGTATAGCTAAGAATTGAGAGTAAACTATGGTTGTTAACCTTTTTTTCCCCCTGGGACCGAATTTAATTGTGGTCCATATGTTTTTACAATGATAGGTTTTCTATGGAAAATTATTTCCTATTTTTCTTAGTATTTATACTATAATGTATCATGCAGTTCCATAGGGATAAAGGTAACTAATTCACAACAAAATCACAAGGTAATATTCTATCTCAATAGATTGATTTCCTTGACATTTTAAGTCATCTCATGCAGTTCATTTTAAACAAAAGAGCTACTCTTTGAAGTGCAACAGTGGTTCAGAGATTATTCTCCTTTATTTGGAGCACTCAGGGCCTGGTGCTTCATTTGAAGACAAAGTATGTTTTAGAGAAAAGCAACCTAGAAAGGTAAATACTTTGATCTGCTGGTTAGCTATTCTGCATGCTGTGAGAAGAAAAGGTTTTGCTGTAGTCTTTAAAAGGCAAGTAAAAACCTCATTTCTCTAGAGCACAAACATAAATTTACATGCTTTGAAAATTCACATTTTCATCTTATGGTCTAAAGTTCCACCTACTAGTTACACATTCTATAAAACTGTGTTTCTTTTCACTAGATTTCAACTTGATTTGTCTCAATACAGCTTATGTAGAGATGAATAGAACAGTAGCAGGTAGAAAGATGGAAAACAGTCCACTCTGTTCATCCCTGATGTCTTGGGTTAAAGACAATGAATGCTAGGAGCTGACAATGCCATTCTAGCAGCATCCCATGATCCCAGCAGTGGTATCTACCATGCAGAAGACACCACAATGGTGGCAACAAGCAGGGATGGGCAAGCTGCTCTGGCTCTGCCTGTAGCATGTTGGTGCCCTGGCAGGTGGTGGGAAGCTGACAGGTTGGGGCAGCAAGCAACAGAAGCTGACAACAGGCAAGGTCTCTGTGGGCCATAGCAGGACTCACCACATACAAAGGGAATTCCCCAGCTGGCAGCTGCAGTAACTTTCCCATGTCCCCTCTCAGAACAAAGACCATGTTTCCATCCCACTGGAACAAAGAGGACCCGTCCCCGTTCCACCAATGGTTCTTACTCCCTCAAAACTCCTGCATCACTTTCCATGAGAACCCCCTCTCCTCCCTTCATGCCCTCTGGCTGCAAGGCTGGTCTCCTGATGGACACCCATGCTGCTGTCAGCAAGCACCCTCATATGGTGACATGGGGAAATTCAACAAAAGACATGGTACCGAATTAAGGTAAAAGTTTTCCCTTTGTTATAATCCTACTCCCTTTCCTGAAAGTGGTCAATTGGACAAATTTAATCACCTGGAATTCCCCTGGATTACATACTACTGTGGGCTGAAGTTGACTAGTTTTTGGTTTTGGTTTTGTGCTTGTTTGCTTTTTTTCCCACCAGGACAGTAGCAGTGACATCTCTGCTTATATAAGATTTGGTGTTACTGAGACATATATGCATATGTGCATAGATTAACTAAGGGAGAAACAGACAACATTTGCTGTCATGTTGCTACTTCTAGAGGGTCTCCGCTAAGAGAAACACTGTGCTCTTATAGCCAGGGAAGCCTGTGATAGCCGAAGTTGCAAGTGACATTCGTACCTTGAGTAATGCACCTCCTGCCAAGTCTGGCCTCTAGGAGTATGTTCTGCTGTATGACATGACCTTTGTCATGTTCATCATATTTATTGCAATCCTTTTGTCCTCTTTTTTTCAAATCTAGATTTGAGGTATTTCGTTTCAGATTTGAAAAGGAATAAAGTTCACTGTGTATTTCACAAGTTAAAAGTTAACTTTAAAGGTTTCACACATTTTTCACATAGAGTGTATATAAAAGTTCAAATTATTTTAGTCAGATTTTTGGGTTGTAAAAGCAAGAATTATGGTCTAAGTTATATGCTGCCCTTCCCTCTATTGCAAACAATAATAGTGAGCACCTTGAGAAGGTGATTCATTCCATCCATCCACAATTTTAGGTGAAATTGCTCTTTAGGGGTGGTGTCTGACAACCATCAGTAAGGATAATGAGAGTTCAAGTTTTGAATGTAGATTATGTTTTAATGCTAGATTATGTTTTTTAATGTTAGATATGTTTTAATATTATGTGCTTGAAATAATGTGAGCTAAATCTTAGGTCACACATTAAATATTAACCCAGAAAAGGTTTACTACTATAATTATATTGGGAAGTTTAGCAGACCATCTTATTTCTTTATGAAAGGAGATTTTTGGTGTGTCTTGGTTCTTAAAATTCCCCTAAATCCTGTATTCTATATTCAATGGTAGTCAGCAGCTAACACTTAAGGAAGAAGTATAATAAATGAAAGAAGCTGAAAATCACCTTTCCTCTGATATATGTTAATACATTCTTTTAATTTCTGTCAATCAATAGTTTGGAAACGATTGTGGATTTTTTTCATAAGACAAGTTGCAAAATAGGCTTTCTTTCAATTATGAAACTGGCATATGTACAACTATTTTCCCATTTGAGCAAAAGGTGGAAAAGCACATAAAACTTTTAAATTTCTTATGAGATGTAGAATTTGGAAATAAATTATTTGGATAGAAATCTATTTTTATAATCACAGCTTCTGTTAATAATCTATTTGTATATTACTTTTTACTGATCACTCTAAGTTTTTGTGTTAGTTGCACTTCCTGTGTTATTTTTTTCTGTAGCTGCACACAGTGGTCTTAAGCTTTATCCATACAAAATACCATAAAAATAAGTAAGATACCGTAAAAAATAAGTAAGGAGTACCCCCACCAATAGTGTTCACAACTTTCTTTGAAAATTCTATTTGTTTAAAGACCCATTGTTGCTGAAGGAATACTATACATAAGTTTCTGACCAGCCCTACCCTGAGTATGATTTCACTTGCCATATGGTACTTCAAGATTTGCTGTCATTAATTTGACTACATTGAAAATAATTAGAACTTTCTCAAATACTTTAACTACTTCTCACCCACCTGTAAGTGTGCTGACCTATGAAATGAGACGTTCTGTTTTTCAAACGTTGCAACTTCGTCGTTGATTCCACGAGGGCATGCAAGGGAATGTTGCCACAAGCTGTTTCAAGTTTTCATTCCAAAGTCCACACACATTTCATTTGCTTGCTGTTTAAACTTGTTCTAATTGGACATGAAATTTTAAATGTGAAGACCATCACAATTGCTAAAGTCATAAAAGAATTTCTTTTTCACCATATTGCTTTCAAAGTTCCACTCTATATATGGTAGTAAAACTGCAGATTAATAAAACAAAGATTTTAGTTTTGCAGTCCATGTGAGTTTTTATCAAAATTTGTTTGAAAAAAAGAACAACAGCAGAATAAAATTAAAATGTGAGCAACTGCATTTGCTTCCTAATTGTTGTCAAATCAACATCTGACACACAAAGGTGACAATACTCTGTTTACTATAGTGAAGTAAAGAATTTTTCCAAGAACAATAAAACTTTACTGAGTCTGCATTAATCTTATCCTCTCTGATCTATGAAACCTGGAGTGTCTTGTGCAATATTTTTTTGAGATAGTTGGGAGAAGGAAATAAGTTTCTGTTCTTATTTCTTCTAGTTAAAAAAAAAAAGCCCAAACTATATAGATCAATAATAACACCATATATTTGAGCTGGGCAAATGTCCAAAGATTAGAAACTTTTCTGAAACTAATATAATAAACATTTAGCATGTTAAAAATCAGAAAGAATCTGGATAAAAATGAAAATGTCATACTTATCATCAACTTAATATCTTTTACTCATGTTTTTGCACTTGTTGCATGCACATGTTGGAGAATATATGTTGCTATGTATTTATAATCAAAAATATTCTGAGGATATTGAATATATGTCTGCAGACTGGGGCATGTATTCATCCCACTGTTTAAATTGGAAAGGATGTTTTCTCTCTAAATGTATTTAAAAATCACTTCAGAATGGATTTTCTTAGTTCATTTGTCAATAACAGTAACTTACTTCCTAATCCACAGGTGCTATTGAAAAATAACCTTTTTAATTCCTTAATAATCTTTTTCAAATTGAGATATTGTGAAAATTTGCTACATATTATCAAAGCACCCTGTGGTTATTTCTACCTAACACAGACTAATGAGGAACATGAAACAAAGCACTTTCTCAAAGATAAGACAGTGTTCTATGTAGTTGTGCTTCATCTGTCAGGAGCAAGAACTTCTGAGAGGCTGAACTTCTAAGAGGAAGGATGGTCTTTCCAGTTGCCACTGAGATCTATGGAAGCTCTAGTATGAAGTGGCAGCCTGGAATTCTCTGTAACTTCCAGGCAAGCATTATAGCACCCAAACACAAAGATTTTGTGTTATTATTCTCTTTGAAAATTTTTTTGATTGCTATAGACTTGTAGGCACTTCTGGTCCTGTTTTGATGAAGGTGATGTGGCTTTCTCCTGCAGAAACACATTTTCACTTTGACTTCTTTGACAGTGAAGAGGCTTTCTTTCACTTCCCCCATAATGTGCATTTAAAAAACCAAAAAAACCAAAGCAATGTTGGACAGTAATACGATATGGGACAGAAGACATGATTGAGTTTTTCTGACAAAAGATGAGAAAGCATTGTCCTCACACCAATTCAAATAGCTGACTGAAAATATTTCTTGAAGTTTCTCTAAAACATATTGATCCTACAGCAGTTGTATATGAATGATAGAAACTATTTCATATATTACAGGTGTAGTTGCCTCTTATAGTGTTTTCCAAAGAATATTTGAAATTATGTTTGTTACAATTTTTCCGATTGATTCACTTAGTTATTGAATCCTCATGCATTGTATGATTTTTTGTAAATAATTTCATCACTAATACATTAAAAAATAGAGCTGACAGTATTGAGTCAGGTTACCCTGACTGAAGATCAAGAAAATATAAGCAATAAACTTACATTTATTTATTGGTAGACTAGAAATAACACAGAAAGCCGCAATTAGTACATAATTTGATGTAAATCAGAATGATACATGAAACACATTTTCTGCATTTCACAGGTATGCCATGACAGAATTTTTTTATGAAAAACTAATTTATTGGAATGTAAACAAATAATAATAGTAATTATTATGTAACTAAATTATGGGGATAATAAAGAAAAACTTTTTTTTTTCTTGGCAGTGGTACTTTTTTGTTTGGGGAATTGAGTCTCCAGAACAGCATTGTTAGTTACTCTCTGGGGGCCAATAAGGGTTCTGTATTTGAAGAGAAACCTGTTACAAGAGTCCTTGCAGTAGCATTTTCAGCTGGATAGTCTCCTCAAAAACTGTTTTACATAGTTCTTTCAATCCAGCTGGCTCCAGCACACACATAATTCCTCACCCTTTATACGTCTGAAGAATATGCAAAACATCTCTTAAGTAAATCAGCTGCATACAAAAGACTGATCCACCTGACCATGTCTTCAGGGATAGTTTTTTATTAAAGACTTACAGTCTACATACAATTTAATTACTTCTATACAGGAATCACCTCCAGGAGTCTTTGGGATACACCACCCAGGGCGTTAATCAACATTTCAAAGCATACAAATTGGAGTAGACACAGCTGGAATTGCCTTAGGCTATTTTTAGACCTGTTCAAAATTCTTACCAGGAGTACTCCTCTAGTAATCAGTCAATAACTTAATTCTAACGGTTCAGTTAATGATCTAGTTTCAAGTCAGTTCATTGTTTCAATCCAATCTATCATCTCATCTATATAGATGACTACCAAGAGAGTTCCTGGACCACCCAAGAATTAACGACTCTCTGAAAAATCGCTGTGCAGATAGACACAGTCCCAGTCGGCTACTGAACATTCCCAACTATACCACAGAACTACTTAATTTCATATTTATATTTCAAGTCTTTTTACTTTTACAGCTCTGCCACACAGTAGACCATTCTTTAACTGTACTATGAGATGTATACTGAGTATTATAGCTACCTTTTACTTACTGGTTCTGGAATTTGGTCTTGGTGCCTGTCAGTGTTGCTGTTCCTTCCCTTCACATACATTCCTCTCCTGATCGTGCTTGAAGCTCAGTACCTGTGGGGGCATAGCTACAAAACCCAGAATGCTGCAGGAATTACTTGCAGGGCTCAGCCTGTGTGTGAGTACTCTGCAATTCTCATGTCTTTCCAGGACAGAAATTCACATTCCTAGTACTGATGAAAAGAAGAACAGCACGGAAGTGCAAGAAGACACACCTGAGATTAATGCTAGAAACAAAACAAAAACTGTACTGGTTTTCAGAGAAGCGGAGGTGGCAAAGACAGAAACACATAACAGACAGGAGTCAGAAGTGACAGAGAAGAGGGAGAAATTTTCATGAAACCTAGGAGATTTCAGAAGAATCTTTTGTTAGTCCTAAAAGAAATGATTGATTTAGAACTAATTCGTGAAGTGCTATTTAGGTGAAAATTGTTTCTAATCAACTTTTGGGAGAAGTCAATGTGTTTCTAAAAGACCACATAAGAGATAAGGGTCTTTGAATACATTATTTTTTAATTGTTTTACACTTTGGAATATAATGCAAGGTTGAAACATTGATTAATTATGGATGTGGGCAAAATTTCATTATGCACAGCTGGGACTCTTTTGTGGTCTAATAACAATATTTTTTTCAAAACTGACATTATCTAATAAAGCCCTATAATCTAACCTTATGAAATGCTGTGAAATATATGTTGCTTAAGGAGGAACTGCACCCATCACACATTCGGTAGGGTGATACTATAAATGTGTTTTATCTTCAAGTAAATTTGATCTGTTTCTCTGAATGGTTGGCATATGCACATGAATTTACTGATGTAAAGTTAATGCAGACTATTATTTAGGGAATATAAGAAAACTACATATTCCTCTGTACATTTTTTTAATTACTGTATTAGAAACAAATTAATTGTAAAACTTTCTGACCTAAGATGACATATTTTTTTATTAATAATTTGTGAATTATTTAGAAAGTATTCACAACACTTTTAAGAGCAAATTGTGGGTTTAATAAATTATCCAAACAGTGGGCTGAGATAAAGAATCTCTTTCTGAGTCTGGAGAATGCAAGCTCTTATTTTTGATCTTTAAGAGCTGTGTTCTTTTAAAAAAAACTAATCTTAATATAGATTTTTCAGCCAGAAAGTAAATTACTTTTATTTAGTTGGAGTTCTTGTTGTTCTCATTTATTAAAATTTACTTTCTTAATGTTTCTCTAAGAGAAGGATGGAGTTTGTAGGACTTTTCCCTTTCCCAGTTTGTTGCATAAAAAGATGAATCATATTCTGAATTGGGTGCTTCTTTGAGATAAAGGTCACAGTTTGCTCTAGAAAAGAAGGAACTCTCTTTTTCCCTGAAATTCAGTTTCTTAAACTTGGTGACCATGAAAGAGTGATTTATATTGCTATGGTAGAGCAGTTTAATGGTGTGCTTGGATTTGAAGAAAAAAAAAAAGGAGGTTGATTGCAGTATGCAGCAGAACTAATTTTAAAAAAAATATTTAAAAAAGAGCTGCAAACCTTGAAGTTGGGATAGAAATAATTAGTTCTGAAAAAGCCCATGGTTTTAACAAAAGAAATTCATCTGCAACTCAGTGAAATACAATGAAGTACAACTTGCTTTTAGGGACATCAGTCTAAGCAGTCTGTAAGGCTAAAAGAGAAAACATTTTGTTAAATAAGACTAGTTTCTAAATTACTAATCTTCAGGCTGCAGCCATTCACTTGTAATTTCAGTGATATTGGAAATGGGATTTTCGTTTTACAAAATGGAAAATAAAACCAAGAATTTTTTAAGTAAAAAAAGATTGTTTTATATATATAGATATCATCATCATCATGGCTAGTCTTCACTAACAAAGATTTACAAGGGCTCTACCCATGCTTGCTACAAGCACGCTGGTGGCTAAAAAAGCCAATGCGAGATAGGCAAGTCCAATTGCAACATATATATATATATATGAAAAATTTGAAGCATTTTATAGTGCTTCATCCTTAGGACAGTTTCTGTTTCTGTCTTTAGAGGAGGTGCCTCTAAATTCAGACATGTGACTGTGCGACTGTAACAACAACTATGAATTAAACTTTGTAAAAATAACTACTTTTTAATGAAGTACTAAACTTTTGTAACACATTTTATCTAATGTTAGACTTGTTAGGAAAACAACAAAAAAAACAACTAAATGAAGACCATGAAACTCGATCTCAGTCTAGGCAGATGAAAATCACTTCCTGGGAAGGGCAAAAAACTGATCAGGATTAGATACCAAGGAAAATTTCTTGTATTGTTTACAGAGTATACACCATAAAGACAACATAGTAAAGTATCAGAAACAAAAGTATAAAATTAAAGATGAAAGTGATCTAATTTGTCATCTAGCAGTAGACATGATAAAACTTGCCATACATGAATAAAATACTTGAACTATCTAGTTTTCCCAAGTCATTGCTAGTTTGGATATGACATATTTTCTGTTCAATTTGGAACATATTTGCATATGACCAACTTAAAACTAACTTAAACATTGTGCTAATGATATCCACAGAAAGATGAATACAGAATTGGGAAGACAGTAGGAAAAATTTAAAAAAAAATATATATAAATACAAAATTTAAAAAAAAAAAGAAAAAAAGATTTTGCTAGACCAGAGAAATCAGACTGAAAACCAACTGTAGGTAGACTAAAAATGGGAATAAAGATATATGGCATGTGTTACAATGAAAAAAAAAGAAAAGAATATTAGATTAAAATTTTCAGTATACAAGTTAATTATCTTTTTCTATTAAAGCATACCTTTTATTTCTTATGTAGTTAGGAAGGTTATTTTAGCAATGATAGATGCTAAGCAAATGATAGATGATAATTAGTCATATAAATGATCTTCTATATTTTAAGAATTGATTCTCTCTGTATTACCCTTTAATAAATTATTCATAGGTGGAATTCTCTTTTTAGAAAAAGCTGTATCCTAACTTGCAGTAACTAATACCTTGTTTATATAGGTATAGACTTTTTGTAGAGAACTACTCAAAAGAAGCAAGATTAACCAAAATAGGCATTTACAGTTTATAGCTTCATCTGAGTTCAACAGTGTGGTTTCCCCTCTTTTCTTTTACATCCACTCCCACCCGAACTTGTAGCAAAGTCAATCAAGAGTCATAGATTTGGAAATAAAATTGGGAAATATGGGCTACTATGGTGAATTATGAGATTTCTATTATTTTGTACTTTTATCTAGGAAAGAAATATAAAAACAATATTTTTGTTGTTCTGTTTCTACTCATTACTTCTATTCATTACTTCAGTGATGTTCAGTTCACTGAAAGTTCTAGGTGAAAGTTTAGGTAATTTCTTATTTTTTCAGAACTAGCTCATCTATCCATAAGTCTAATACAATATTCCTTCCTTCCTATGTCAGCTGGAAATGGCTAGAAAATATTTTAAATCTTCATTCTGAATTCATGCACACAGAAAATAAGAAATTTAGAGAAAAAATGTTTTTTTTTCTCCAGACAAATGGATGCTACTTAGACTAATATAAAAAATTAAAATGGTTTATATTTAGTTTGAACTAGATGTCTGTTTAACCTTGTATTTATTTCCCTGTCATTGGCTAGTTGCTTATGAAAGGTCAGTATATTTCCACTAGTGTATTATCAGATTTTTGGCAAGCTCCTATTCGTACTCGATCTTCTGTAGTGAATACTTTGTTTCTGCATCACAGTGTTTAATAGACTTTGCTGGACATTTCTCCTATGAATTTGTCTAATCTACTTTTGATCCCATTTGTACTTTTGGTATCCAATATATTCCGTGGCAATCAGTGCCAAAATTTAATTACTCATTCTGTGAAAACCTACTTCCCTTGATTTGTTTTAAGCCAGTTGCCTTATAATCTCTTTTCCTGTCCCTACTTTCTGTGTTATGATAAATAGCAAAGAATAGGTTCTTATTCATCTGTTCCATGTCATTCATTATTTTATACACTTTTATCATACTGAAACACCTGTTCTCCAAAGCTGATGATTCTTGCTCTATTTAATTTCTCTTTCTACAGGAACCATTTTATACCTCTGAACATTCTTCTTCATATCAATTATATCCTTCCTGACAGCAAGTGACCAGAATAGTATGCAGTATCTGAGACATAGGAATACCACAGGGGTATTAGTGACACAGCAGTATTATCTGTTCTTTTCTCTATTCTTAATAACTCTGGATTTTCCATTTGCCTTTTTGACCTCGGGTGAATACCAAGCTGACTTTTCCTATGTTCAGATCTGGATCTCTCACCTGACTGACTAAAAGCAAAATTTAAATCCATCAAAATGCATGTACAGTTAGAATTGTAGTTCCTTCTGTACATTACAATTTTTAATACTGTTTTTTCTTTGTAAGATATTTCTGACTAAGATTCCTTTTCTACTCTTTCAATTTGTTTATTTCTGACTATTCTTAATAATTTAGTATTATCAAACATTTTTATCATGCCACTACTGATCCTTCTGCTTAGTTTTTTCTTGCAGTTCACTTGAATTTCACAAATACTGGTATACTTTTCATGACACAATCCCATAGTACCTATAAAACCAACAGTTTTCATATTTTTCTTATTTTTTCAATTCTTTTCATATTAGGTAAGACAAAAGAATAGGTAATAGATAAGACAAAAGAAGATCTTATTTCCAATGACAGTATTAAAAAAAACCCAAAAAAACAAAAGCAAACCCACAACAACAACATAAAAAAACCCAGAACCCTAACAAGTCTGTGAAATATTCCTTCTCTCTGCAAAAATAGTCTTTACACTTCCCCATTACATTTAATTTACCACATCTATTATTTCCATGTTTTTGAGAAATTCTTTTGGTGATGAGTCAAACTAAAGTACTTGTTATTGTAGAAAGTCTTACCTCTTAAGAACTAGTCTTAGAAAGTGTGAACCCATTGTGGGTTCAATGCCTGTATGGGCCATTCACTTAAAAGTTATACTTAATGATCCTTGTGTGTCCCTTCCAACTCAGAATATTCAGTGATTCTGTGAAATATTCACTTAGGAGTAAGTTCAGATCCAGTCATTCAGGAATGACTATTTGTCTGTTGGTGATTTGACTATCCAAAGACCTAGTTAAAAGACAAAGGGCAGTTGTGACTAAAATGGAAAGGAGTTGTGTCACCTTTCTTATACAGTAGCTGGAGATCTCTTTTTTCCTTTGTAAACAGAAGGTAGGTTGGAGTTCATTTCCCATATGGGAAAGACAGAAGAATTTGTAGAGGTTTCTTAGTTTTTCAGTTTTACCTCTGAGGCATATGGAATTTTTCCTTCAGCCTGTTTCTAATACTGAATCAGTGGTATACACGTAAGTACAAATTAGCCAGAAATATAAGACAATTTATTGTATCAGTATCCTGAAATATTAATAGGTAGAGTCAAAGAAAAGAAAGGGGGGGGTGGGGGAAGAACAACCAAAAACCTTAAAAAGTGTTAATAATTTCTGTCCACCATTTATTTAGCTAAATGTTTTTTAGACTAACAAGTAAAAAAAAAGAAGTCAGACAAAAAATAGAGGACAGAGAAAAACAAAAGTAACTGTCTGACAGAGGAGGTTAAGAATTCACATAATATTCAATTAGGTTTTATCACATAGTCAAAATATACTGTGAATATCGAGAAGATAATAAATGTTATATGTCTATATATGCATAAATATGAAGTGATTTTCATCTTGTAAACACTATCACCAGTGATTTTTCTTTTGTAATAGATGTCAAATTTCTCATCACACTGGTTTTTTTAGGAGCTTTTATTCCTTGGAAATAGTATTTCTTCAAGCTTGACCCTTGAGAATTGTTTCAGTTGTTTTCCCCAGAAAGTAAATATAAAGCTTTGTACTTTCCAGAAGAGAATGCTTGCTACTTGTCAACTGGAACAATAATTTCTTGCCACCAAAAATGACATTTTTTAAACCAAGACTGGTTTATCGTGTTTCATGTTTTTTTACCTAAAATGCATTAACGTTCTTTTTAACATCTGGAAGAGCTTTGACTTTTGCTGTCAATGGTCTGGCACATAGACACTGTGCTTTTACTGTTTGTTTGGTGAAAAACTGCTGTCTAGAAAAATTCTGGTCAGGCTAAACTTGCTTAGGTTCAATTATAACCTCTTAATGTTGAGGTTTGAAGCAGAATAGCTTGCAACCTTATGACTGTAGTAAATGTGTAATGCAGTACCCTAATAACTGAACAGTATCAGTGATTTCAACCAAAAAACACCAAAGGAAGCAAGTTGAGACCATAGCAATTATGTCTCCTTAGGTTGTATTCGGGATCTATTTTTTTTTTTTCTCAGACAGGTAAATAACAAGTTTCTCTTAATTAGACTAGATTATGGAAAATGAAAGTGCTTTTGAAAACAGCAGTGGAGCAGAATATTGTCTTTTATCACAAGCAGTATCTTGTAAATGTCTTAAGCTGTCTAGTTACCATGATAAATAGGTTTGGTACATGTACACTTTAATTGCTAAGAGTGAAATCTACTGAAATTGAAGTATTACACTTGGTAAGAGCTATTAATTTTTAAATGACCTGTTTAATAGTGACCTGTGGTATCCAAGTATGGATTTAAATTGGTAATTAATAAAAGTCCATTTCTGAAAATGCTAACATGAGAGCTCAATAAAAATGCTAACTAGGACTCAAATACCACAGACGGTTTATTGACATGTTAATACATATTACTTATGCTAAATACTTTTGTGCACTCAGAACTAAGGATGAGAAGATAACAATGGACATATTTCCCAGCTAGCAGTTAGGAGATCAGTGGTACATTTAGTGGACTAGCTCACTTTTGTAGGTTTTAATCCTACTTATAATAGAGGAACACGGCATGACTTCTTTTTGAAGCTGCATTTAGAAAATGAGCCATTTTATCTGACTCTGCAGAGAACAAGAATTCTGCCTTTTTAAAAAAAAAAAAGTAGTTCTCATCAGAATATGTTTTTAATGTCCAGGAGATGAGTAAAATGAGCTCTCCATGATTTAATTGTGAATGTGTCACTGCTTGTATAAAAACAAAGCTGACATATTATCTGTCTGGTTTCTTTCACGCATGTATCTGGAAATTGACACTTCAGAGGCGCAAAACACCTCATAAAATCCTGATTGCATATGTCAGTAAACAATTTTGTCCTCTGTTCTGTAGAGGAGTAATTTTTTCTGGAGAAAATTACTAAGTTCTATTCTAAAATACAGTCACTCTTCTTCAGACAAGTCAAGGATTAATTAGCCCAGTTCAGCAAAATATTATAGAGCATATTTAAATCTATAGGATTAATGTGTCTTGCAAAATGATGCCCTAAATTCATGGCTGTTTTTACTGGTAGATAAAGTGCCTTAATAGAATGATAGCATGAATCCTGAAACTGGAAGATATCTGCTGAGGTGTATTATGTGTCTTTTGAAGATAGTAAAACAATATTTTTTCCCCTCATACTTAAGTGTAACTTCTTCCTATGTTAAACATCAGGCTTGGCTGATGTTTATATATATGTGTATTCCTTTATCTGTCTCTTTTCTTTATGCATATATATACATATATGCAATACTGCAATTTTTAATAAAATTTTCCTAAGGGTGACATTGTTTCAATCTCTCTATAGTTATAAATACCTACATTTGAACAAAAAAAAAAGCAAAAAAAAAAACAACCAAGCAATCATGGAGGATAAGATATGTGAGAATTTTTCAAATTTAAGTTCTTCCAACTATCACTTTTTCACGCAGAATATATGTATGCTGGCTCACAGCTGGAAACAAGAATCTGACAATGAGAGACTAGCACATGACTGAACAGTATGAAAAAAAATAGAAATTTGGAAAAAGCATTACTTTTCAATGTGTTTATGGGTTTAGGAAGCGTTTATGGATATTTGTCAGATTGCTCATTATTTTTGTGCATTACAGGTTTCTATCTCTTTGAGATGTTCTGAGACCCCCTGTAATGCAAGTAATTATCAACCACCAGCATCAATGCTGTCTTATTGTCTTTTGTAATATCACTGAAAAATTTGGTTTAGAGAGACCTTCCTTGTAATTTTCAATATGTTTACATTCTTTTGGTGTCAGTGTTTTGCTCTTTCACTCAGCCATTTGTGAGTCAAAAATGATGAGTAGACTCTAGGCAACTGTGTTCATGACTTTATTTACTGAGCTTCGCATAAAGAATTACTTCCCACAGGCATGAAATCACTATAATGGCCTAGACATTACTATGAAACATAACCAATTACACTGGTCATATTTAGGGTTTATGTAAAAGCAGATATATATATATAATTCTTATGCAAAAGTAATTATAACAGACTTTAAAAGAAGGAAATATATTTAGGTTTGCTTTTAACAGACAAGTGACAAGTTCTGCTCCCTTCAGCTGTCTAACCTATCTGTTGCAGTATTTAAAATCTCACAGATGGCCTGTACCTTTGGGCTTCTTTTTGGGGAAAATCTTGACAGAGTTTGGAAGAAAAACCAGAGAATAAATCAGAGCTGCTGTGTAGTCATGTCAGAATACAGTTAAGAAAAAACAGGATTTATATATTGTTACGTGGGTTTGATGCAGGCATAACCTTGCGTTTTAATCATTTAAAAAACCCCACCCGAAAATGGTAACACAAGTCTGAATTCTGAACAAAAAAACACTTGAGAACCTAGAAGTACCCATTCTGGAAATGCCCATAGAAAACTGCAGCTCAGATCAGTACTTCACACTGTACCAAAATTTATTCTGATTGCTACTCTGTCCTTAGGGTGATCATCTCAATATCTAACTTGCCTTTTTAAGTAAATTACCCATGAAGAGTTGGCAGCTTTAGTGACTCCAAATCTCTCTCTTCAGAATCTCTGTTCAACTTTCTTTAGTAAATGGAGTACATTTCTCAAAACTCTCAAGGTTTTGGGTTTGTTTTTTTCCTTTTTCTTTTTCTTTTTTTTTTCCCGTACCTTTTAAAACTGAGATATGTACTTTCTCATCTACTCTGGTGCAAAGTCAAAATCTCTATAGTGTATTGCCTTAAAATATATATTGTATATTGTATTGTTATGTGATGGGTTGACCTTGGCTAATTGTCAGATGCCGACCAAACCACTTTCTCACTTTCTCCCCTCAACAGGACAGGGGGAAAAAATAAAGTGATAAAGCTTATGGATTGATATAAATACAGGGAAATCACTCATCATCAATCACAGGCAAACCAACCTCGACTTGAGGAGGGCAGAATTAATTTATTGCCAATTAAAATAAATTTAGATAGTGAGAAATTAAGACAAAATTTAAACAAAACCTTCTCTGCACTACCTTCTTTCTTCTAGGTTCACCTACTTCTTCATTACTCCCTCCTTTACCTAGTGTGGAAAACCTACTTAACTCACCACAGATGAGAAAACCTTTTGGAAATATCCACCTCCTCTGATGTGGGGTCATTTACTGCCTGCAGTGTAGATTTTCATTATGGTGTAGACCTTTTTTATTATGGTGTAGAGGCTACAGGAGAATCTCTGCCCCTGCACCTGGAGCACCTCCTCCTCCTCCTCCTCCACTAGTTTGAACTAATTAAACCTGTTGAAGAGTATCAGATTTCATTCTGATAGCACTGGACTGTGGAGTTGCACCTACAATTAAGCATATGTATAAATTCTTGCAGGAGCAGAATTTAATTTTCATACCACTCCAACAAATAACAGCTGTGTGGGCCAAGTAATAGTGAGATAGACAAAGCTGATATGCAGCCTTAAATAACCTATTTGAGTGTAAGAGAGAAACAAAACAGAGATTTAAAGTTTCCCTGTTTCAAACTCGTGATTGTTTGGTGTTTATTTTGTTGAGTCAAGTTGTTTCATCTGTCTAGAAAGATCCTATGAGTAAGCCAACATCCATTTGGCATAACAGTGTTACATCTTAGCTAGAGAATTTTGTTGTCTAATCTAAGCTTCAGTTGTTTCGACTCTTGGAGTAGAATCCATTACTCTTAATTTGTTTCATACTTTTGTATAACACGTAATTCATGACGTAGAAGTGCGTTGTGAAACACAAATTATATAGAATAAAACTTCTTTTTAGTTTAGAATTACATATCAAACCTTTTTGAATGGATAGAACTAAATTCGAAATTACTGAAGTGTACGCCTCCACCTAACACTTATTTCTTGAAGAAAGTTGTTATTTGCTTTTTCTTCCTTTTTAATATATGGTGTCACTTACTTGAAATGCAGGGCTAAAGAAGCTCCACTTGGAGTCTGGTATCTCTGTCTTAATTACTCTGTTAACACTGATGTGATGTATGTTGTAAAGTAGCTATTTGACCACTCATTTTTTGGTCTTGAGATTAAGTAGCACACCATAATTTTTCCACCAGCCCAAGCTTTTTCTTCTACCTATTGGAAATGATCCAAAGCCAATATTATTTTCTTATCTGTGTCCAGAAATCATTGTGTGTCATTTGGTAGGGGCCAAAACTATACCAGGATATATGATGTATATATATCATACATTCTGTAATGCCAAAAGAAAATAGTGAGGATAGGAAATGGTGACTTGATTCAAATTATGTAGTATTCATTATAATTATTGAATAGATCCTGAAGACATGGATCAGATTATTAAATAAGTGAATTTAGTTATTAAATAAAAAGATAAATATATCTATGCAGTGTTACAAATTAGACATAGCTGGTAACAGAGAGTTATATTATAAAAAGTCAGAGCAATTTAATTTGATATTAACAAACAAACATGCAATTAATATTCCATATTTTTAGCTTTTTCTGTGTCAAGAAACACAGACTTAGCTGGAACAAGTGTATATGATGCTTCACAATTTATTAATGCAGAACTAAATTCTATTAACTTTGTGCATGATTGACACATTATTACCTCACTTCTAGTAAACTGATTTTAATGAGGTTTCTATCAGGTTAATCAGGATAATAAGTCCTTTTAAAAGCCATTTTTTCCTCTGTAAGCACCTGCATTTCCCTGTTTGCCCCACTCAACAAAAATGAAAACCCATCAATATGCTTTATTGGTCACCAGCCATCATGTTCATTTAAATAAGGCTTTGCTAGGGACTAGTAGTGTGCAAATCTTGTGGTATGGTGAAACCTTCATTCTCCATTACTTATGGCAGTTGTCAAGTAAGGGATCTATAAATTTAATCTGAGGTTGAACAGGACAGTTGAGTTTACCTAATTATGTAGGAAAAAGCATCCAAATTCCCCTTTTGCTCCTAGCTTCAGAGTCCTGTACTGCATCTTTTCTTGCTTTAGCCCCGCTGCATGTTTAGCCCTTTGATAAACTATGGGATTAAATGAAATTCAGCAGTATTATGTTACTGATGAGCATCAGAGGTAGCACAGGGGTATTGAAAGTGGGAGGGAAAAGTGGGATGATACAGGAGCATTCCCTGAATTGATGAAGCCACAATCTTAGTCACTTGAAATGTTACAAATGCAAGAATTGTAGCAAATATGAAAACAATTGAAACTAACTCCAGAAAAATGGCTTTGTGAAGAAAGAGAAATCAAACCAGTGCAATTACAACTCATGAGTTCAGAATTATGTATCACCTTTTCCTTTGAAATAGAGGATAAAGAGAATATACCTGAAAAGGACAAAGTAATAAAATCTGAGTCTCAAGAGAAGCCATTTTTTGCCTAATTGTTCTGTGAGAAAGTTGTCTAGTTCATTTTGTTTACTTCCCAAGATTTTGTACACTAAACAGCAAGAAAAAGACAAACAAACAAATTAACTCAAACCCCTAAAACACCTTTCCAGTAAAATTTAAGGAATCACACATTTATTAACATCACCTATTTTGGCTATTTCCTTCATAATTTGAACAGATATATCAGTTTTGTCTTCTTGTCCATGAGCACTCAATGATAACTGCCCTAAGGCGTATTCATTTAAGGAGGAGCTTTCCAAAATGACAGCAAATCCTTTCTGATTAGTCTCAAGGGGCTTCAATTCAGTTTCCAAGACACTTTTTTTCCTTTCAAATAGTGACTTAAATGAGCACTCCACTCACATCTAGGTGCAACTGTCTCTAAAATTAGTAGTGTCATAAATGACCTAACAAACAACTGAGAAGCTGAAAAAAACCCAAACCAGAAGTATGTGTTTTCTTAAGATTTTTCAAACTTGAACTGATATTTTTTTTATTTTTTTAACTTATTTAAAAAGTATAAGATTTGAATAGAATAAATTTTCTTGCTCTGCATTGGTTTCCTTCTTATGAAACTTCATACCTATCAGAAATGTAATTTCTGACTCCCTTTGACATTTTCTCCAGTGTCAGGTGTTGATAGCTCTCAAGGTTTTTGTATTTCCAGGAGTATTTACCAAAACAACTGTTCACATTTCCTGGGGAAGATCTAGGTACAAAATTAAATTCTACAGTTTCATGCAGTGCAGTATCACAGTGTCTCAAAAGCTGCACTAGAAGACAGAACCTTTCTCTTGCATGTTTGGCATGCAACCCTATGTAACACCATAGAGTTCATTTTACAAGAAATATTAGATGCATTGTAAAACAAGGTGGGTTAGGGTCTCTTTGCCATCAGGTTGATCTTTCTGGTGATAATATCTAGTATGACTTCAGGCTGTTCTATGATTTCACTCAAAAAAAGTTGTAATAATAAAAGAACACAAGATCATCGTAATGTTGTTTTTCTATTTTCATGACTATACTACATCTTTAACATCTTTGAATCCAGTTATTTCAGAGTATTCTATTTATTAAAAAAAAAGAAATCTTTGCTGTATTTCAGCAGCAATGAGTAAAGCCAGCAACTTTTTGAGGTTTTTCTTAGTTATCAAAAATATTGATGTATGTTCATACAGGAATTAAATAAGTAACCAAATTATGTTTGGTTTCTTATTTAGTTCATATATTCTGACGTTTTATTTAGAATTCTGTGAAAAAATATTTTTAAGGAAGTTAATTGCAAGCATATTTTATTCTATATGTTCATGTTAATGTTATTTAGCCATCAGGTGATGCAGAAAGGATTAATGTAAATTCCATTCAAGCAAATCACATAACTTCACACTGAATTCATATTAAAAACTGTTACTAAAAATCATCTTAGAGATGATTTACATTTTTTGAAATGTAAAGAGAAAAACTGTGCTTCTCCCTGTTGAGAAGTGAATTGAAATCAGAATCTCTGAGTTTATTTCTGTGAACTTAAGAAGATATTATTTTCTCCCTTTCCTGTAAGAGAAAGTAAGCTCAGTGGAGAGTGAGAAGGAAGTTATATGGATAGTTAGTGGAAACTACTTGATTTTTTTAACAGCGGAACAGCAAAGGTTTTTGCTCTTGTCGAGTGAATTTTTGTATACATATGAAGTCTTTTTTCACTTCAAAGTAACTTTAAAAGAACTTTAAAATGTTGACTTGTTTTTTCTCACATGGATATATCTCACGATAAAATGCCTGTACAGAGACACTGTCAGCAAATATACTTACTTTGGTAAAAGTATTTTGCTCATCCGTAGTGTTATGTTAAGATTTAAGGTTTCATCTCTTTTATTAATATGTGTATACAGTGATGACATGAAATGAATCTGTATTTTTTCAGGGTTTATTAATATTTGAAAATAAAATTGCATTTGAGAAAGAACAAAGTAACTGTATTTTGTAGTCCTACTAGCATTAATAATGGCATATTGAACTATTCACATCTGACTCTCTGGTCTATTGATGCCAAATGCCTGCAATATGAAATAGGGGAAAGAGGGGAAGGATAAACTGGTGACCTATGCTTTAAATTCAAATTCCCAGGTTTTGGGAGTTAGAAAAAGTTTTTTTCCTTGTGTTTTGGACATAATGAAAAAAAATATTTTTTTGATTTTTTGTAAGGATCAGACATTTATGCCACTTCCCTCAACCTTTTGAATCAAGTGCTCTATAGAGTCATTTATGTGGTCCAGACTAAATATGTTCATTCTTTTATGAAGAGAATAAATTACAGCATCCCCATTTGTTCTGTATCCCACAAAGAGGCATACAGTTCCAGTCAAGAGCTGAACACTCTAAAGACAAGTTAGCACAATCTAATAATGAAATAATACAAGTAAGTAATAAACAATGACAATAAAACAAACCAGAATTTATTATACAGCTAATCTCAAACCCAAGTCCTGAAGTCAGAGTACCACTGCATTGAGGAAAGCCTATATTATACGAAACAACATAGGACACCTGCAGACCTTTTCTTTCTCCATGAGTTTCTAGAGTGCAGGCTCACGTGCTCTTCAGAGGCAAAGCCGGTTTAAAAAATCACTTTTCTAACACCACTCACTGATTCCTGTCTCTGTGTCAGAATTCATCACTTCAAATGTAGCAGTGCAACTATTTCTAATGCTGTGCTGTGAACCATTGACGTGAATAACAAACCTTGGAGACTCTTTCACTAATACAGTTCATTTCAGGGATCTATTCTACATTATGGCCTCACAAGTGTTTTTAGCAGCACAAAAGAGAGGATGGTGAATGAGAACAAGCAGCAGGGGGTCAAGGTGTAGGGACTGAGGACATCTTAAATTAGCTTCACTTCGAAGGAAAATATATGTGGAACTATACTCTTAGTCTTCCACCTGCTCTCTTCTTTATACACAACTTTTATTTACATTGTTTTTTTTTTCCTTTCTCCAGGGGGTATTCACTACTTAAAGCAAATGCCTCGTAGCTGAAAATTTCATTCTCTTTGGGAAAGTGTAGTTTCTCAGGTAGGAGGGCTCAACTGAATTCCTGATAACTCTGCATACACTGCCATAAATATCTACAACCTCCCTTCGCAAGATAAGATTTTTAACATATTCTCTCCTTTATTTCAGATGTAGAAAGGGAAACGAAGTCAGCCACAACTATGACAAATATATTCCCACATTGTCTACACAGTCAGCCCTGCTTCTAACAAACTCCTCTTTTACTTCAGTTGAAACAGACTGCTGACAAGCTATAGATACACTGAAAAAGTAAATTGAAACAATATGTTTCATGAGTTCCCAAAAGTAATCCTTCACATTTCATGCTAGATATTACATTTTTGTGACATTATTCTTGCTACTGTCTATATATACCCCTGAATTTTCTATCTTTTACCCTTCTGATTCTCTCCCCAGTCCTAGTGGGGGCGTGAGTGAGTGGCTCTGTGGGGTTTCTTGGTTGCTGGCTGGGCTTAGACTGCAACAGAGATAGTCCACATCTCTGGGCAACCTGTGTCAGGGACCACTTCCTTCACAATAAAAAAGTCTTTCCCAATGTGCAACCAGAAGATCCTGTGTTTCAGTTTGTGCCCATTGCCTCTTGTTCTATCACTGGACATCACTGAAAAGAGCCTGGCTCTATCCTCTTTACACATACCCATTATGCACATTGATGAGCTATCCCCAGACCAAACTTTTTCAACCTTTTCTGTTATGAGTGGTACTCCAGTCCCTTAATCATCTCTGTTACCCTTTCTTGGACTCTCTATAGTATGTCCATGTCTCTCTTGTACTGAGGACCCCAGACCTGAAGACAGCACACCAATGCTCAGCTGAGGGGAAAGATCATCTCTCTCAACCTGAGGCAATAGTTTGCCTAATGCAGCTGACAATACCATTAGTCTTTTTTTTTTTCCTCAAGGTCACACTGATGGATCATGTTCAGCTTCTCATCCACCAGGACTTCCTTTTCTGCAAACCTACTTTGCGCTTGGTGCCTGGAGTTGCACCTTCCTACATGCAGGACTTTGCACTTCCCCTTCTTGAACTTCATGAGGTTCCCATCAGCCCATTTTTTCAGCCTGTCAAGGTCACTTTGGATGGCAGTATGATACTCTGACACACCAGTCATTCCTCCCAGTGCTGTGTCATCTGCAAACTTATTGTTGTTACACCCTGCCCCATCCATTATCCAGACCATTAATGATGCTGTAAAACAGGACTGAACCTGGTATTTACTGTTGAGGTACACTGCTAGTCAATGGCCTCCAACTAGACTTTTTTTTTTCACTGGTCACCACCCTCTGAGCTAGTCTGTTCAGTTAGTTTTCAATCTGCTACACTATCTGCTTATCCAGCCATAGCTTCTTTATGAAGTTCGTATGAGAGGCAATGTCAAAGACCTTACTGCAGTGCAGGTAGACTATATCCATTGCTTTTCCTAATCTACCAGAACAGCCATTTTGCTGCAGAAGTTCATTGAGTGGATCAAGCATGATTTTCCACCGCTGAAGATATACTGACTGTTCTTCATGATTTTCTTGTCTTTCATCAGCCTGGGAGTGGTTTCCAAATTTAGCTGCTCCATCACTTTTTCAGGGTTTGAGGTGAGGCTGACTGGCTTGTAATTCTTTAGGTCTTCCTTACTGCTCTTCAAGATGGTTGTGTCATTTGCTTCCCTGCAGTTTAGAGCCATTTCTCCCAGTCACTATGAGCAACCAAAGATTGTCTAGAATGGCCTAACAATGAAATCTGCAGCTCCCACAACAGTTTTGGGTACATACCATCAGGGACCATGGACTTATGCATGCCCAGTTTTCTTATCTATTCCCTTGTTGAGTGTGCAGTCAATCTCAATGTCCATGTCACCATCAAAGATCTTAAACAGCACTGGTCCCAGTAGTGACCCCTGAGGAAAACCGCTCATCACTGGACTCCACTTGGACATCAAGCTGTTGACCACAACTCTTTCAGAGGAACCATCCAGCCAATTCCTTATCTGTTGGGTGACCCAACCATCTCTTCCAGTTTAGAGACAAGGGTGTTGTGTGATATGGTGTCAAATGTTTTACACAAATCCAAATAGATGGCATCAGTCACTCTTCCCTTACCAAAGAAATGCGGCAACCCCCTCACTGAAGGCCACCAAATTCGTCAGGCACCATTTGCCCATAGTAAAGCCTTGACAGGAAATAGAACTTCTCTCACCTTGAAAAAAGTGGAATTTGACTTTTTCTTTCTGTGTAAATCATTGTGCCTGGTAATAATGATTTCTTAGCAGATATCCAGTCAAAAGATTAATAGAATTAAAAGCTTTGTAAAATAAACCTGTTCTCACTGACAGCTAACTTGTTTTTTTCCCCTTTCCTTTTGAAAGACAGTAAACAGAAACAAAGCCTGCAGCAATACAAAGAAAGCTAGCACATTAAAGACGGATTAGCTTCAGGAGGCTATGACAGATGTAAAGTGCTTTGCACACATTGCTATGTGATGTTCAACATATGTTGTCAATTAAAAATTGCTTAAGAAATATTTAACAAGGCAAAGCTAACATACCCCTAGTTTGTAAGAATATATTGAGCTTATGCATCACTGCCTCTCATTTTATTTTTTTCAGTTCTGTTCTAAGCTGAGGAGAACATTTTATAACAACTCTCGCCTAGTTTATGTTTCAAAGTAGCACTTTAATTCAATGTATTGGAAAACAGCATTCATTTCATCTTTTAGTAACATGATGACCGAATAATTTAGCAGGGTAAAGGATCTGCTATACTGATAAAGATTAGTTTTCTTCAGTAAAATATCATTTATTGAACTTTTAAAAATAGACATCTAAATGCATTCAAGATGCCATAGACTTTGATACATTCTTTACCTAGACTTTTCTAATGCCCATTACTGGGAAATCTTCCTACAGAACACCATGGCACAAGCTCTTAGTTTAAATTCTATCTTATCATTTTCTTTATCTCCTACTCCTGATTTTTTCCCTGTGCAAGACATTTTGTTTTGTTTTGTTTTCTAAAATGATGAGGTTTTGTGCCCTATTCAACCCCCAAATAGCCACTAGGCATTATTGTCTGTATTCTCCCCCAAATACAAGCATTTTTCTACACAATAGTATTTCAAAACCTTCCTAAAATAGCAAAAGTCTTGTTGAACTCTGTTACATCAAGATCTCTTCACAAAAAATGTACTCCTAATGTTAGGAAATTCCAGATGTCTCCTAACTGCTGTTTTATGACCACAAATGAAGATTGTTTTACCCCTGAGGTTTGAAGTCACCTACAAAAAACACTAATTATGGCTGTGTTGTATATATTAGCTCCTGTTTGGAAGAAGTAGTAGTGAACATGTGGAAGAAATCAATGATAGGTCCACAGACATTTTGCAATGTCTAATCACCTCTACTGACTCCTGAAATATTCTCACAGTGAATTAATCTTTCAGTTAAAATCTGTAGTTCCACTGGTAATATTGCTGTCTTGAATCTCCTCTGATGGAATTCTGTTTCCAATCATAAAATATGAGTGTTTAAAAATAAAATTACAGTGTTTATTCCAAAAATCTTTGTACTTCTTAAACACATATTGTAGACTGCTGCATACATCATCTGCCGACCAAATGTCAGTCCAAATTCTACTTTCCTTTAAATAAGATATAAAAAAAAGCTCTAGAGACATTCATAGAACTGTGACCTATATGCACTCCTAAGTGTATTGTTGATGAGGGAATTTATACTAAATTACTGGTCTGATGGATTTTTGACTATAACTTGAACTATTAGTTAAGAGAAACTGAAACATATACTCAAATATTGCAATATCTGTTACTCTGAAGGAACATCATAAACCAGAGATTTTTGCCTAAATGAGAGACAGAAAAAAGCATAGAGGAGGAAGTAAGACTGACTTTCCATATATATAAAACTGGAACTACCAAGTAATTACTGTGTTCTTGATCTTTACTTTTCTCCCTGCTCCTCTTTTGAATATGTACTATGAAATTATAAGCATAAATTAAAAACAAAGAAAAAGTGTATGTATTGATTCTAAGAACTGTTGTACAATCCAATTTAGAATCCAAGATAAAAGAAAATACATGCAAAGCATGTTGTCTTTGGTTTTATCAAAAAAAAAAAAAATCAAGTCTGAATACATTGTAATGTCTTCAGAACTTTCCTATTCAAATATGCCAGACAAGCGTTTCAGGAATGCAAGAGAATTTTGTTTGTTGCATGTTCTGGTCATGTAGATACAGTATTTAAAGCCTGGTATTGAAAGCTGAAGCTCTGTCAGGCTTAGATACACCTTTCAATATTGCTTGGTTAAGTATAACCTTATATAACATATATTACAAGGAAGGTTGAAAACCATGTGGACATTGGGAGTCTCAAGGCATGATAGCTTATTGAAGGAAGAGAGAAAAAACCTTAGGTAATAATATTATATATTTCAGCTTTTCTTTTTGTCTACACAGGCCTTGCCTAAAGCGTCATTACTAAGAAAGGAAGGCTACTGTGAGGTTTATCATCCATGTGTGGAGATTGAATTGACGTTCACCCAAAAAAATTGAAAGCGCATGACCTAGCCTGAACATGTAGTTATGTTCCTGTTGAAGAAATTTAAAGTGTTTTACTGCGTTGAAACTTAATATGAAAGACATTTATTTCCTTCATAAAGAGTAAAGGATCATCAATATTGTAAAACAATAGGAAAGTATAATGCTTTTTAGATTTTTGCACTTGATTATTGTTCACTATGGCGCCTTTAAATTCTTACTGCATTAAATTAAGTTTATCAGTGGTCATTTTCAAATGAACAAGCTCTCTCATTTTTATGTCAGGAAGACTGTTACATGTACCAAACCCATTCCACAATATTGCTTTGCCATATTTTCTGCCATTTTTCAGGTACTAGTTACGTCATTGTTTTTTGTTTACAGTTGCAACCAGGACAGAGATAATTTTTTGCAGTAGACAGGAGAGGACATGGGCAGGACATGAAGGTTATCCTATGCCACCTGACAACACTGATGAGAGTAGGGAGAAGGCAGTCTTTTCAGAAGGAAGGAGCCTCTTCTGGTCAGGACAGTGTGGCTGCAGTGAGGTCACAAGCTTCACAGTGAGAATTTTGGCATGTGAATCACTCCCTCTTTTGTACAGTATTGCTATTAAAATTGTTGCTGTTATTATTCCTTTTCTTATCTCATTACTGTTTCCAGTAAATTGTTCTTATTTCAACCTGTGAGCTTTACCTTTTGTACTTCCAATTCTCCTTTCCAGGCACCTGCACAAGGGAGGAGGAAGGGACAAGAGGGAGCAAGAGAGCAGTGTGTGGTTTTAGTCAAAGCACTAAAACCATTCCTAAAGCATGAAAAAAGCAAAGTTGATCTTATCAGATTTCTTATATATTGCTTATTGATTTGTTATAAAGATTTGTTAAGAACTGCATATAGAATTTGTATACGGATATTCAGCTTTGTGGCTGAGTTTGCAGACCTCAAGAGCTAACAGCAACTGCAATGTGCCTGTGACTTTATCACTGTCTTCACCTAAGCAGTTCTAATTAATGCTAGCTCTAAATTTGAAGCACATATGCAGATATTTTGAAAAGTCATAGCATATTTGGGGGTTTTTTGCTCATCTACTGCAATTTGTTCAGTCATAACAAAATGAAAAAAAATGTAATATTATTTCATTTGAGTAATTTTAGATGTATCATAGATGCAACTTTTCATGGCTTATAAAAGCTTTCTCCTAGGGGTATCTCCTTATGTCCTCTTTTCTGACACCCTCACACCTATAATTTTGATGATCTGATTTTTTCTCTTTTACAAGTGCTGATTGGAATGGTCCCTTAATTATTAATTAATATAGAAAAAATTGAGCAAGACTCCTCTCTTATTTTACCTATTTTATCGAGGTCTGATGTTTTGTAAAAGCAGACAGAGAAGGTGTGTGCTGAAGTGGGGAACTGTTATGTGTATCCATATTAACTTTTGTTAGTATCAGCACCACACATTATGGCCATTACAGCAGCTCAAGTATACCTGTACCCTTGATTTCCCACATCAGTAGTGAGACTTGTTGAAACTGGGCCTCTCTCTTGAGCCTGTTAAGGCAATTTTCAATTTGTACCAACTGCAGAACTATTAGTTCCATTGGATTTTTTTTCTTGATGGTGTTCATATATCAAAAACTTTTGGCTGTTATTTGTCTTTCATGTAGGCTTCTTCTATGGAAATGGTGGCATCCTCTCTAACCCATCAGGCTGTAACATGTTTATCAATGTACTTAGGCTGTTCTTAGCAGAAGGCAATCTTAGGGGTCAAAATCTAGAGGGAGAGAACAAATTAGAATTTAAAGAGATTTAACTTTTTGTTTTTCATTCTGTGTACAACTTGTTATATGTAGCTTGCACTGTAGAGGTTGGCATCTGAAACTAAGCTGGTTGCGTTGTGCTTTGAAGTTCCATCATCTTCTTGCAAAATTTGAATCAGAGGGTTTTTTTCCATCTGCCAGTTTAGATATTGAATGGAAAGTGAAAGTTTACAACAGCACAGAAGTGGCTGAACAGGTAGTGACAGTTGACTTTGCACTGAAGAGTTCCCTTATGCAGAATTTAACGCTGTCAAAGCTGTCTGTCTAAACCTGGGTGACGAGAAGAGTTTTTAACCCTTCAGAGAATTTTAATCCAAGTCTTCAACGTGAGTTTCCTTAATCATATCTCATCTATCTTATGATGGCTGTAGAAGGGCATGAAAAATCCTAATGTGCAGTGGCCCAGAAGAACAAAAATCAGGTTAAAGTAAAAATATGCATCCAGTTTCTATATGTACTAGAGTAAACTCCAAAGTGTGAGCAAGTGGAAAATATCTAACATGAAAAGGTGTCTGAAATGGAAATGGTAAAAGTAGGGACTTTGCCTTATTTGCTTGGTTTCTGTCATTTGGAATGTTTCCTTTTGCTCTTTCACGGACAGTATTCTTAAAATGTTTTCTGCTTGCTTTAAAATTTGCATTTTTTTAAATTTCCTGTTCCAGTTTTTATATTAGAAAATATACCGCTAATTAATTTGATTAATTACTACCTATTCAAATAACTTTGTTTTTACATAATCCTGGAAAGAGAAAATTCATTCAGTTTCTACTTCTGAAATATTTATTCATTTGTACCCTTAAATTACCTACAATGCAGTCTGTCTGATGTTTCATGCTGCTGGAGAAAACTACTGAAGAAAACTAGAAGAAATAATTTAAAAAAATGGAAAAGTGACTATCTTTAGAACCTGCGTGTCTTTTGAACCTGAACACATGTAACTTTGATATAGGCAATACTCAGTTGTATAGGGAAACAATTTTCAAGGCAAGCTAACACAGAGCTCGAAGGAAATCAGTGCAGCATCTGCCTAGACACTGAAAACTGCTGCTTAGAACTTCTTGTAGAGTTGTGTAATGCAGGGAATTAATGGATTTGTAGCTCATTTCACTTATGTCATTGTATATTTTGATGAGACATAGTTGAAGTTAGTCTCATTCAGTGTCCAAGAAAGATAGAAGCTGTGATTTTATTTTGTCACATATTTTCTTATGGTTTTCTACCATTTGGCTTCTTTGCCATGTTTAGGAGTTTTACTTTTCACTTTTGTGACAGAATCTGAAAAACCTTGTATTTCCTCACAACAGAGGTTGAGGTTGCAGCAATTTTATTCCTAAAATAAATTTAGTTCAAAATATGGGGGTAAAACATTATATATTTTTCTTATAATTCAGAGAAATATTCACTGTGTGAACTTTGCAAGTCATGGTAGAATACAAATCTTAGTTTTTAAAAACTTTATCCTATAGATCTATTCATAACATTACTGAGATTACCAGAACTGCTGAATCTACCTACTTTACCAGTTCACAAGTCACTCTACCACAGCTGAAAATCTCTATCTACCTTGCAGCAGATGCATCGTAGAAAGAATCTCATTGATTTTGTAGCTGAATTTGTGCTGGCAAATTAAACAATACCAAGAACATTAATGAACATGGGGATGCTATCATGTACATTGCCAAATTAAGTTCTGTAGAATCATTTCGGCTCATAAAACCACTCCTGGTTATTTTCAGTCACCACTGAGGAGGGAGCCCAAGGAAACATTCCTAATAGGCAATATGGATGTTGACACTATACCTTGGAAGGTAAGGGAGCACCAAAGAAAAGACAGGAGCCAATCCATGTCACACAACCTCAGCATTATATGTGAGTTCCAAATTATAAAGATAAATTCTGTGGCCTTTTAAAATTCACTTCTTATGAAAGAGAAATTTGGATTTTAGTCACTTTTCTTTCTTCACATTCCTCCCATACTCTGTACTTACTTACTCCTTTCTTTCATTTAGTCTCCTGTCTAGGACTTTCTTTTGCACTCTTTTTCACCCTCTTTTAAAAATAATGACCTATATATCTCTCATTGCAGGCAAGAGCAATGCCCTTTTTCTCTTTGTTCTGTCACTTTCAACCCAGTGTTCTGTCCTGTTCTCCTTCATTGTCCCTGTTATCTCCTCTAAGCTTTTTATCCACAGTGTTTCTTGTCTTTTGCTCACTCCCAGTCATAATGAAATTGTGGCATATCCAGATTTAAGGTCAAGTGTTATAATTTAGAAAGTGCTGGGTTCCTACTTAACAGCTACAAATTTAGGGGTGAGCTGAGATGATTTTAGGAGAACTTTAAACATTTAAATATGTTTACTGATTTATTTATTTTCCGAGAGAGAGGAAGAAATAAAAGAGAAATAAAATCTTTTAATTTATTAAATTCACTTTATTAAATTAAATCTTTATTTGCAAAAACTGAGACTTATCATAGTTAAACACTAATTAAGCTATCAGAAACAATCTAAATTGAAATAGGAGATTTGCTTTTTTTTTTTTTCAATTATGAGAAAGTCTAGAAAGAAAATAAAAATATTCTCGAGTGTAGGAGTGCAATGTTCCTTTCTGGTACCCTTAGCCCAGTGGAACAACTGCAGGGGAGACTCTGTTCCCCTTGTATTTATCACAGCAACCCTCCAGTAAGGTTAAGCTTCTTACCTTTCTTCCCTTTTTGATTAGATTTCCATTACACTTACTGTTGAGACACTAAATTGACATTCTGTGTTGACAGCCACACAGTTTTGTTATATTTTTTGTTTTTTCTGAAAATGAATTTCTTGCATAGTTAGCCATTGATCTTCGTTTCAAAACCTGTTTAGATTAACTCTTACTACATGCATGGTATCTTTATATTATGGAGCACAATTTTTCTATATATAAACTAATGCAGGTTGCACAAAAAAGAAAAAAAAAAGCTAAATTCAGTCAGCATTTTCACTTCAGAACATATCTGACACTGCTTTAAAATGAAGAAACACTTTTTATTTTTCTGGCATGGTGTTGATGTACATCGTCTATGTATTTGACTTTATAAATCCATTTTGTCTTTCAAGACCTTTCACAGAGTCCAGGTTTTTTTTCCTTCATTCAGTATTGAAGTGTTGACTCCCGATTCTAATAATTAGAAATTTAACAGGTCAATAATTGATTCTTTATGACTGCTCCCTTGTCAATCCACTTCATCATTGCTGCTTCATAGAAGCATGCACAAAACACTTACACGTTGTTTTTGTTGACACCTCCCTTTTGCTATGATGTTATGCCCCTGTTTCCATTTAGCGTCTAGTTTCTGTCTTTGTCTAGTTGCTCCATCTTATATCATACTTAGGGAAAGAGCTATCTAACATTACCTGTCTAAAAATCAGGTAAACCATTTGTACTGGCTTTACCTTGGCTGGACACCAGGTACCCACCAAAGCTGCTCCGTCATTTCCCTCTGTTACTAGACAGAGGAGAGAAAATATAATGCAGGGTTTATGAGGTAAGGACAAAGAGAGATTACTCACCCATCTCTGTCACAGGCAAAATAGACTCGAAGTTGGAATATTAATTAAATGTATTGCTAACAAAATCGGGGCAGGATAATGAGAAGTAAAATAAGTCTTAAAACACCTTCCCCATCCTTTCCTCCTTCCCAAGCTCTACCTCCACCCCTCCAGTGGTGCAGAGAGACAGAGAATGGGGTTACAGTCAGTTCATCACAGGTTGTTTCTGCTGCTGCTCAGAGAGCAGAGTCATTCACCTGCTTCTCATGAGATGCCTCCCACGGGAGACAGTCCTTCATGAACTTCTCCACCCTGAGTCCATTTCACAGGCAACAGTTCTTTAAAAACTGCTGCCACATGGGTCACTTTTCATAATGTCCTTCAGGTGATTTTCCTAATCACTTTTCCTGTGTCCTTCAGGCACAGGCTACTACATCATGGGTACCCCACAGGTTCACAAGTTCTACCAGGAAACCTGCTTCAGTGTGCTCTTCTCTCCCCATTGGTCAGCAGGTCCCTTCCAGGACCCTGCGCCAGCATGGGCCTCCCACAGGGTCACAGACTCCTTTGGGCACCCACCTGCTCTGATGTGGGCTCCTCCATGGGCTTCAGGTGGATCTCTGTGCTCCATGGACTGCAGGGTCACAGCTGCTCCACCATGGTCTGCACTGAGGCTGCAGGGGTACCTCAGCTCCAGCACCTGAAGCACCTCCTCCCCCTCCTTCTCCACAAACATTGGTATCTGCAGAGTTTGTTTACATGTTTGATCTACTCTTTCCTGAATGCAATTTTGTCAGCCAAGTAAACTTTTTTTCTTTTCTTTCTTAAATTTTTTATCACAGAGGTGGTACTATCATTCCTGATTAGCTAATCAGGATCTTGGCCAGCGGTGGGTCCACCTTGAAGCCAGATGGTTCTGCAGGACAACTTCTCACAGCAGCCACCCCTGTAGTCGCCCCACAACAAAACCTGGCCACATAAACACAATACACACCTATTATAAGCAAGTTGTCTCTGCTCCCTTTCTAGCTGAGAGAGATTCCCAACTAAGTATTGTTGCATCACATTCCAGAGTTCACAGAGGGAACTCGGCTTGGCATCCACAGCAAAGCTTAACCTAGAAGTCTGACTTTAGACCATTAGAGATAACTGAGTTTAAGCATACTCTTAAATTTTATGTTTGCTGAGATATAGTTTTCTTTCTGCTTTTTTTCAGATTTTAATATAATGGGATCTAAGTCCATAATTGGGCCTGGACTAGGTACCTGCATTAAGCAGTTGCTAGCATAAAACTTAAAAAAAAAAAAATCTCCCCCCCATGCCAGGAAAAAAGCGAAATGAAAAAAAAAATCCTTTAGGAACAATCTGTCTTTCTATTTAGGAGAAAGAGCTGTAGATCCTGACAGTGCAACCTTCCCTGTAGTCTACTTTTCCAAGGCACTAAGGTTTTAATACTACTGACCAACTGAAATTACAAAAAACCTTCCCCTGCCCCCCAGTACTACAATAGAAGAAACAACGTTAGAGGACACATTTTGATTCAGTGACTAATTAGTAAAAAGGTTTCATCATGAAAGTTGTGTTGTATAGTCACTATTATTGCATTATAGGTTAAGATATAATAGCTGAATGCAGCTATTTTTGTGTTGAATACTTTATGTAGGCAGGTAATGAAAGAGGAAAAAAAACCCATCAAATGTATCTGATTACAGATGATGCAACATAATGTAATTTAGCAGTTAACACATGCCACTACAGATTAATAACATTTTTAGACTAAGCCTAATCACTTTATTTTTCACTGCAAAATTAAAACCCAATTCCAGGATTTTTAAATAGAACTTTTAACTCCATCAGTCAAAGATGAGCAACAATATACATATTGGCATTAATGACTGTCTTCGTGGGTTTTATAGAATGACATCTGTCATTAAAATATATGTAAAAAGCAATGTTTCAAGCTATGCAATTTTAAAACTTTTTTAAATAGCAGTGAAGTTAATATTCTAATAGTATGCAGTCATTTTGTACCATTTCTCTTCATATTCTAAACAGCACACAAGAAGTCTTCTCTAGCATAATATTTGAATTTAAAATAGGAAATATCTATTTAAATTAAAGAAACTATTGTAGGACAATCTGTTTTATTACTGATTATTGATTTTGTTTTATAAATCTAGAATGTTGAAACTTTCTATTTCTTTACTTTCAGTATATTTTTTACTTTTTGCATCAGATCTTTACTTCATTCTAATGTGAGAACTGTCTCAATTTCTGTGATCATCTATAAAGTTTAGTTTTCATGTCTACTATTTTTAAAAGTCTTGTCATATTAAATGTTCCTTTGCTTTTGTTCCCTGGTAGATTTTGATTAAACTTAATACAGATTTGAGTTCAATTCTCACATGAAAACTTTTTGTGGTACTTGATGTGCATTACATGTAAGGTAAATAGTCATCTAAAATCTTCATCTCTAATTGCTGAAGGCTAGTTATCCTATTCAACATTATATACCTACTTTAAATAAAAATTGGATCTTATGGAATACATTTTACCAAGGCCTGAAATTATATTGTCTGATTTCTAGTGCAGCTCTCCATTCCAAGATCATGCACAGAACACCAACGTTAATAAGAGCCTATGACTATGCAAGCTAAGTATTGGTCTATCATTTAATGCATATTTTTGTTTATTTATGTTACTATTTTTGCTTTTCCTGTTACAAGGTAATAGTTGTCATCAGCTGATTTCTTTTAGGTGTTACAGCAGCAAAAGGATTCTGAAAGAAGGAAATTCTTTAAGTCATAGAGTCTGAATGAACCAGGGTAAATGACATGCAATACTGCAAGAAGCATAGCAACTTTTGTGGGACAGATATAATGACGTTATGAAACATCGTCCTTGGCACAGTAATGATGTCATACAAGGTAAGAGATAAGAAAGCTAGGACAAGTAGAATTTTGAACAATATTGACGGTCTGAAGAAGTCTTTTGAATATATGCCAGTGAAGAGGAAGAGACATGTGAAAGTGAGATGAAAGGAATTAACGGAAATATTCCTTGAAGTTGTGTTTTGAATTCATTACAGGACTTGACAGACATGTCTCTGGAGTCTATAGCAAATATTGTGAAAGACAAAGCAGATAGGAGCTGGAGACAAAAATTATTGGCTAAAGAGATTATGCTGAAAGAGCTTCTGATCTTCAGATGTCAATGGGATATATCAGTTGCAAGGGAAAAACAGTCAAGGATGCCCGATAGGAGTAAAAGGGAAAATTGTGGGTGATGAGAAAGATCATCACAGGGGTAAAGGGAAAAATGCTGAAGTGAGGATATCCTAGAAAAACTGACTGTTGATGGTTCACAAGTGAGCACAACCTCGGGTTTTGATCAAAGATAAAAAGAGGAAAAAATGTCTCTGAGACAAACTGAGTTCTTGATGTTAAACAGACAGGTTGTTTTAGTAAAGAAAAGCGTAATTCTGGAACTGCTGAAATTTTTCATAGAAAATAAATCTGTGTTAATAAGTCTATATGTGTATCTAACTACTGATATATTTCAGTTAGCTGTATACTGTGGAGTTGGTTTATATCTTTAACTGTATTATTGCCATGAACTATGAATTACTAAGATGACAATTTATGCTTTCCTTTTATTTATTCCCTTAGTGCTTACAGTGATTACTCTACGTAAAGAATTTGGATGAAACATGAATAAACTTCTTTAATATTATTAATTAAACCATTACTAGTCATGCAGTTGTCAAAAATATTTCTGTGACACTGATGTTTTCACGCTGCTAACCTATTTGTCTCATCCAGCAATTGTAAAGAAAGAGACAAATTTGTTTTGTCTGTCACAGAACGAGAAAAGTGTAATAGGAGAACAGCATGACCTCAAAATAACAGTTTTTACAGTTTTCTTTTAATTTCCTGGAACTTTCTTCAAGTTTCCCAAACTCTAGTGTATTTAATATGAAGAAACTAACAAACAAGCCAACAAACAAACAAAACCACACAAAACCCTAAACCTAGGGTACGTCCTACTAATATTGAAACAGCTATTAAAAAGATTACAATAATTTAAAGGAAATATATTGATCTTAATGGCAGTATAATGGCAGTATAACAAAAAACATTTGTTTCCTTTATAGAAATTTGAAATATCAAAAGATCTATATCATCTGTACTTTTGTGTGTTATCCTTCCTTAAGCTGCACACAATATGGTCTGGAAAATCTAAATAGTGGTGTTATTGCATTAACTTATCTAGTTTTGTTTATAAATTATGATAGAATCATTTGAGATTGACAATCTCCCATCCTCTTTCCCACAAATGCAGCCATCTGGAAATTTTTTCTGGAAGTTATGGGGCTTCTTTTCTTCTTCTAGTTAAATATTTCTTTAAAAAAAAAAAAGTTTTATTGCCACAAAATATATATGAGTATAGAGGAAATCCATGACTGATTTTGATAATTTTTGATTGAAAAAAAATTGCATAAATTTGCTGATCTTCCACAAAAGGACTAATGGGCTTTTTTTTTCTTTTTCTTCCTTCCAGAATTAGGACAATGACTTCATAGGAGACACAGGAGTTTCAATGTTAAAAAAAAAATAGTAAGAAAAATCTGGGCCATAATGCTGAATGATCTTCTGAAGTTCAGCAGGTCTACCAAGGAGAAGAAAGATTGAGGGAAATTTGAGATTTGAACAGATCCTTCAAAGGATCTAAATAATAATATGATTATTGTTGATCAAACAGCTAACCATTTTGTAGTCACTTTTTCTTCATGAGGAAGAAGAGGTCAAGAGACCTATGTTCTGCATTACTATCAGGAAGACCAAATGACTGCATATTCTCTGTTAAGACATCTTGTGTCTTGAAAAAAACACCTGCTTGTAGAAAGAGAATGTGACTTTACCTAATATCCCCTAACAGAGACCTGCTGCCCATGTGGTTAAGGTTAGCAATGTGGTTGGAAGAGATGCGCAATAGGAACAGTGGATATAAAATGGAAGGGTATAATTGTCCAGTGAACTTTCAGTCTTTAATACTATATTACAGAATATTTGCTGCTGGCTCTGCAAAATAAGATTGTTATGTTCTACACAAGAAAAAATAATGACCATTTTTAGAGAATACTTGTGCACTTTTTAAAAGTTAATTCTATCATTTTTGTGCCTTAAAATGTCAGTGTGTGTCAGTACAAGTGGAATTTCTTACCTTCATCTTTAACATATTTCTAAATAGTCTGTTAAAATCCATTTTTAATTTCAAGTAAAAGACATGAAACTAAGTTTGTTTGAGTACTTAATCAAGGAGACAAACTGAATTTGTTTAACAAAAACAAATCAAAGCACTTTGGATTGATACGGTTGCCACTATAACGGGATGATTCTATTATTTTAAACACACAGAGGTTGCCTTTTAAATCATTCTTGATTAACAGAACATTTATTTTCTGTTTCCTTTGAACTAAGAGCTTTTCTCCCTCCTTGCAGTTCACATATATATCTCAAACACCAGCTTGTCAACTGATGACTTTGAAGCTCCAGTAGCTATGAATATCAAACTGTGCTGGCAGAAAAATAGCTGTGATGTCAAAAAAATAACTGGGAAGTTATAGGCTCTCAAGAAAGATTAGGACAAAGATTTCTAATGACAAAGAATAAAAAGAACATGACAAGGCAAAATCAAAAATCTTCAGTAAGTATTGTTTTGGCTTTGATTTATCTCTGTGAAGTGGATCTAAGTATGTCACCTGTACAAAATGGTACAAAATCAGCTGGATGTAAGCCAGACTGGCTTTTAAGATATTAATGCCCAAAACACATACATTTAACCTGATTTTAACAGTACTCATATTCTTTCCTCAAGAAGGTTAATATATTGCTCCTCTCAGTTTGAAAACAGTTGCAAAAAATTTTAGTGCTTTGCCTTATTTTAGACTTGTTCAATTGCCCCCTGAAGGGATGGTAACTTGGACAGCAACAGTTCAAAGTGAAGAGCTGTGATGAACCTCAGGAATGTTGTTAATGGAGTTGACAGCTACTGGAAACAAGAGAAAAATAGAGGACTCAAGCATTGATAATTTTTTTCTTGGTTTAATTGAACTAATCCTATGCTGTGGGTATACTAAATTGCTTCAAATTGCTTCATCCAGTTTTTTCAGAAGAGAAACTGCCCAGAGGATCTGTATCTAAAGAGAAATGTTTGCAACATAGTGTCACAGAGACAGATTAGTGGCTATTTCTTTCTTTCTGCCTAATGTCACCGTTTGACCTTAAACTTACATTTTGATTCAGACAATAATTTCTTAATCTTTTTTTTTTCCCTGGTCTTCCTCTCTTCCCATCTCTGCAGTCCTATCTACCTGCAGTCTAATTACAGCACTAATTTAAATAATTTGCCACCTTTTGATAAGACCTCTCCAGGATATCAGGAAAATTAAAGCTGCAGAAACTAGACACAATTAAAATTTGTAAAATTAATGGGCTGTAAAATAGTAAAGTGTTTGCAGTAGGCAATCCAGATGATCAGGTCAACAGGAGATTAAAAGAATCATGATGAATGGTGACAGGTAAAGACCTCCAAGCTGAAAAGTGGTGGGTTTTTTTTTTCAGAAAATAAGTGTTACCATAATAGAGTTTAGTAAAACAAATGCTCATACAGCTTCATTTTAAGACATTTTATTGCTTTGAATCTTATAATGGTAAGGTCCATTACTTGCATGTGGTGACAGGAAATGCTATTAAATGCTCATAATAGAAACATGGGCCATGGCTTTCTACCAAATCTACCAATAGCTATCCTGATGCACCATAAAGTAAAAATGCAATCAGTCTTTCATTTGAAATTTCGTTAAAAAAAAACCATGATACCATTAGAAAAGTGCTAGAGAGCCTCTATTTCCTGTCAGATGCTCAGCTATCCTGCAATACAAGGACTAAAAAAGTAGTTACCACTGAAGAAAAATTATGAAAGAACATCAGTCTTGGTCCCCAAAAGAGGCAGATGTGGTAGTAAGCAGTACTTTTGATGTACTTGTTAAACAAGGAAAAGTAATTGATCTTAAGAGAAAATATGCCATATGCCTCTTCTGCATAAAGGGTTGACTTCTGAGGTCTGTTAGTTACTATTTATTAGTACATTTAGAATGCAAATTTTAAAAGTGTATCCCATTTTATCTTCTTTTGTACTAGATATTTGAACAAGTATCAGAAAAAAAAGCAATCTGCAAATAGCCCATCATAAATTTTAAATTAATTTACTAAGATTTTGTTCATCCCATTTTTTTGAATTTTCTTTTTCCAAGTCCTAGAAAAAATAAGTTTACCATGTGGTCTCCCTTCAGAAATAGGAACTTCCTAAATATTAGCAAAAGCAATATTTGATGCACTAAGTGACAAAAAATAATACTACATGAAAAATTCTTCTAACACTTGTGTACAGCAAGAAAACAAGTTGTTCTGTCTTGTCTGACTTTTTTAAGCTAAATAAACCCCTCCAGCTTAGCAATCTCAAACTGCTTCACCTTACTGCGGTGATCTCTTAAATAATATCCGCAACAAATTAATTAATTTCTGATAGAAAGGGAGCAGAATCATTCATATTTAGAACTTTATGGCAAGCCTTTTCAAGGGTACATCAATATTGATTTCAGGTCTTCTTGCTCCTTTTTCTATTCCTCTGTTTCCTCATCTCACGAAGATGAAAAATGACACTGATATATTTGACAGACATTACTGTGAAAGGGTCAGGATGTGCATCATACTAAGGAACAAACACAGAATGTACTATAAACATAGAAAACAAAATATTTGAGCCAGTTCAATCATCTTTGAAAAGGAAACCAAACTGGTGGTATAATTTGCTAGCTCTGAGCCTCTTATTAAACAATTTGTTTGGTTATTACTTGCTTTAGAATTCCAGTGGGTGTCACTTTTGAAAATGAAAGCTGTTCAGCCTATTGAAAGCTTATCATACTGATGTGGCTATGTTGTTCAGAAATAATTTCTAAGGAGATATGTGTAGCTAGCCTTTGGGACTCTAAAAGCCCAAGGGCCTGGTCTTCCCAATTTTGCAGGATTAAATGGAAAGTTCATAGTTGTTCAGCTTTTCTCAGGTCTGGTAGACACTGCAGTTTCAAAATTCTATATAGTTTTCAAATTCTTTGCCTCATATTACACCAGCGTTCCCCTACCATGTAAGAGTTTTGATCTTTCTCAATTAAAGTCCCCTGCTCAGTTAAATTCCAGATAAATTTATATCACTCTAGACTATAGATTTCATGATCTGAAACTGAATAGGTGTGTGAAATGAAAACATTAATGAGATATTTATATGTATTTCCACATCCTATACACCAAAAAAAATCAAACCAAACTAAAAAGAATCCAAACTAAACAGAAAACTCTATTGTTATCTCTATTTTATTTAAAAAAAAGAATTCCTTTTATATGCTACTCTGAACTGCACTTTTCTCTCTAACTCTTAAACTATCACATCACCACCTATGATTAGATCCAAAGTAATCACTACTATGCCTACAAAAAAAGTGGTTTTTTTCTCTTTTGAGCACTCGTGTTAACTACATAATATTTAACATAGAAATGAAACACTTAAAAAAAAAAAAGAGAGACTTTGCTTGGATCAGAAAAGCTTAGCTAAATATACTAAAAGAAGAAAAATAAATTATTTGATAAATTTAATTGAATAATAAAGACAACAAGTAGCCTCGATTCTAGTTACAGAAGCAATCTTCAGTATTAAAAAAAAAAAAAAAAAAAAAAAAAAGAGAGAATTTAACTAGCTTATTTGACAAATTAGCTTATGTCCATGATTCATTTATCTTTTCTGACTGGACACTCATTTTGGCAGAGTAGTCTCGTTAGGGCTACACAGTAAAACAACATATTTTCCTTAAATATAGGAATTGTTTTTTCTCATTTGTGTTGCAGCTTGTTTAGAACTCAGACATACACAAGTAGGTCATATTATTCCCTCTAACATTCACCACTTTGCTTTCAATGAAAATTATTTCATACAGAATTATGCTGCCTATTCACCAAAGCCCTTTTGAAGTTCTTTGCAATATCCTTGAGACCTGATTAACCCAAATATGCTTAGCCGTTGTTGTTGCTAATTAAACCATCTCATTCCTCACCTTTGCCAAGTTACTAGGAAGAATATTCAACAATGCAAACATCCTACGTGATAAGTTTGCACTTACCACTTTCATATACTTGAAAATAATAATTTGTATTCACTTAGCTTGCTTTCTTATGCAAGAGAAGGGATGCCTGCTCTGAATACGTTTCAGTGGTATCAGAATTTAATCTTTTATATTCTATCTCACTTCATACAGCTGAGAATTATAATATATTGCAGCCTTGACAGAAATAAACAAAGACATGAACAGAAGGGTAGCTGATGCCTGATGAAAAGTTACCAATTTTTATAAGAAAAATTAAAAAAAAAATGTAGATATGGTAAGATCACCCTGATAACAGTGAACAGAAGACACAGAAATCTTTAAAAGTGATATGCCTACAGAAAACAAACAAACAACAACAAACAAAAAAAAACCCCACACCTGGATAAACAGGGATGATATAACATCACAAATGATAGTTCATTCCTGTGAGGGAGCAGCCAGGCACGCCTCTCAGCAACCAAGACATTATGATACTTTAGTAAATGTATTATCTATGTATAATATTAATGCAATAAAGATTTTAGGTCTGATGTCCTATGAACCTTGACTGAAGAGGATTTTTAAATGAAATCTTTGTGTATTTCAAATGTGCATATGAGCAGTTTGAAATTACGTATTTTTATATGCATGTATAAACAAAAACCTGTATGACCACAGATTCAAACTTAGTTGCCTGTGGGCTTCATTTTACCTTTAGGGTTAACTAATTTTTAAAATAGAGTTAAAAGATTATAAGTCACCTTCCAGTTTATTTTTGGCTTTTGGTACATCCCTGCTGCTGTATTCCACTTTCCATTACTTTTTTCTGACAAACTATAGGTCATATAGTCTTTTGGCTTATGGCATGTCCAACAACAATTAGGTTTTTGTAATGTGAACAGAGATGTTCAACAGAAATAAGGTAAAAATGAACATTAAGATATATGCACAGCAGAAGAAACATATTCTGTATGTCAAATCTTAAATAAAACAGCATAAATATGTGCTTGTCTAAAGATGCTTTTGTTTTGGGTTTTGTGTATTTATTTGTTCAGGGGCTTTGGTTGGTTGGTTTGGTTTTGGTTAGTCGGATGTTTTTTGTTTGTTTTTTTTTTTTTTTTTTTTTGTGGTAGTCACTTGATTTTAGAAAATTAACATTGTTACCTGAGAAGTGTCTAGAGAATCAGGATTATAATTGGCTATCACAGTTATTTGGTGAGATACAGTCACCTAAATCGTAGATGCCCACATTAGGACAGATGTAGTACATATTTTTATTCTTAAGTTTAATAAGGTCACTATGTCCAATTTCAGACTTCATCTCTCTTGACTTTATCTTACAAATTTCTGCACTGAGCTGTCTTCTCACCCTCACCTCTGCTTGAACATTATCATTCCACTGCATTAGGATTTAAACCCCATTTAGAACCATACAAAAGATGATGATGTTTAGCAAGCATTGGGGCTAGATGGTTAAACATGAGGGCTTTACTTTCTATCAAAGACCATAATACTCCTACCTATAATTTCTACTAAACTGAGCTGAATGAAAAATGCACTTTGCTTTACTGGAGCATTCTGGCTTGTTAATCTGCAAAGTTTTCACCTGGAAAGAATTTGATTTGATGACCTTTTACTGTATCTCAGTTAAATTTTCATGAGTCAACAGATTTCCTATTTCTATGTTAGATACAATATGTATCTGTATGTCTATATATAAAGTCATAAAACCCTCCCTGGACTGCAATGTGCAGGGACTCTATTGTGGAGCAGCTACTGTCTTTTCTAGAAGTTGACGCCACAGAGTCTCTTTGATTTTTGACTTTTCAATTTTATAGATATTAGAAATTATTGTAGATCTAATGTATTAGTAATATAACTTTAGTAGCTGAATGTTTATATACACCCTGACCCCCATCCTATATCAACCCTTAGAATTCCTTAAAGCTGTTTAGTCTGTATTTCAAGGTAGAATTGTAGAAAAGTGCCATGAAGCCTGAACTACAAGATAAAGACAGGGACAGAAAGACCTCCAAATCTGAAGCTTTGGAAGGCCTCCAAGGACCTGACGTGCTGTCAAAAAGACGACGAAGATGAAGGTTAGGTCTGGGACCCCAGACCTAATTCCTGAGGGGGCGTGGAGAGGGCGGTTCAGGGGCAGGACTGGAGGAAATAGCAAAATGGGATTGGATGGACACTATTATAAAAACCTGTAACTTAATTGTAGAAGAGAGAATTCTCATGTGAATGTATTCCTGTGAGCCGGTGTTTGGCTCATGAAAACTCTTACTTGTTTATCTTATCTCCTGACTGACTGCCTGGATCTTTTACTGCATTCCTTTAAGGCATCAAAGTATTAGCTGTTTTTTTTTTTTTTTTTTCCTATAAGGTTGAATACATTTGTGCATGAGAGGTCAAATGTCTTATTTTTAATACTAAAAGCTGCTTTTGGTTGGCTGATTTCTGACACTCATCCCAGCCTAGTTTTAAATCTTCAATAGGGATATGTCATGATTTAGAAATGCTACTTCCCAATTTAGTTCTCCCACTGACCCTCTCCAAACTATGCTGCCACTCTCTCATTCCCCCTCCTCCATGGGTGGCCGGAGTGGAGAACTGAAGGTACAAAAGGCAAAGGTCACAGGATGAGATTAGAACAATTTACTGAAAACAGTAATGAGATAAGAAAATGAACAGTAACAGCAATAATATTAATAACACAGGAGTACAAAAGAGAGAGTATTCGCATGCAAACATGCTCATGAAGCCAGACCAGACATGACTCCAGCCACCTCACCTTACCACTTCCTTTGGCCTGGGACCAGTGCCATGCTACCCCAACTGGAAGGATCCCCTGCTTCCCAGGAAACAGCCTCTTTCGTGTGCCCACAGAAGTGAAGCGAGGTGGTACAGAATAACTTTGGAGTCCTAGACACGTACTCTGCCAGCTACTTCAAAAGTTAATCATGCCCTGGCTGGAACCAGGACAAAATAACGCATTTGTGATGGTCTATCTGGTACAATGCACTACTATTTTCTAATTACCCAGTGTCTCAGTTCAGTTGCCCAAAGCTGTCAGTTAATTTTTTGAGATTCTTTAGAATACATCCATTCTAAATTGTACTCAGGACATGTTACTCTGGCACACTTCTTAAACACCTTAACATATTCTACCTATGCCTCATCATTTTCATAATCTGTCAAACCACTTCCACATCACTGACAAATTAATAATGTTAGCCAAATCTGCAGTTACTCTATTATCTCCTTTCTTACTGTATCATAAAAGAATTTATCTGTTGCAACAATTTTATGTATTGGATTGAGGTCAGGAAAGATGCTTTTGCCACAATACTCCTCTAAAAAGAAAAAAAAATGTTTCCAGCTCTCTCCAGGTGATACTGTAAAATCTTGGGCTTCTGTGCACATTTTTTTTTAACAGAGAAAAAATTACTATCTGTAGCACAGTACTAATACTGAAATAGCCACTGTGACATAGGGCCACGTTTTATGCAAGAAGTTAACAAGCCCTAACTACTCCTATTGTTTTATTCTGTAAAGAAGTCAGCATTAAAGTACCAAACTAAACAAGAAAAGGAATTAGAAAGAAAAAAATCCAAAGTGAGATAACTGAATTCATACTAAATAAAAATGTTTTAGCCCATTCAACTGAGATGTGTGAATAATTGCACCAGGAATGGCAATCATATTAATGCTTAATGTACTAAAGTGGGTATTAGTTGATTCTTGCAAGCTCATAAGGAGTATCGTCCTGATTTCAGGTCTCTAAAATGTTTAAAAGATTCTTAAATAAAAATTATCTACTTCAGAATAACACTGTGACAGTCTAAGGATGAAATAAGACTGTGAGAACAAATATAATACACTATTGTGATTTTTATTTTATAGTTTTCTTCTGTATCAGTTACTCCTAATTCTCATGACTCAGATTCAATTTTGTTTAATTTATTTATAGTTCTTGAATCTTTAGTGCATTTACTGTTACTGTGAGGCCAAGTTCATTTCAGTAGATTCAAGCAATGAAAGTTGACATGTGAATCCTCAGACTGGGGAAATCCCAAATGCTTTGACTGCTGGAGGCTGGGATGCACTATCAAAATAAATATTAGTTGTAAATCACCTGCTGCTTGTACTCTTTTACAAAAAAGTCTTCAACATGTACTGGAGGAATAAAACTACTTGGCTAAAGGGGCATCTTTTCTAATATATTGTATTATCATTTTGAGAGTTCATTATTCTTCAGATTGCTTCAACATAATTTATAATCTAAAATAATTTAATATAGATTCTATATTAATTAAAAACACTTCAAATGCTATATTTTGTAATTGAGTTTTTCATTTACACAGTATTATTATATAATATTGATATATTTGCTATGTGAAAAGCAGAAATATCAAATTACATACTTTCATCTTTCTATTTTAGACAAAAGATTTGTGCTTATTCAAAAGTCTATACTATAAAAGTATCATTTTTACAAGATCTCTACTAAGAAATTTTGTGACTTTTTGCTTTTTATTTTAATTCTAACCAGATTTATTATCAATAAATCAGCTAGTATGGAGGAATGTATTAGGTAGCAAACAACAAAAAAGTAAATATCAGTGGAAATTTCTTCTTTATTCCTTCTTTCCACCTACCATTATATTCTGAAGGCAGTAGCAGAAATATCTGGGGCTGTCCAGAAGGAATAGGAAAGTGTACTTTGATAGTAATATAACATTTCGAAAATGTGTATGCTGCTCTTTTCAATTTGACTACATTTGAATTAATTTGTAGACTATCTCCCCAATGAGTACTTTAGCCTTCACTCTGACTTTCCATGAAAACTCATTTTGCCAGTGATATTTTTACCTTGAATATTGTATTTGGTTCACTTCTCTTTCAATTTAATTCAGCTAGTAGTGAAGAGACACTACAGATGTCAATGCAAATGAGAATATGAGGGGGTTTTATTTTGTAGTTTGTTCTCCAATGAACAAAAGAATAAGGTTATGTTTCCACATGTGCAATTCAGGTTCCCTAGGGTGTCTAAAAAGGGATTTGACACATAGTCATTTAGGTATCTGACTTGTTCTCCTGACTCTTCACTGACTTACATCAAGACATCCACCTTGATGTTTGCATCTAAAGACATGTCCATATGTATATGCAGAGACAAAAAACAAAACAAAAAAAAAAACACAAAACCAAAAATAAAAGCAAAACCAAACAAAAATATCACAATAAATGTCCTTTGTTTAATTTGGTGGAAAATGAAATAACCAAAAGATACAATGCCTTAAAATAGTGACTCACTGAATAAATTCTTTCCTATAGTAGCAAAACCTATAGTGTACAGAATTGTTCTGGAGTACAAATTGTTAAAAAAAACCCAACCCCAAACCCCAACAACAAAAACCTCTGTCACCCTATTCCACAATCATTTTGTTTACACTATAGGTGGAATCCCTGCATAGGGTGCCATGATATCCCATAGGGTTCCAAGAAGAGTGCTCTGGGCATGTCCTGCCTTCAGAGAAATGTGCTCCCTGCAGCTTCCCTCACTTTTCATCCTTTGGTCGTCTTTCTCAGCATATCAAAGCTGTAGCATGCCCAGAGAAGAGCAGTGAAGCTTCTCATAAACTTTGGTTACCTGTTCAAAAGTAGAGATCATGTCAGTGGAAGTCTTCATGTCTCTTGGAATCAGGATATGGTCACAAGGAATCACACAGTTGATTATATCCCGGATTAACGTTGTTCCATAGTAAAGAGTTATACAATAAATTGTGCTTTGGATGCAAATCATAGCCTTGAAAATGTACAGATAACGAGGGGTTTTTTTATGTAAATCACAGAATGACTGCTATTGCCTGACCAGATTTAGACAAATTTCAATTGCTTCCCAAAAAGTGAGATTAAATATAAAGCTACATCAAAACTAAAATAATAGATTTGTCTTATATCTAAAATTGTTGTAATTTTTCTTTTTCTCCTTATGAGTGAGCACCACCAGTCCATATGATTCCCTGTCCTTAAAATCAAAATTGTATGCAAGCACAGATATGCCAAATAACTGTGCAGCAGCAAGCATTGATTCAGATTTAGAGATTCTCCAGTTTCCCGGATTTTGCTAGCTGGTCAATAGTTATAAAAAACAACATCTGGTAGATTAATTTTAAAAGTGTTCCATGTACTAATGGAATAATGATAAATCACAGAAAAAAAGCAAGAAAAACCCGTGTTTGCAGTAGTTCTTTTTTCACCTCTCTTTGGGTCTTCTCTGATGCTACTTTTATTTTTAAATTCTCCTTCTGATATAGAACAGTATTGTTCTATGGGGAATCACATTAGTGAGGAGCAAATATATCAGATATCTATTTCCTGCCGTCATATCTTCCTATGCTATTATGCCTGATTAAGAAGAAGGACTGAAAGAAAGAAAGGTAATTTAGAAAGGAAAAAGAAAGGAAAAGAGAAAACTAGAAAAGATGAGAGAAAAGAATTTGGGATCAAATAGGAACTAAAGGGGGAAAATGCAGAAATTTCAGGAACTAGGAAAAAAGAGGGATTAACAGACATAAAATAGAAAAATATATAAATCATATTTAAATTAATATAGTATGTTATCTACATATCAATGGAAAAAAAAACAAAAAACTATCCTACTAATTTAAATTGTACTTCCCACTCTACCAGGTTTAGATGGCACATTTTGTACTACAGTGACATGTTAAGGGCCATAAATTGAAACATAAAAAAAATCATTCTCCGAGCACAAGTTATTCTGGAAGGTTTTTGTATGAAATGGCCACCACAGAACAATTGTATTGAGTTTTTGGGCACTTTTTACCTCTGTGCATATTACCTACATCTTTGCAGTTTTCTGTTTTTTGGGTCCATGGATTGACTTGTGAGTGGAAACCAGCAGTGTGTGATTTTGTTACTGTTAGAGAGTTCACATTTTGGTATTAGAAGAAAATGCGTGTTTGATGTATCTGCAACATGGCCCATGTCTGCTGACCCATGGTTATACAACCTTAATAGATTTGAATATGATTACATACCCAAGATGAGAAGTAGACTAGATCTACCCATGCAGAATTCCATGCCCTTTACTTTAGGCTGCTTCTGACACTCCAGTTAGCTCCGATAGATGTAGTTTATGTACTCTACAACATAAACACATTGCGTAATATGGCTAGCACTCATGTTAAAGGATTGTCTTAAGAATTGGATAGCAATATATATATATATGGTTTTACCAGGGGAACTCAGAGTGTCTAGGACCACACACCCTCCATCTCCTGCTCACAGGACTCGTAAGTCCACTGCAATCACCACAGAGTCCTTCCAGTTGCTTAACTGCATAAGTCAAACTCAGGAACAGTGGAAAGAAAAGAAGCTGAAGAACATGCACCTCTCCTGCTGAAATTTTGTTTCTATCCTTTTCCTCGTCCATGTTCTCACACTGCAGTTGCAAATTCCAGATCAAAGTGAATAACTTGACTTAAAAAAGTAAACTAGTTAAAATAAATTACTACAAGGAGTTCAGGGTGTTGGAAATGAAGGCCAATTCCTCCCTTGAGATCAAAGATGCTAATCTCTTCAGTGAAAAAAACAATGAAAAGATTTTGCAGATGTGATTTTAGATGTGTCTCAGGAAACAATTGACAAGCAGAAGTTATTTAAAAACTCAGCAAATGAAAAAAAGGAATAAAGGAGGTCAATAGCAAAGAAAACCACCTCAGTTATGCCTGCCTGGTTACTGTTTTCATTAATATTAGTGCATCTTTGTTGTTTTTTTTATTTGGTTGGGTTTTTTTCCCTTTGGTTAGTCTTTCCTTCTTAGTGAAAGTATACACATTTCTCACCTTGCAGAACAATGGCTTAAGACCAGGGGAAAAAAGAGAATAAGAAAGAGTCATGAAATATAGTAATAAGAGAATAAAGTAGTAATATGAATGAATATAAATAGGAGGGGGAAAAAAGTGTGAGGAAGAAGATGAGGTGGGGAAGGGAAACTGAAAAAAAAACCCTGAATCAAAAGAAAACTGTGAAGGGTTTCTCATATTCCTATGATCTGAGGGAGAAGAGAGGTACTGGATGGATTATTAAGTACCAACTTCTCAACCCTTCTAGAATATCATTTTTCTTTCTCTCAACATTCACCTAAAATCTTTTCAAGGCATTGACTAATTTCAAACATTTAAGGGAGAGGTAAAAATCTCAGTATTCCTCTGAATTATATTTAGTGAAATTCCCAGCTAGACAGGGAAACACTGTATATGTTCCCACTGATAAAAAGGAAGAATAAGAACACAATCATCTGCTCTCTTTGGCATCTAATTTTTTGCCAGTCTTTGCATCTGTACCAATTTTCATCAACCAGCGTTAGGACTGAACTATTTATATCACTGGCTGTATTTTGCCCAGCCTGGAGCAGTAATGATAGTTGCAATTATGATACTTCAAAAAGTATCACACTAACATCAAGTACACCGAGATACCAAGTATTTTAATGTTCTGAAACTTTATTATCAGTACTAGTATGACTAGTAGGGAGGTACACACAACTGCTGCAGACAACTGCAGAGTATATTGAGTTTCTCAACCTCTATATATCCTACTAAGCAAAAGAGGATGAAAGTAAAAGTACACTTCACTCTGAATCTCCTTGTTGCACTCTTATTATTCTTATTACTTGTTAACTTGCTCCCTACGCCTGTGTGTCAATTACCTTTCTCTGAAACAAGGTGTAGGCTTTATTCAGTAAGTACTTTGCTTCACCTTCAAGGACAGTTGTGATAAGAAAGCACTACTTTAAGCTTTCTCAAATGTATACTTTTCTCTATCTCTTATATGCTCTTATGTCACAGCAAGGTGCAAGGAATGAACACTTTCAGTTTCATGATAAAAAAAAAATAAAATAAGAGCACCCTTGGGTGTGTTTCCATTCCAAGACACCTTTATGCCTCACAGTGCAGTGAGAAGAATGCACAAAACAATATCATAATTTACAGCTACAGGGGCACTACACAGAGTCTAATGGAGATTCAGAGCTAGGTGCTGTGTCATATGAATGAAATCCTTCTTCTCAAGAAGGACCTGAAAGCTTTGTGGATGAATTCCAGCAGACATTGCTACTTGATGTTTTGGTCAAGGATTGATTCCTTGAACCTGAAGCACTATACCTATAGACTTGTTCTCTCTTACCACATTCTCTCTTCTTAGGGAGAATAGAGGCTGTGCAGAGAAGAAAGAAGACAAAAATCTGCCTCTGTTTTCTAATGTAAAAGGACCATATCTGTTCCTTCTCTGCCACCCCGTTGTAAACTATCCAGAAAACCTCTGATTTCAGTCAGTAATTGCACCACTACTTATAGCTCTTGCTCTCCTCTTATTTGTATAGACACTTAGAGTTAGTCTAGAAGTTTATCAAGGACAATAAAGAGGTCTTCCAACTGGGTAGTTGAAAGGAGGCAAAAGTTGCCTTTTCCATTCTCTGCTATTGGAGAAAGAAGGATGGCTATTAGTCAGGGTCCTAAAGTACCTTACATGTAGCTGGATTCTGTGTGTGGGTGTGGGTGTGGGTGTGGGTGTGTGTGTGTTTTGGTGAATGTTGAATGTAATTGGAACTGTTAAATACTTAAAACAATTTGTTCTATGATTCTATAATTTGAGAAGGAAGTTTTTATTTCAAAGTTAACTCCTTGAGTTTTTGAACTATTTTTTTCCTAAAATGTGAAAGGGACAGCAATACTTCCCTCTCTCTCATTTCCTCCCACAAAGGGATAAGAAAAAAAGACACAAAAATTTTCAGAATTGTGATTCAGGATATGGAACTAAGAAGACAGGTTTTGAAAAACACAAAAAAGACAAAGTAAGTTAGACCAAATAATTCCAGGATATTATGTTAAAGATATTTATGTTTATGCAGAAATGAAGTATGGTGGCAAAAAGCCATTCTTTCCAGAATAAAGATTAAAGTCTTGGCAGAATTGTTGCATTTGCTCACCTGCAAAGGCTCACTTGCTTTACAGTTTGTATTATTTAGAATAAAAAGTGTAATGGTAGCACATGATACTATGCCATTGGCATGTCATGGCACAAGAACTTCAGACCACCTGAATATTTGTTGTCTTCCATGAGACCCAGGACAGTCTTTTTCCCTCTTCTTACCATTTGCAAAGTCCCTTGTGAAGCTCTTGAAGCCTATGATTGGGGAGTTCTTTTGACAGTCCAACAGTCTTGAGATTTACAGTTATTTTCACTGTCTCTATTGCCTCCTACTCACTGGGAGTCGTGTATACAGCTGTTCTTTGGGTTTTGTTTTTGGTTGTTTTGAGGGTTTTGGTTTTTATTTGGTTAGTTGGGAGGGGGGGGGTGGTTTGTTAGTTTTTCTTTGGCTAAAGGAATCATTTGACTTTCCATTCCAGTTGTCAACATAACCTTCACATACCACAAATGCTTGCCAAAATCATCACTAAAAGTGACCAAACTGGAATTAATCTTCCATTACTTTAGATATCTTCAAAGTTGTTTATACTGAAGCTGCTCAGTCTGGTCCATTTATTTTCATTAAAGAATAATAGGTGCTTCCTAGGAAAAATCATTGAATCATGGAATAGATAAGGTTGGAAGGGAACACAGTGGGTACTGCCTTCCTGCTCAAGCAGCATTTTCCTAGAGCACATTGCACAGGACGGGTCCAGATCATTCTTAAATATCCCCAGTGAGAGTGACTTCACAACCTCTCTGGGAAATCTGTTCCAGTGTGTGGTCGCTTGTACAGTAAAGAAATTCTGTCTCATAAAAATATATTTTATTAATTTTAAAAATGCATCTTATAATGAGATTTTCATTAGCAATTCTGTGTAAATTCCTGTGTAAATCTGTTGATCCCCTAACACATCTAGGCTGGGATTAAGCCAGAATAAGTAGATCTTTTCTTCTATTTCCCTAATGTCTAGGAGAAGCACCTATATTTGTGTTATTTTTTCTAAAGAAAGATGAAGAAATGCTTGCAAATAACCTATAGTCACCATCAAGACTAGTTTTAGACAGTATTTTAATAGGGAGAGCATTTTCATCTTATTTCTGTCTTGGCTTTTTGCCTAGTGTTAACATAGTCCATTATTGAGTGGAAAAATACTTGGTTCAACTTAGTTCAAAGAATCATAAGTTTACAATTGCAATACTTGATTTTGTTGATTACAGGTCAAGGCTTATTTCATTTTTATATTTAGAATAAAATGAGAAAAAGCTGGGGAAGGTTTAACCTCAAGAGAGATCAGCAGATTTCTTCTGCACAAAAGAATTCAGTTCATAAATTCTAAATATTTGTATTTCTCCAATGTCCCTACCACATATTGATTCATATCCTCTTGAAATAACATTATTCTATGAATCTACATTATGTTGTCTGTTGCTTAATATATAAGAGTAAGAAACACTTATTGTTTGAATATTACTACTTGGATGTGGTTTTTTTTTTTTGTTTTTTTTTTTTGTTTTTTTACTTTTAATGCCATCATACACAAGGAGCCCCTCACAGTAAACTTACAACACCTACTGTATTAATTTCTGATTTCATAGTTAAAAACACAACCACAACATTAAAGAAGTGTCATTAAAGTAAAAATTGACTTAAAAACTAGTTTTTAAAGTCTATTTTAAATGTATGCAATATTGACATAAAATGGAAATCATTGACAGACAAAAGAGCAGTTTTCTAACTTAAATATTCGGCCTTAGGAGAAAGGATTTTAAGAAACAACTAAAAATGCACTCTAAAATGACCCCTTCATATACTACTATATTTCAAATAATATAAATATATTAATTGTCTTTAGTGTCTCAATACTTGAGTATATTGAGATGTTATGAATGTTTAAAAATCTGAAAATTTAGAGAAATAAATATTTAAATTGGTATACATGATGCGCTATTTTTGACTATCCATTCTGAAAGTTGTTTTTCTGCTGCTTGGTGAAACACAACTAAAATCAACAAGAATTAAGCATATTAATTTGTTCCTCGATAATGACCTGCATTATCAGTCCTGAAGTCTGCATAAAGATTCCACTCACGTGTGAACTATTCCTGCTTTTTGGACAAAAATATTGCTTTAGCTATACTGTGATCAGTTATCTATATATGCTACTTAGTCCCCATTAGGATCTCCCTGGCAATGTACTTTTCTTCTAGTACTCAAAACATAAACTTTTAATATCCAAATCCCTGCATGAAGGAGTTGTTTGGGTTTTGGGCTGGTTTTTTTATTTTTGGTTTTCAGGTTTTTTTTGGTTGTTTTTTTTGTGGATTTTTTGTGTGTGTGTTGTTTTTTTTTTTCTGTGGTAGAACCACACAATTTCAGAAAATATCATCCTGTTAACCTAAAAAAAGTTGTCTGAACCTCTTACACTTTATGCATGAGTTTTCTACTCAAAGTGACCATCATTAAAGAGTGCTGAGGACAATTCTGGGCATAAATATGAATCAATATGAAAATCAATGTAGATTTGCTGAACTGAAACAAACAACTTTACTGATTTACAGTTTGCGTCACTCCTATTTAGAAACTTTATTAAGGTTCTTCATGTAAAAAGAATTTTTTCTGTTTTCTTAGGAAAAAAAAAAAGCATTACTTAAAGGCTGTTGCTATTTATATACTTCCATTAAGAAGGAAATGAGTGGAAATGCTTTCAATTGAAATGCTAATAGGAAGAAAAAACCCTTAATTTTCCATGAAGGAAAAGTAATTTCTGCTTATATTAAGCGCCTGTATGAAACATGGCATTTGACTTCAAGAGGGTGTTTTTTATAATTTTATATGTAACAAATCCGTATTTGACTCTCTCAGTAATCAATATGGTTTTCAGAGATAGTGTCAACTGTCATGCATACTTGTTACTTCTTTGCATCTCTCCAGGAAAAAACTCACATGTATGGCATATAACATAATATTGTTTGGAATTAACATTACTAAGAACAGAGAAAAATTTCTTACAGACTAAGAAGTTGATGGACAGTAGGATAAAATGGTCAAAGATATATGGGCAATGCAATTTATGACCTCATTCAAAGTAATTTTGGAGTCTTGACATTGACTTCAAATGGTTTCAGAAGAAGCTTTTATTAAAAAGTTCAAATTCTTTTTTTAATCCAAACCCAAATATATTTTCAAATAATAAGCTAGAAATTCAAACTGTGCATGCTTTAATGATGTGTAGGATTTATTTGTGTTTTAAGGTAATTGAACACTGAGTATTGTTTTCATTCATGACAATATGCCAAATCCTCTCTACCAGATTTATCTACCCCAGTAGATAAATGCCCTTTGAATCCCTTAGCATAAGCAAATTATCTTCATGGAGTTGACAGTATGGCAAAGATCTGAGAAAGACTATGTTCTCCTGGAAACAGCATATGGATGCCAGACCAAATACCTTATATATTAGTATTTAGTAATCAACTGATTGATTAGAGTCCCATGTTTCAGTTGTATAATGTAGACATTTTGACAAGAAAAAAGAAAATTAAAAGCCCCACTAACCCAGAAACAGAAGGTTCACACTTTCAATTTGATATTCTGAGAAAAGAGGGTATTTACCTGAAACATAAGGATTTGTTACAGGAGCAAGCTGGAAGCTTGTAGGCTGCCATTCATGCAGGCAGCTTTTTGTTTAGAAGATGCATCTTGAAATGTGTCAGGGCACCTGAAGGCAGAGACATGAATTCTCTTCAGTCAGCAAACGTCTGAAGTTATAAAAAACTAGGCCTGGTCCTGATATGTTGGAAGGTGTCAGGGCAGAGGGGGAGAAAGCCGATGAGATGAGTAGTGTGAAGTAAAACAATCAAAGGGATAACTAGTGAGAGGGATCAGCAACATCAGCACACACAGCTGTGCTGCAACAGGTTTGGCGTAGAGAGAAAGAACTTTTGGTATAAATGTGTAGGAAGCTTGGACAGCTTTCTCATGGTCATATATAATCTCTTAAAAAAATGGTTTTCTCTTAATGAAGTAATATGATTTTGAATTAAAACAGAAAAACAAATAAAAAAGACAACAAAAAAAAACACCCAAAAAAACCAAACAAAACCAAAACAAAATGGAAAAAAAGACAAGACAGTCTGAGGGATGGGAAAATCTTGAAATCTGCAATGCCCTTTTTGACACAGTTCTGATGGAAGATCAATGAGCTCGGCATCAACCCATGTTGGAAAGCTACCAAAGGTTTCTAATTCTGAGAAAAAGAATGAGAGATCACTCTTCTGGCAGGTCATTGTTCAGGATATGTTTAGCATAACTATTGTCTGAGGTGAAAAATTGTCTGAGTCATACAGATGAAACAACAGATTTGGTTTTATCCTATCCAGTCTGGCTTTACTGTACATTGGACTAATTGAAATTAATAATGCTCATCTCTTCATGGTTTCTGAAGATCTTAAAATAATTTCTATTCTAGAACTGTATGGTTCTTTTTATAGTGTAGAAAGTCAAGGAAATGGTTATTATTTAAAATAACAACGGCTGAATGTTGTATATTTGCATTGTACATCTTGTATAGGGTAACACCATGAAAGATATTTTGACCTCTGACTTCATACCTCCATTTATCTTGCCCACTAAACATCAATGACATTTCTTTACCTAATTCAGATGCTTAGGAAGGTTAGTTTTACTTTCTATAGTGCTTTGACTATATGCTAAGAGAAAGAGATGGTTGCCTCCATTCCAATGGGATTTATGTTTAACATATTGGCTAAGGTTTCAAAGTAGAGAATTTGCCTCAGAACAGATCACATCATGGTGAAGAGTAATAGCCAGGGATAAGACTTGAATGCTTGAGAAACTTTTGAGATCACTTTCAGCTGATTGAAAATTTCTCCATAAATATCTACGCTTCTAAGGCTGAATTAATACTTGCCATCCCACCTCAAGGTAAGACAAATTTTATTAGCCTACAGAAACGACTGTGTTTCTTTTTCACTAAGGGACATTTGTGCCTGCCATCTTATCAGCATCTCCATGTGTTACCCCTAACCCTGCACTGCTCTGTGTCTTTCCCATCATGAGTATAGCTACATCCACCTAGGTGTGCAAAATTAGGCTCAAAAAACAAGACCCAGTGGCTACTTTTCCTTTGTGACAGATAAAAAACTTTCTCCTGATGGGATTTTGGACCATGCCTGCTTGGAGTGAGTGGCCTGTGGATTTCAAAATATGCTGAATAAAATTTCTGACCTGGATAGCTTGTGCTTCACTTCTGTATCTTGCAGACACATCACATTGTTGTCAGCATAAACAAAATTACAAACAAAATGAAAATTCGATAAAAAATATTTTATTCTCTAGTATTGTTTTCAAAGTCAAGTAACTTAAACCATATTTCAAAAATCTCAGCATGAAATGACTGTAGATAATAATTTCCTGAGTACAACCATGTAGCATATGACATGTTTCCTAAAGGTGCAACTGAAACGATGGAAACTATTGGACAAGAAAATATTCTTCTTAATGTGGATCTCTGTAACACACAGATAATAGAGAAATGCCATAAATAATGTTTTGCTTTTTTTTTTTTTTTTCCCTGCCTGTCAAACCTACTACCAAAAAATTCTCCACCAGAAGTTCTCACCAGAATTTTCTTCTGGAGTTTTCCTGCCAGAAGATTCTCCTATTGATTCATCTCAATAGAGCTATGTGCCAAGAAATCACATACAACCTCCTTTGAACACTATGAAAACTTGAGGAAAAATTTTGGAAAATGAGGGAAGAGGAAAGAGAGGAAGAACCAGTTACCATAGCCAAGAATCTCTCCCCACCTCCCCCTCGCCTTTTCTCTACCACCATCTGACGCCTCCCTGGCACTGGAGACTGAAAATCTGCCAGCTTGGAGAGAAATGAGACTCACCATACCAAGTTATATCTTATCCTTCCACCCTTACCATATTTTTGAGTGCCGCTAAATAGAGGCCCTGTAATGGCCTGTGACACAGCTCCTCATGTGTGACAAAATCACACATCCTGGGTGCGTTCCAGAGAACTAAAGTAGCTAAGACCCGCCCCACACCCACCTCCCTTCCCCCCTTAGCTAAAGAGATAATATCAGAAAAGCAAGAGAGACAGAAAAAAAAAAAAAAGAAAAAGGCATAAACTGTTTATCTCCCTCCACACACACCAACTAAGCAGAAAGGTAGGTTTTGGTGGTATCTTCTCTCTTCTTCTAGAAGTAATCTTGGCTTTTTTCAACATTTTCTTGTTTCTTTTCTTTTCATCTCTTAGCAATTAATAAAATCAGTTTTGGTATTAACTGATAACTTGTGAGTTTTAATTTTGCTCAGTGGAATATTTGAATCTAAAGTTCTTTCTGCAACATTTAAGCAGATTGTGACAGCATCACACAGTATTTTAAATATATGTGGATGGTCCTCTTCAAACACCAGAAGTTCTTCCAGTGACTTTAAATTTGTCAGAATTTCACATCTGTAACAAGTTTTTGTATATGATATATGAATTTCTCTAAATTACAGAGAGTATAGTGAGCTTTTGAACTTAAGTCAATAAGCTCCTAATTGATTGTATGAGTTTGTTTTTAAGTCTGTTAACTATAAAAAGTAAGTTAAAAAAAATGAATTCTAAAATAATTAGTTTTGCAACAATGAACCTGAAGCATATTTACAGAACATAAGCACCTGAGACAAGAATTATGCAACCAGCCACTTAGTTACTTACAGAACTTGCAAATCAAATGTAGTTTTGAGCATTAGTGACATTCACTGGGTGACTCCCATTACAATACCAAACTTCCCAGCATAGGGAAGTTTCCCTATTCCCATTTCCCACTAGAAACCAACAGACTTAAAAGTGAATTGTATGCTACCTCTTCCTGGATTCAATCTCAAGTCTAGGGTCAAATTCTTCATCATATTGAATTAATTATTTTCATTTGTTTGAATTATTTTTGCTTGAATTTTATTTTGAATTGCATTTATCTGCTACCATGACATATGAATGTCATTTCTTCTTCAGTTCTCCTATAGTAACAGGGAAATTCAGATGGTCTTATTTACAAAACAACTTTATGACATTTCTTTGACAATGCCTCTTTCTAGAGGCACTAGGCCCTCTGTTAAAGCTTGGGCTGTAGTCAGTTTATTCTGATTCTGAAGACCCAGCTGTTACAGTTATATCTGATTCCTGAAAAGTTTTCCAGTTTTGCCTCTGTGAAGGAAAGTTCTGCAGTCCATCACTCAACTCAGTAAGAATGATATGTTTTTCCTTAATATGCTCATCATCATTGCCTGCTGAGCTCAGTCAACTCAACATATTCTGCGATTCTGTGGTATAAGGACTTTTAGCAGCCATACTTGAGAAATGCAGTGAGATAGAAGATGATATTTAGGTCTTTGTCTATAAAAGTTGAATAAATAGGATCAGGACATGGCATTGATCAGGAACCTGTAATAAATCATGTTGGCTATTTGTTTCATTCCTTATCATGTTTCCAGACCACATCAACAATCTCTGGTTTAAGCAATAGCAAAGAGCAGATGACAGCACAGGTAAGGAACTAGTCACAATAAGAAATATAGATTTGTCATTTTAGCTGTATAAATGTGAGCCACGCCATGCCAAGTATGCATGGCTTTCCCTTATTCATTTTAATTAGTACCATAGGCTAACCTTGAGGTACCTGTTTCTGTGTTGATGTCCTGAAGTAATTTCTTTGCTTCCACCTTCTCTTTCTCTGCTTTTCTACCCACTTTTTCACATCTACAAAATGATGACTAACTACACATAAGTAGCCTCCTCTGTCTTGGTGATACTCTAAGCTAGTTTTGGTCAAAGTACTTTACCAGACTCTAGAATCAGTGACAGTTTAAACCCACCAGTGTGGGTGTCCTAGTGAATATAGTGTGAATATATAAAGATAAATTATTAGGAAAGAATAAAAAGGCACTGGCATGTTTTTGCAGGGTGGAAAACAAGTGGAGAGCACTGATGAACAGTATAGAATATGACCTAAAAGTAGTATTCTGTAAGTGTACAAGCTTTTGCCATTTACCATGATTAACTAAGTCTCCTGGGGTTTGTGAGGAAACATAAGTAACTGTCTTTACTTTTAGACTTTGCTAATGGAAGGGAACAAAGAAATTTCCTGTGTGATTAGAGAATTGCTTTTAACTTTATTGGTAGAACATCACTCAGGTCTAGAATGAAGTAAAATATCAACTAGAATATTAAACATGGTAAAAATGTGTCATGATTTAACTTCAGCTGGCAATGAAGTACCAAGCAACCTCTCACTGAATCTCCTCTTTGCCCCTCTGCCCCCAGTGGGATAGGAAGGAGATTTAGAAAAATGGTAAAACCAGTGTATTAAGATAATAACATTTTAATAAACCCACAAGTGATGAACTATGCAGTTGCTCACCATGAACAAATGCCCAGACAATTCCCCAGCAGCAGCAATTTGAATTTTACCTCCTGGTCAACTTCTCCCAGTTTATAAAACTGGGAATGATGTTCTATATTTCTATATCATGAATGAAATACGTATGAAATATCCTTTTGTCCAGTTCAGGTCAGCTACCCTGGCTATCCTTCCTCCCTGTTTCTTGTGCACCTGCTCACTGACAGAGCACGGAAAACAGAAAATTCTTTGAATTGGAGTAAACACTGATCAGCACCTACTAAAACGTCAGTGTATTATCAACATTATTCTCATACTGGATCCAAAACTCAGCACCGCACCAGCTACTGAGAAGAAAACTGACTTTTTCCCAGCTGTAACCAGGAAAAAGTGTAAAGTATTATTCAAATACAGTATTATAAGACCCTACCCCTCTATTCAGCCCTGCAGGATGGAATGCTGTGTTCAGTTCTGGACTCTTCAGTAAAGACACACATGAAGTTCCCACAGCAGATCCAGTGGGGGGCTATGGAAATGATTAAGGGACTGGAGCTTCTCTCTTAGGAGGAAAGGCTGAGGGGATTGGGCCTGTTCAGCCTTAAGAAGACTAGGAGGGGACCTTGCAAATGTATGGAAGTATCTGAAGTGAAGGTGTCAAGAGTATGGAGCCAGGTGCCTCTTGAGGTGCCAAACACAAAAGACTATGGGCAGAAATGGATACAGTGGAAGTCCTACCTGAATACGAGGAAGAACTTTGCTGTGCAGGTCACCGTGGAGTGGGACAAGCTGCCCAGAGAAGTTGTGGAGTCTCCCTCACTGGGGATATTGAAGAACCAACGTGGTCTAAGATGACCCTGCTTAAGCAGGGAGGTTGGACCAGGTGATCCACTGTGGTCCCTTCCAACCTTAACCGTTCTGTGATTCTGTATTACTAATATGCATATGACCACATGTAGTGTGCTCTGTTATTGCAAAAAATGCTGCAGTGTCTTATATAGCGTGTTCAAAACTTGATGGCATGAAATTTGATGCAATACCATCTATGCCCATGAATACTATGCAGAGCACATATTGAACCTCATATCGCTGTAAAAGGTTTTAAAGAGTTTTGGTAGAAAAGATAATAAATACTTTTTTTTTTCAAATATTTGAAACCCATTGTTCAGACAATGTTGAAGTGATTTAATAAAGTTTAAATACGGAACCAGGGCCCAACCTCAGAAGAAGAACGAAAATTATAAGCCATATCAGATTTGCCTGACATATAGTGTTGAATTTGCACTGATTTTGTTAAACTTATAGAGAATAACATGCTCACCCATATTCTGATTTTATAGCATCTAAGGCACTGTTGTCTCTCTAATCTCATAATTAAGTTAAATTGCTGTTCTTGCTGTACAAAGTTTAGAAATTTATCATCACATTTATGAATACCGCCCATGACTGTTACCAAGAAAGCAAGGCTTTGTAGAAATACATGGCTAGAGTGGATCTTTTTTACTAGAAATGGTGGGATGCATCTTGACCAGATAGTTTATATTATAGATATAATAATTAATCTTTAGTTCATTATTTATGCTTTTTATTTTTTCCTACTAAAATAAATAACAAGACTGAATATAAAGACTTATAAATTCAATGGCTTGTTACACATATTTATTTTGCTTAACAATCTAATCTCATTCTTAAAAATAAGTTACTATGGACTGTTAGCATTTATAAAAAAACCCTCAGATATATATAAATTAAATTAAGTGGTTTGTTGCCTTTTTTGGTTTTTTTTGGAACAGATGTAAATATTTCTCGTTATTGAATAATAAGTAATTCTATACCAAATTATTGAACCTGGCAACAAGAAAACCAGGTAGGAAAATAAATTGTCACTCAAATCATAATAGTTCTTTCTTCTAATAGTAATAGAAGGCTGTATCTGACTGGATTTTTAGTATCCCCAAGGGTGACTATTTCACATCTTTTCTGAGTAACCTACTCTAGTGTTTGACTACCTGTTAACAAACAAACAAACAAAAAATATGTCTTTATATCTAGTAGAATTTCCTGTATTATAGTTTATGACCATTGCCTCTTGTCCTGTCACTGTCTAGCACTGAAAAGTCTGGATTCAAATTTAATTGCACCCATCAGGTATTTACAAACATTGACAGGATGCATTGAAAAATGCCCTAGTCAATTCAACATCTTCATGTCCCTTTGCTGGATTTGGTCTAGTATGTCTGTTTTGCTTTGTTTATAAGATATTGTAAAGTCCAGAGGTGTACACAACACTCCACATCATGACTTGCCAGGTCTGAACAAAAAAGGATTATGTCACTTGACCTGATGGCAATATTCTTAACACAGCCCAAGACACTGTCATCCTCTTTGCAGGGAGGGAACACTGAGTTATGTTTGTCTAGGACCACCAGGGTCTTTTCTGTCAAGCTACTTTCTAGTCAGTTAGCCCCAAACCTAAAATGGTGCATGGTATTATTCCTTACAAGGTGTACGACTTTGCATTTTCTTTGAATACATTTCAACAGATTCATGTTAGAATATTTCTTCAGCCTGTTGAGGTCCCTCTGGTGACATTACAACCATCTGGTGTATAACTTGGTCCTCACAGTTTTCTAGCACTTACGGATTTGCTAAGGGTACCTCAAGGCGTTTAATGAAAATGCTGAAAAGCATTGCTCCAGTATCATCCCCTGAGGTGCACCACTAATGACTGTACTACAGCTACACTTTATGCTGCTGATGAGAACCCTTTGAGTCCAGTAGTTTAGACATATTTTAGTCCATCTTACTGTGCACTTATATAGCCCTTATTTCATTACTTCATCAATGAGGATAGTAGGGGAGACAGTGTAAAACATTTCCCTGAATATTTCCCTAAATAAACAACATCTACTACTCTTCCCTCATCCACCAAGCCAGACAGCTCATCATAAAAGGCTATCAGGTTGGTCACACATGATATCTCTTTGTGGAATCCATGCTAACTACTCCAAATCACCTTCTTGTCCTTCACATGTTTGAAAATGGTTTACAGGATTACTTGTGTCATTGCTTTCCCGTAGCTGAGCTGGAGCTTCTGTCCTGCAGTTCCCTAAATCTTCCTCTTTGTCCTTCTTGAGAAGAGATGTGTTATTTGCCCTCTTCTAGTTTTTGAGAATCAATCCTGACCTCCACGTTCTTTCAAAGACGATCAAGAGTAGCCCCACAAAGACATTGGTCAGCTTGTTCTGCACTTGTTGGTGTACCTTACGAAGTTCTTCCCTACAGATAGCTTCAGTAAATGTTCCCTAATTTGATCTTTCTCCACCTTTAAGTAAATCTTCATTAGCTTACTTCCAGAAGAAGGAAGTCTTTCTTGCTCCAGACTTGTCCTTGGGCCTCAAGGATGTAGGGTTTCTGGATGCAAGTCTACCAATAAAGAGTAGTCTGAAGAGCGCTACAGTTCTTTCTGGCATCTTTGTCCAGGTTGTCTGCCTAGTTTAGCAGCAGGTCCACATTTTTCTTGGTTTCTCTTTTGCTGTGCCTGTACTTACAAAAGCTCTTCTTGTTCTTCAAATCCTTCAGCAGTTGAAACTCCAGATAGATTTTACAAACCACATCCCTGCATACCAGGACACTACCTAAAGATGAATATATATGTACATATGCATACATATATATTCTCAAACTCTTCAAAAAAATTTTGAAGTTTTTTCCAAAACTTTTTCAGTGATGAATATAAACATGCAATTAATTAATGAAATGAGTCTTTCTTTTAATGAATCACCTCTCTCTTACTGTGTGCATATATACATCATATACATACATATTTTTGCCGTGTTGTACCAGACTCTTTCTGTATATAATTGTTGTCTGTTAAAGATTGATGGTAGCTGAATTTATTAATTATATTCAAGAAAGGCATTTACTCATAAATGTAGGTTAGAGTTCAATCTAGTCATGATTGTAGATGCCAGAGGGATCACTTTTATTTAAACTTGAATCTTATTACAGTTCCAACTACTTGACAAATGAATTATCTTTTTTAGACTCTTACACACAACAGACCACCTTAAATTATTCAATGAATTGAGCTAATGCAAACCTTCATATATTCTCTATGCTTGAATTCAAACCATAAAACCGAAAGAGTTTATTAAACTGAAATGGAAAATACCACCAATATTGCATGAAATTGTGGATGTTATTCTCACATCCTGAGGGAAGCGCTTTGTGAGAGAAGCAGGCTTGGTCAGAGCTATGTCCCTTTGTGTCTTCACAAAACAATCCTAAGGATTTTCTAATGGATTAAAGGGATTTCTAGATGACTGTGAGGTAATCCTATAAGACTAAACCACATGTAACATTGTCCTACAGGATTTGTGAAGGACTAAAATATTATACCATAAGACCTCCAATGATTCCTTCAGAAATGCAAGTCTGACAATACATATGGTGAGTACAAGTTACAGGACATGTGGGAGAATATATATGCATTACTGCTCTAATGTTTACAACACCTGTGTTTTCCTCACTCAAGAGTAAGTCATTCTGTGTTAAAAGCCAGTGTATTTAATTCCTCAGAGTTTTCTTTTTTTTTTTCTGTTAAAGGTAATTTGCATAAATAGTGTATGCAGCATAATTTTGCTTTCTAACAACCAGCTGAAAAACTGTTTTCCATCTTTTAATGAAATGGAGATTTATCAAGAATTGCAGAATTAAATTTGTTAAATATAATGAAAAATATATTTACATTTAGTTAGACATAATATATATGTTTAGTGCAAAATAGAGATCAAGAAAAATTAAATTTTAAGCAAACCCTACATTATTTGAACATTAAGTTACATTGAGGTACCACCAATACTTCAGACTAATTCATATATATGTAACAAAACCTTTACCTTACACTACAAAACAGTTATAGTTAGGGCTGTTAATTCTTATAACAAAGGTGTTGGTTTGAAATAATGAAGACACCACTTGTTTGATTTGTTGACAAATCTCTGCAATTCCTGTAATAAGTGAAATCCATTTAGGATGAAATTTTGTCCCATGTTGAGACACCTAAATTTATATGAGTATGAGAGCTCCCTACCTTTAGGGTAGATGGCTAAACCATTATTACAGGCAATGAAGGTATAGTCAGCACGTCCCCAGAATCTAGAGAGTTATTGATTTTATACTGCATTAAGTGAGATGAACAGTTTTTTAGACTGAAAAAAAAAAAAAAAGAAAATTCACTGGGTTTGTTGTTTAGATATTGACATGTAGAGCAATTTGACATACTCTCAAGAACCTAAGGCATATTCAACAGGAAAATGTGACACAAGACTTCTAGGAGAAAATTTATCTTTCTGCAGTGAAAACCATAGACTGAGTAGAGTATCTCAAGGTGTGTCAAATGACAATTCAAGCATTTCTTTAGGCAACCAAATCTAAGCTTAAATATTTTCTGAGAATTTAGAAATCTCCCTCATCTGTATATTCCTACAGTGAATTTCAATATCTGAAATACATGTAACACCTTGCGGAGGTCTAGCAACTGAGGTATCCACATGCAGCTGGAAACATATTTGTATATATGTACATGATACATGGGAAACCAGTGTAACTCTGGACTGGCATCTGGAGATCAAGGAATCTCAAATTTCTCCTTTCTCTTAGAAGTTTCTCACTTTAAATAGGAAGTAGTCTGTGAGGGATATATTTTAAAAAAGACACATATAAGGCTGGAGTTAATTCTAGTCTGGAGTGACATGATTACTCTTTCATGATGGCTTGGGTGACCATCTTAATTCTTCTGAATGTGAGATAACTTGCTACTTAATTTTTTTTAAAGAAAGTGTTTTGTTTCTTTTATTCTGGAACTTATTTTTTTATCAGGTGTACATATCTGCAGCCCTTACATACATAAAAATTATTTAAGATTAAAAATGTATAAAATATATGCACACAATTATAATGTATTAGAATACATGCTTTAAAACTAATTTAATAAATGTATTTAAAATAATTTAATTGATGTGCTACCCCTAACAACCTTACTAATTATCCATTCTAACTAACAACCAACTACTTAGAGAAACACTATTTGTACTAGATGCTTTATTGGCTAGTTTCTCATTTGAGATGAAAATGTTGATATAGATGTGGTAAAGCTTCTGTTTATGGAATTCCAGGCTCTGACAAATATGACCATCTTGTCCTTGTGTTTCAAAGCCCACTATGATGACAATAATAACAGAACTTTTTCAATAAAAGTAATGGTGTTCATACATGACAATAATTTGTGTCTTTATCGATAAATCCATCTACAAATTATCTATCTTGCAACCACATAATATAATATCAATGGCAAGTAGAAGAACATATGCTTGTCATTATAAAGTTATATTGATAATTTTTATTTTAGGTAAATAATTCAATGAGAAAAATCTTTTTCATTACCCAGTGGAACTGACCACAGGCTGAGTTTTAATTCATAGTCATACTGTTTTATATTACTCTGAAAAAGTTTAGCTAATTCAGCTAATTTATTTAATTTAGTATTTATTTTACTCTGCTAATTAATGAAAAATAGAATATGATTCCCTTGGATAGACCCGTATTTTGCTACACGGAGCTCACTTGAGAAATGGTCTTAATGACATTACACCCCTGATCAGTTTGTATTTTGGGGTAAGACTATTACTACTTTCCTATGAGGTAGGTCTCAGAGTTTCATTCATTTAAAATATAAGAAAGGTAAAGACACTTTGCTAAAATAGAGTAAAGGAGATAAATAAATTTATCTCATTTATTTGAGAGACATACAGAAGTAAGGCTACATTTGTTTCTTTAAAAATTTACAGAAAAATTAGGGCTTCATCTCTGGCCCTAAGACAAACTGACATGAGCCTAGCTTCACATGCCTAAATTTTCTTCCCTAACTAAGTAGGGTGGCCTTAAACAGGGTATGAGGAATAGTTTCTAGATACACTACTGGTAACACTGGCTAGATATTTATGCAAATTGGATGGTTTGGGCTAAAGCATGCAAGGAAGAGAAAGAAAAAATAAACAGCATGGATAATTACAAACAGATCATCAAACCTTTGCTTTGAACCCATTTTATCTACTAGATTATATGTAGTTACCATTAAAAAAAATTCTGAAAGGAATAAAAAGTATCACTGATTTTTTTTTAAACTATTTCTTTTATATTTATGTGGAAAAGCTACAAACTGATCCAAGGAATTAAGCATACTCTGAAGTGTATATCACAGAAGGCAGAAGAGATCACTTGGCAGTGTTGCAACAGGGAAGAATCATGAAAGAATTAATAACCTGTATGTGCTGGTAGTGATTTTTTTCTTTCTGCTCTGAGACTGTTATATTAATGCGAAGTTATCTTGTTGGTTTTATTTGCAACCTAATTAACTACCACTTTTATAGTTTTAGATGTATAGATAAATGTATCTATGTTTCTCCATCTACATGTGATGTATTTGGGATAAAATATTCCCAGTCTGAAAATTGCTGACAAATTTGAGCAGATTGCCTCTGACCTTCTCTACTCATGCAGCACAATTAATTTTGACAGGTTTTTCTATATGATAGGCTATTACACTCTGCTTGTTTATACACAAAAACAATGTGTGTACTACTGTTGACTTTGAAAAGATTTTTTTACCGTTTTTTACGTACAACTTTAATAATAGTTTAATCTGTTTCTGAAGTACTGGTAAACAGTTCCACAAAGCTTCATTATCCAGATGAATAGGTGTTTTCCCATCCAAATTTGGGAATGTCATATGGACTTAATTTTAAAATATTGGCTGCAATCCCTTGTAATTTTAATAATGTTAGCAAGCAAGCCTGGTCTGTGTAATGACTAGGCCACTTCATTTTGACTTCATGCTTATTTTGTTCCATTCAGTTAATTTTAGGCACTTATAAGTACAGGTTTTTAAACTTGAGGTGTCCATCTTTGACTCTGTTCAATTCTAAGGAGGGGGAAATGGTGCTTGTAAGAAGTAGCATGTCAGATACAGTTGGATGTCTATAGTAATGTGACATAAATTAATTCTAAAAAGTGAACCTTACTTTCCTTCAACTGCACAGAGAGTTTAGGATGATTACATTCTAATTATTTATATTTGGTTTAAAATTTCCATTCTGTTTCTTTACTTGTGTCATACATTCTGTGCTGTCTATAGTTTTTTTTAGTATTTAAAATTAAGTATTTGAAAGACTTTTTTCCTGTTATTACTTTATCTTTTTGAGCAGTTACATGTCTCATTTTCTTTTTAGAAGTAATCTTTTTCTTCTTAAAAGTCTAATTTTACCTCTGATTGGAGGTTGTTCTTCCAATGAATATGACTCCTGCAAAATGTAAAAGAGAATACAATACATACTTCTCTTACTTGCACTACTATTCAAAGTCACTCAGTATTCCTGCATGCCCTCATGTCCCTTGGAACATATTCAAGATCACAGTTATTCTCTTACTGACACTTGCTTCTTCACCACCAATTAAATTGCTCCCTGAAAACAAATAATAAAATACTTTATGGATGCCTATGTAGTTGTTATACTTTTTTCTTTTTTTTTTCCCTTCTATATATTCTTCCTTAATCATTGACCATGCTGTGTCTGTGCCTGAAACCAGCTGGTTCTTCTGCAAAAATAAACTAAATTTGTGACCTGACACTATTTCAATGGGACCCTTTAACACTGTGTTTTTGTTACAATACTAGGGATCTTATGTGGATATGTCATTCTGGCAGTGTGGGTTGGTGATGGAAGGGAATTCTTTCTCTTGAGGTCAATATTGATTACGCTTGTCAGAAGTCTTTCTGGTCGCAAGGTCTCACATATATTACAGTGTTAGTACCTTTAAGATTCTACATTATTTATCAACTTCTTCCTTTGTGATAAATTTTCTTCTTTTACTTTTAGTTTCTTGGACTGTTATTTACAGCAGAACTTGCAGTCCAGGTCTCCATGGTTATCTTATCCGAGGATTAAATAATGAGGCCTAGCATAGTTGTACTTTTGCATATACAGTTGCATTTGTGCAGCTAGTAATGTCTATGTAATACAGATGGATCTATGCATGCTCCCACAATTATTTGAAACTGATTTAGGTTCTGGTTATAGCTACTAATTTTTGCTCTCACTTATAAATATTTCTTCTTGCTGTTAGTTTTCTAGTTTCTTCATTATCATCACAATCCTTTCTAGGATTTTATTTTTAATATAACGTCTTTCATCACAGTTTATTATCCAGTTTTCTCTTGCCTTACATATTTTTTCATAGTAATTTGTCTTCTTTTTTCTGCTTTCTCATTCAAGGTATTGAAATCTCACTTTCTTCCTCTGGTCACACAAATTCATAATTTCTCAAATGTTCCAAGGACACTTTGCTTTTTGTGATATTGCTAACTTTTATACAATATTCATTGTTCCAATGCTTCAAGAATCTGTTGTTGCTAGGGGGTTTTTTGCCTTAAGTGATATATTTTTTAGATTTTTTTCTGTTTCGTTTGTTTGGTTGGTGGTTTAAGGTGTTTTTTCTTTTTCTTGTCAAGGGTGAGGTTTAAAGAAATAGTAGTTTTCTCAGTATAAGTGGATGAAACATGTAGTAGCAAGTTCACAATAATATTGTACAGTAACATGTTTTTATGCATCCTTGACCATGATTCTTCTACTTATACCTTGCATATCTGTTTATATATAAGCAAAATGAAAAATTAACTAAGGCCAACTCTTCACTAAACTGACAAACATGTATTTATTATACCCTTAATTCACTAGTGAAAGAAATCTGAAAGTCCAAACAACTAACAGAATTATGCTCCACAAAGTTTTAGCTGATTTGGCAGAACATTTGACTTCCTACTCCTCTAATGTCCTTCACAACTACACTAGATAAATCAAATAATTTATTTTCTTTCCTTTAAAAAACAAAAAGTAAGAGTCAAAAAAGACAGCAACTGGGCAGATACTTGCTTTAAAAAAAAGAGAAAGACTCTGTTGACACACACATTTGTGGAAGACTGGATGTTAATTGGTATGAAAGTAATTGGAGAAGAATAGAACAGGAAAAGAAAAGGCTTATTTATCTTTATTGCTGCACCTTAATGTATTTATAGTTGCGTAGAGAATGATAGCATTTTGAAGTTGATCCACACCAACAGACACAATTCTAGTTTCATAGATCTTCCTCCTGTATTTCTGAGACATTCAGAGGCAGTGAAAACATAACTGCACAATGCCACCAGATTGTAATTTAAAGAAATAAGATTTTCAGCAATTTAGGCCCCTTACTTTTAATGGAGGTTGTCTGAATTCTGGAGACGTGACTGTCCTTCTGAAGCCTGCCATAAAACTGATAATTGGTATGAAGTCTACTTTATTTCTTTTTCTTTTTTTTTCTAATCTCTTTCAAATCTTCATGAGGGAAAGAAATAAGGAAAAGTAATTTTAGGGCAGAATATCCTCTAACTGTGACTATAAAATTCCGAACAAATCTCACATTTTCTGATCTAATAATGCTCTGCTTCACTACAGACAGTGGATACAGGATTCCTCCTCCTCCTGCCTGTACTCTGTAGTTAAACAAATTTAACATATCTCTTCTGAGATGTCTAAAAGTTAGACATCTCAGTTTTTTAGTCTGGTCATCTTTTGTCACAGTCCACAGAAAGTCAGGGATAACCTGAGCATAATTTATCTCACCCTGAGATAGGTACCCTACACTAATATTATTTCTTCTATCATAACTATAAACTGAGCTTACTAACTATGGACATTCAACTTCCAGATACGTGCAATAAGCTGAGATATATTCCATTTAGAATACTATATTACCTGAAAAACCTCTACGTTTTCTCTGTTGAAAAACATAATTTATCTGCATAGAACATCTGGTTCCTTCTTTGCTAGTGTCATTATCATAAGGTAAAATGATAAATCTTTGCATGATGTGAAGATGTTCTAAAACAAATAATTAATGAATAAATTTGTACCATCATGTTCAAAATATTAATCTCCTTGAATTTAACAGCAAAATCAAAACATGGAATGAAGAAATGAACAGAGAGGTTGTGAGTTACTCGCTTGTCCACTGTCTCTCTTGAAACCGCTTGTATTCATGATGCTCAGAGTTCATACATTGCTTATTTATTTCCAGAGTACTTGCAATCCCTCAGTATTTACAGCACTAAGACTTTGGATTTTTGCTGACACCCCACTTGATTTGACATATTCTTTTGTCTCCTAATTATCTTGAAGTTTCTCCTCACCATATTACGTCTTTTTTACCCTTCTACTTCTCCTCAGGCCTGCTGGTCCAGAGCCTCAGTAACTAGTGTTTTCTCTTTTATTACTCTGTCTTTTCCCTTGAATGATTAGATTGGAAATATAATTACAGATATAGTTCTCCTAAGGTCCTTCTAGTCACATCCTCGTTTAAATTATACCTATACTTTGTGGCTGTGGGGCTGTGGCTAGAACTGAGATGTTAATTAATGCTGCCTCATTGCTGGGCGGGGAAGGCAGGGAAGGGACTGGTTTTCAAGAAGAAGGCTTCTGGTTGGGCGCAAGCATGATGGAGAGAGCAGTCAGGGTGGTGCATCACTGCAGTTGCATTCTGTTGCTTTGGGCTCAGTGAGCATTTTGCATGTAGATCACCACCTCTTGTCCACTTTTGTTATTAATATTGTTGCCATTACTGTTTGTTTTCTTATCTCATTGCTGTTTCCAGTAAATTATTCTTATCTCAACCCATGAACTTTGCCTCCAATTAATGTCAGTTTCCTCTCCAGTCATCTATGGGGGCTGGGGGTAGCAGAGAAGGGGAGGGGGACCACACTTAATGAGTGGCAGTGTGGTTTGGAGTTTCAGTGAGAGAACTAAATTGAGAAGCACCACTTCTAAACCATGACATGGGTACAAGACATATATGGAGCTACTTGAGGAAATACAGCAAAGGGGCACAAAGTTGGTTAAGGGACTGCAGCACCCATCATATGAGGAAAAACTGGGACTGTTCAGCCTGCAGAAGAAAAGTCTCAAGAAATTCCATGCAAATCCAAGAAAACTTTCTCTTTTTTTCAGTGACTGACAGTGTTCAAACACTGTAGCAGATTGCCAAAATAATTATATATACCCTTGGAGATATTGAAAACTTGAACGGACATGGTCCTGAGCAACCTGTTCCACCTGTCTTTGTTGTGAACCTAGCCACGACAGATGATCTCGAGATGTCTTCCAAATTCAACTGTTTTCTGGTTCTGCAATTAGATTGGAAATATGGTTAGAGACATTTGACCAAGTTCTTGTAACATTCACTCTTTTAGGCATGCAAACACCTTATCTAAGTTCTATACCTTCCTGTAGAAGTCCAGTAAACCCAGAAGTCCAGTAGCTACATCTATGCAAAAGGGGTATGGAGTGTCCTCTTTATACACCTGTTTACTCAAACATGCAAATCTAGGTCTGCATACAGGCAATTTTTTTTTTTTGAAGAACACACATGAAATTCTGACCTACAGATTGCCAATTAATGTCAGTTTCACTGGAAGTTATTACATTTAGCTCTGTCTTTATGTACACTGCAGGCATTTTCTTCTTTCATATGCCATATGCTTTAGATTCCTGACTTCTGTAAGTTATGTTTACTGATCCTACTTGGTCCTCTGACCATGGAAAAATATTAGAAGGTGACCAATTGTCAAAGTAAACCCAAGACCGAAAAGTGAATCACTGGGGTCACACCAAAAGATTCTCTCAACAGTAGTAATCACATATGATGAAATACTCATCTGAGAAAACACCTGTGCAGAGTACCCTTGCATCCAGCAATAAATAGCTCCATAGGATGCATCTATCAAGGACTTACGTTCTGCTTCCCAGCATGTATTTTTACACAATAGGCATATCTGCAAAATAAAGTAGAAAGAGGCTCAGAGTTTGTCCTGCTGCAGCAAAAATATCAGGTAACTACAAAGACAGAAATTCACAGTTTGCGCTATAGAGAAAATTATAGAGATACTTTGATGTTAACTTTTAGGGCAAATACAATTCTTGCTTTGAAAGAAAAAAATGTTTATCTGTCTTAAAGGAGATTTCTGCTTTTTGACTTTATCATGAATCAACAATTACTAGTCAATTGCTATCCAGGTTTCTTCAAGTGCATGAAGTCCTTACACAGCTAAGGCTTTAGTCACACATTTCTTGTAAAAGTGAGAAATATTGCTTCCAAGTGGCTGTGTACAGAATTGAAAGTTGTGAAATTTAAGACTATCTAAACAATATGAAGCCAATCTGAAAAATTACTCCTCTGGGTAGAAATACTGATTACTTAGGAAACAACTCCATTTCAAATGTAGGGGAAATAGGATTTTTAACTCGAGGCTTCCAAGGTCTCTTTCCACCTCTACCTATTTGATATACAGTGAACTCAAGGAAAACTGATCCAATTGGCTTATAAAATGAAGCTGAATCATAGGAGAAGTTGCTGTAAGTGTCTTTATTGTTTAGCTGATGAAATTTGCTACACTCAGACTGATGATCTGTAGTTAGCTGAATTACTGCTTCACAGATAGAATCTCTAAAAAAAAAAAAAAAGTTATTGCTTAGTCACCAGTAACTGTGTCACTCATTGCACTAATAAAATGGAAAAGTTTCCCATCAATATTCACATAGAAATTTGGCTATTAAAAAGCATATTGTTAAGACCTTAGATAGATTGATATACTAATTTAGAAAAAAAAATGGTAGTAACTGAACTGAATGTGACTATCTAACCCAAATAACCAACACTGACACTTGTGATAACTACAGACGGATATGCACTGTAAATAAAAAGTTATTGATGCAGTTCTTTGCAGCAGTAATGTTGGATCACAAAATAAGCATTTGTATTTTTCATAGTAGCTTTTCATTGCAGGCATGAGGATGAACCATTTCTCAGAACTTTAATAATAGATGTCTATATCATCTCGTTATATAACAAGATAATCTGATAGTATGTTCAGATTTTTTGTAGTCTCCTAATCAATAATTTATATTTTCTTTGAATATGATATGTGTTGTGAGCAAACTCATTACAGTCTCTCTTTTAACATATATACGTGTGCATATATATTTATAAACAATTTCAACAGGGATTCTTAACAAGAAAGGATGGATTTTTTTTTGCATGTAATAAAATTAAAAGCAGTCCCTGTTTAAAATGTGTGTAGTAAGTAATTAGAAGTTGTAAATATCTTCAATTAGTAAAACTTTAACTACAAAAAATATCCATGGCTAGTGCAAAAATAAATGCATTACAAGAAAATAGCTTACAATAACAAGTTTACTTTCAGTGCTTTTTCCCAAGAAACTTAATAATTCAGCACTCTATAATTATTTAGCAAGTTTCTACAATTGTTCACATCTTATCTCATATAAGCCTGTACAATTATACAGTACTCTTAATAGGAATGCAAAAAAAGAATCTTGAAAAATGTTGAAAAACATTGCAACACAATGCAAAATTCTGCAGCTTTTCTAGTTGGTCAACTACCCAGAATACTTAGAAATATCTGAAGCAAGTCAGGAAAAGAGCAAATAAGCAAGTACCTCTGTCTGTTTTCAGTTGCCATTTTTCCTGATATGATTTTCCCCTATATACTTCTGCACAGATGTTTTAAAAATTATGACTGTAACAAAGGGCTAATACAGACTGTTGTAACATTTCCAGCTCTACCAAGAGTAGTTTTATAGGGCTCTGTGTTTGACGACTCTGATTAATCTAAATGACTTTTTAACATTGGCAGAACTACTTTGTCATTCTCCAAACCTGTCAGTGAGCAATCACTTTTAGATCAGAAGTCACTATTAATTATTCACCCTTGGAAGTGTGTTTCAAGTTTGGGTCTCTTCTAGGGGTAGAGAGCTGGTGGCTGCTGTTATTAACGGAAATAATTTCCCTTTTATTGTTTGTTTGGTTGTTTTCCACTTATGTGTTGGTAGTGGTTGGTTGGTGGATGTGCTGTTGCAGGTGGAGTGTGTTTGACTTTGGACTGTTCTCCTCATGTAAGAATCTGAGTCTGATTTTTGAGCTAAGTTTTAAATTGAAGGAATTTTGCTATGTAGGGCTATCTTTATTATTCTATTGTGACTGCAGGTATTTATTATAATAACGTGTAGACTTCAGTTGTTATTGTTCTTATTCCTATTCAGTAATTGTCCTGGCAAAGAGATTTTAAACTCTTTAAGAAATCTTGATTTCATTAAATCAAGTAATCCAGAAATATAGTTAGTATATTTTCTGTGTTATTGACAAGTTCATTAATATTTGTGGAGATTAAAAATAAGAAAATATTTTTTCAAGTTTTTCTTTGCAGAAGAATTTATTCAAGAATCATATTTTAATGACTCCTATATTCCTTACAACACTACCTATCACACTCTTTTTCATATACTTTGTTGTGGACAGTCAATAACCTGTTCCATCTTTGGGGACAGAAAGCTGAAACTTCTATTGAACACTCAAGTTATAATATATAGAACCGAGGGGCAGGACATGTTAATGAGGGGGATGAATTACGTTAACTAGGGGTTAGGAAATCCAGTCACCATATCTCGCAATAGGGTAAGCATTTCTCCACACTAGGACCACCTGGGGGGGGAACAAAGGGCTTCTGCATGTCTTGCAATATGTAAAGTCCTTCTATATCCTGCATGCGGAGTTAGGGCTAATATACACAGATAGCTGAAAACGGTCCTAATACTCCTGTCTTATCAATGGGAGAAACTTCTCTCAGTTTCTGTTGCCCAGGGTTTGCTGGATAATCCCTTCAAGTCTCCATCTGTTAATATTCTTCCCCAACATTTTGATGTTAGTATTTTCAACTTCCTCATCCCAGAGATTCAACCATTACTGTTTTGTGCTTGCTTTTTTAGTTTTCCAGACGTCTAGCTCCAAGGGTTGGTAACTGTTGTTCTGGAGCATTCAGAATATCTTTGGTACCTGCTCTATGTCTAATTAGAATTGTTTTAATGTTATAAATATACCCAGAGATGAAGATATTGGTACATTTGATTTGATTTTACATTTGATTAATGTAAAATAAAAGACTATTTTTTTAATACAGTAACATGATTACAATGTTCTTTTCTAAGGAATAAGATCATCCATGAATCATATTCACGATTTAAAAGTCTGAAGTGTACTTCTAATTCATTATTTTTTAAAGACTAATTAGGCATTTTTTAGAGTTCAGAAAGAAACATATAGTAAACATGATTCATGATCTTGATATTTTCTAGTTCCTTTTTTAAAAAAAAAGTCCTTTGTTGTCATTCTTCATTAGTCTGAGTATGTTTTCTCTGCACAGAAATCAATAACCTTCTGGGAATTTTATCAAAATGCAGATATAGTCCACATCTGGTCTCAGACTCCTGTGAGCAACTTTCTGTTACGCAGACAGACAACTTTGTAGATAAGGAGCAAGACTAGACTTGGAGCTGGGGCCTCTCACCCAGTGACAGTCTGGATAAACACCTGAAAATGAAAAATGGGTACAAGAATATGACAAAAAAGCAGTGAAGCTGAAAGCACATGCTTGAGTTCAGATGGCGTAGTGGTTTAACCCCATCCAGCAACTAAATGACCCAGAGTCATTACTACTGCTTACTAACTCCACTCCCAGTGGGATGGGGAAGAAAATCAGAAGAGTAGAAGTGAGAAAACTAAAGGGTTGAGATATACACAGTTTAATAAGTAGAACAAAAGCCTCATGTGCAAACAATGCAAAAAAAAAAGAATCCTTTCACCGTTTCCCATGGGCAAGCAGGTGTTCAGACATCTCCAGGAAAGCAGGGCTCCATCACATGTAACAGTGACTTGGGAAGACCAGTGTCATTGCTCTAAATTTTCCTGCTCTTTTTTTTTTTTTTTTCATGCTTTTATTGTTGAGCATAACACCAATATGATTTGCTTTGGTCAGTTTGGGTCAGCTGGCCCAGCTGTGTCCCCTCCCAATTCATTGTGCACCCCCAGCTTACACACTAGTCAGACGTTATGAGAAGCAGAAAAGGTCCTGACTGTATAAACAGTGCTTACAAACATTATTCTCATCCTAAATTCAAAACACAGGATTATACCAGCTACTATGAAGAAACTCAACTCTCTCCCAGATGAAACCAGGGAAATATCCCCCCTTTTTTTGATACCATATTCTCAGACACCTCACTATTCTATACGATCTCATTGACAAGTACCTCTGTTCTCATCCTATGATATAATCCACAGGTCTCATTCTTTTAGTCTATGTATCAACTCTGTAAAATATGTTTAAAATGTCCATTAAATGCCCATAGAATTTCCACAAATCTTCAAAAAACATCCATTGAGTTCATTTAGTCCATGATTTTGGGCTCCATCTGTTACAGTGGTCACACAGGATAGGAGAGATGAGGTGTGGGGTTTTGTGGGAAATTATTGAGCACTAAAGACTGCTCAGGTTATGCCACTGCTGTGTAAGGATTCTCTACTGGTTTATGTCATTCCTGACATAGCCATTTCTGTAACACGCAACTCAAATTATGGTTTCACCAGTTTAAATGTATATCCATTACAATTTTCACCCTGATAACTTTGGATTAGGTTTAATTAGAATTACAAGATAAGGTCCCTAAATTATACATAAAGGCATAAAATCACTCAATCAATTTATGAGGAAATGATAGAGAAAAACAACGTGCTAGTTGCAACTAATTAAATAACTAGAGGATAAATACTGCAATTCTAATTTACCAGCTCTAGGAAAGCTTTAGTAGATGAACTAGTATTTCTGCATCCTGCATAATATTTTCTTAAAAGTAAATATAGTACTCTGATGATTTATCCTACTCAAATGTGTTTTTATAGGTAGAAATCAATACTTGTTCTTGTTGAACCTGTGCTAAATTTTCAAGTGTTTTATATGGAAGAATAAAGACCCTCGATGATGTCTTATATATTTATAGTTAAGGATAAAAACTACTAGTACTTCAAAACAAAAATTATGGTTTTGTTCAGCCCATATGAGAATATTTAAGATAAAGATTGCCACAGCCCTACTCAGATTAATGAGAATTTTCCTATTCACTATATTATACCAGGATATTATTCCATAAACAACAATTATTTATATAGACATATATAAGAAATAAAGTGGCACCCTATAATGCAGTATTATTACTTTAACAGTATGACTCTTGTGATTCACAGGACAGTTCTTTGTCCTGTTAAACAGAGCATGCATATGTCAAAGTGGAACCATGAAAGCCCTTAGTTTAAGAAAACTTTGACATTGTCAAAACAAACCTTTCCAGTAAACACAGATGTTACAGTTCACAACATAAGTAGAAGCCCATCATCAGCTAATTCACATGGATCATGAACCTGAAGGTAAACTTTTAACTCAGACTGCTCTAGTTGAATCTTCAAGCTCTTAAGCAGTAGAACCATGAAAAATTTTGCTTTTAATTTGGCTCTTTCTAAGGCATAGTCTTTGTTCTGGAAATAATTACACAATTCCAACATTTCATAACTTAAAGATGCACTTATATGGATACACACATATATACAAAATCATGTATACACACACACACACACACACACACACATATATGCATTGGCATGAGTAAAAGGAGGTTGTCTTTAAGAACAGATGAAGAGAAATTCTAGAGAACTGTGCCATTTTTCATTTCATTGGAAGCAATATCTTCTTTCTTCTCATAAACATAAAGATAGAATTCTTGCTTTTCCATTCTGTAGGACCAAACTGTAAAGTGTATGAGACAGCAGCCTTATGAAACCAATGAGATATGATAATATTGATGTGTGCTTTGATATGCATATGCATGAAAACAAAGAGGCATCTAGTGCCCTAAAGTTCTTCGCTGTATAAGACATTGTTAATGTATTCTTAGATTACAGAGCTAGTTCTTTGCAAAGGATTCCATGTGCTAATGATAAATATAAAGCCAGAACACTCTGAAATGTGGATGCTTGACTCACACTGATAAACATTTAAAAGCCATTATGGTATAGCACTGAATGTCAGGACCTATTTATGAACAGAACAAATGGATAAGGGAAAACTGACAATAGAAAATGTGATTTCAATAGCAGTAAATCCATCTGCTATATTTATTCTTCACAGCCTTAATAATTAGTTAAATTATTTTAACTAAATATTTTCTAACTATAATTATTAATTATATAATCCTCTAATTCCTGATATGATGATCATACACATGATCACTATGCACAGTAAGTCTGACTTGCATTGCCCAACACCTGTCCTGGCAGTTTCTGTTTACAAGGAAGATAACTGGTTTCCTTATCAATTCCAGCGTTGGCAAATTTGCCTTTTGCAGTGAAGGAACTCTTCTGTTATACCTTCAAACCATAGCATAAGAAATTTGTATGCTCCAAAAGAAGTAGTAATTATATCAGAATTTCCTTCTAGTCTTGAAAGTTTTGCTTCTAAACAAGGAAGTAAGCAAACAGCCCTTTTGAAAAGGTGTTTAATGAAGGATGAAAAATGATATACTCATCCCATCAGGATGAATCGTATTGATGGGGGAAAAGGACAAATTTGCAAACATTGTGTTTTCCTCATCAATAATTGTTTACAAAGAAATCCAGCAAACTCACCTAGGGCTATCACTAGGAATCATTATTGCGTATCACTAATTAGAAATTTGCATTCTGGATCTGTTGCTTGCAAGTGCTGTCAATGAGCTTTGAGATTATAAACAGAAAATTTTCATCATTTTACTTTTCTGTCAAATCCTGCTTTTCTTATGAATTTTGTGACTAACTCCACTTGACAAAGGCCTAATTCACAGTTTCCTTTTTTACCCTTAGGCATTTTGCCCGTTGTTGATGCAAGAAAAAAAAAAAAAGGACCTAAATAAACTGTCACATTTATTACTGTAAATTCCTCACACTCCTGCACACATGAACATTGGCAAGTGCACAGTGAAAGAAACGATTCAAGAAAAAAATAAAACTCTTTTGTCTTTTTGTTTTTGTGTGAACAAAGCATAAAGACTTCAGGATAAAACTAACTTAATCACACTATAAAGTCCTTACATTTCAGATGAGCCATTCATGCATTTAACGTGAAGGCAATGCTTCAGTTGCCTTCACAGAACAAAGGTGAATAAAGGTCGCTCAGGGTGCGCTTATACTCCGTAGCTGGGGTGATTTTACAACGTGCAGCCAACAGAAGAGGTACTGCCTCAACTTTTTCCTTCCTCTGCTCTCATATGTGCGCTTTGTGCCAGGAGATTCCTCAACTCATTAAACCTGCAAATATATATATATATATATATAAATTTCTTATGTTAATTTTCTGCCAGATTCATAAAGTGAATCAGCTCACTATGAAGTTGGCCAAGCTTTAAAGACAATACAAATTATAAGAAAAGTAGAAGAGAGTTCAGGAGATGGGAGAAGAAAAGGTGACCTTCCCTTCTGGTGAGCTATTACATGTGCTCAATTGTGTTATCTATAGCCACTCTCAGATAAGATAATATAAAACTGGAAATGAGAGGCAATAGTATTGTTGCCATAGGGCTTTCATGAATTTGTAGATTTTTATACTTCTAGGTATACTTTTCACATATAGCATAGCTAACAACCTCTGACCCTGTGTTAGCTGTCTTAAGGGTCAGATAATAGCTGGAACACTGCACAAGGAAAACATGTACCAGAGATAAGGCAACTAGATACCATGTTAGTCAAAACAAGAAAGCAAAGCCCAGCAACCTTGGAGAAGCTCCAATAAGGCAAAGGGGTCTTAAGACCTCCAACTCAATTCTAAGAGAGGTGTGCCATGAAGTGGAACCAAGGGAAGTTCTGGGCATGGACATATCTTAGANTGGGAGGTGAAATGACTTGGGCCCAGATGTTGCAAGAGTCATGTTCCCAACCTGTCAGGTGAAAGGGTTTTTCACCTGGGAGGGACGGGTTGTCCCTTGTTTGCTTTGGTAAGGCATAGCAGGGTGGCTCAGCCGGGAATTAAATGAAAGGGACGCCTTTCGGATTAATTTACTCTGCATGTTTTGAAGTGGTGCTTGGAAAAGAGCTCACATGGTATTCCTGAGGCCATGAGTTCATCCTAGCACTGGTCTTTTCTATCTGTTACTTATCAACACGTGTTGTACTCTTTTATATTTTTTATACTTTATATACTCTTTTATACTCCTTTATATTCTGTATCCCAAAACCCTATAAGTAAAGAACTCTTCTCTGCTTTACCCATATAAAGCTGTCTTGGAAAGGTTTTTTCCCCCTTCCTTAAGGCAACAGTATAAAATCACTTATGTCCCATTCTATTCCTAAATAAGTGTTTAATGAAACCAGAAATGTCTTTAAATGAAGTTAACATCACCAAAATACCAATTTAAAATAGTCGTTCCTGGATCTTTTCTGGGAGTACTACATGTATTTTTGCTAGAGTAAGCAAAGCTAAATTTAAAGTCCCCTGTTGCACAGATAAGTAAGAATAAAATCCCAGATGAGTTTTGTTCTTGACATTTTCTTTCAAAATTCAGTGAAGGACTTAATAATGTATTTATTTAAGGTCAATAATTATCTTCTAGTATTTAGGCTTTATTGAGTCTTTTAAAATATACCTATGGTTAAGTAGTCTGCAATGGTGGACAACGTTTTCATGCCTCATGTATCAGAATGAACAATGCTAATGAATGAAAACTTGTTCTTGGCTTAGTAACTTTTCATTTTCATTTAACACTAATCTCAATAGGATTCATTAGGCAATCTCTGAAAGATGAGTGAAATTTTGTGCAGTACTGTTCAGATGGCCAAAAATACTTAAGAGAACAAGCATGGGGAACACTATGGTTTCTTACAAAGTCAGACAGTATATGACCATGATATTCATTATAATACTGAATCATTAATTAATAAGTCTTAGGATACTATGGTGATATTTTCCTCTCCCCATGATATTTAGTAAATATTCAGTAGCTATAAAAATAAAACCAAACAAACAAAAAAACACACTAACCAAAAAACCCTGAACCCTAAAATCCTTCAGAAATTCTTAATTGCTTTTAATTCAGGTCAAATCGTTTAAACGGCTTTTCAATATAATCTTCAGCTCTCTTTCCTCCTGGAAGACCAAGCAGATCAATACTATTAAATCTAGAAATATTGTCAAGGTTCTCTAATTATTCATGACAAAAAGCCACCACTGTTACTATTTTTCTGTAGAAAAATTCCAATTTACTAAATGTTGTCCTTATTAACCTTAGCTTGTCTCTGTCATCTCAACTGGCTTAAAAATCTAATTTTCTGAAAGAAATCTGGCAAGATATACCTTATCCTTATAAAAAAATAAAATAAAGTACTAAAGCAAATATTTAAAGAATTATTTTGAAAAGGTAAAGGAATTACTTATGCAATAAAACTGTTTCTTCAAATCCTGAGATATGACATTAGAGTAAAAGTCTAGTCTGTTTTCTGCCCCTAATGAGCCAAATTAATGTTTGTTATTTTAAGAAGGCATGATTTCTTCTTAATGCACAGGTCTTTTTAGTACTGAGAGGAGGTGAGCATTCCTTTTGCATCTGGATGAATGCCATCTGCCTTCCTCCTTTTATTCTTACTCTTCCTGTTGCACACTAGTTTTAGATGGCCAAGGAAAGCAGTAGATGCATTTCTACAGTGACGCTATCTGCCTTTTTCATACTTTAGAAAGATGAAGAAGAATATATTTATTTCAGATTGATTAAAAACACATTTCAATAATTTTTAAAAGTCAAATTTTAAAAGGCACTGGGTTTGAAGATGGTGATGATTAGCTACTTCTACAATATGATTATGTAGATCCATGTATCAGAAAAAGACTAGATTTACAAACAGATTTGTGAATCATAAATCTATTTTATATTCAGTGATGCAGGAACTGAAATTGACATAATTCACATCTGATAATGATGAACTGCTAGATAAGGACCATGTTTATTCTTTTTTTTTTCTGTATCTGAACAGAAGAATAATTATTTACAGAGATTTCACCTAGAAAATGCAGGCATCTGCAACATATGTATCTTGAAAGAAACTGGTCCCTAAGTTCTCTGTACAGTCAAGAGACTTAAAATCACTTTATCATACAGTTCTTTGGGATGAGATAAATAATGAGAAGTTCTTGAGAACAAAGGAAGTTCTTGTCACTCTCTATTGGCTATAGATATAGCTTAGCATTGCTAGCTCAGCTGTAGGAATCTGTATTAAAACTATCTACGTCACATCAGATGAATCCCTCCTTTTTGTCTCTGGAAAGTATTTAACAGGGTGACTTCATAGTCTTTCCTCTATCTCTTTCCTTCAAGTTGCCTGTAATGTGATTGTGGTACCCTCTTCTGAAAGGATAATATAACAGTAACTCTGTCTGGGCAATGGAAATAACTTAAACATGTTTGTTTTTTTCATGCCCAGAACGAGTGGACTAAACTCCAATATCACTATATTTTACAGCAAAGAGGCTAAAATATTGTGGGTTTTATTCTGGATTATTATTTTACACCATTAGTTTTAAATTTAGAAATTCACTATGTAGCAGAAAGAAAGATTATATTAGATTTTACTTTAATTTTGAAAAAAATATTGCAGTAAGAATAAGAGAAATCAGATGACAGTTTTATTAATAGAAAAATAGAGACTGGTATCTAGTAGACTAAAACTGAATTATGAAGGTAACCTCTTTCATTATTTCTTGGATGAAAATGACTTCAGACAATTCAGTTGTACTTATGAAAAAGAGCCAAATTTTCCAGAGTTTATAGAAAGCTAAAATTATGATGTTTTAAAAGACCAATATCTGACTCAATCAAAACAATTATACTGAGTACACTTGTGCTAATATCAATGCATGTCAATTAAGAAAATAGGAAGCATTCCCTGTAGTTAAATCCAAATGTTTGAAGAGTATGTTGACCCTTAAAAAAGTTATAAACTTATAAAATATTTTGGAGCTTGATTTCTACTATCAATGTTAAGGTGAATATTTAGCAAAGCTGCACTGAAAATGTTAGTGTTTTTGATGAGTTAGAGGTTTGGTTTTTTTTTTTTGCAGCATTTATAGTTTTAATATTTAAATGATGTCAGCACATTAACTGCAAAATAATTTATTGATATTACATCTTTATAGTGCAAATAATTAAGAGATTGTGCAGAGATTTATGGTATGAAACTGTTTGTCAGATATAAACCTTTCTGGCAAAAAAAAAAAATGGTAGCACTATAACTAAAATTCATTAATTTTAATATTTTCCAAGTACCAAAAATTGTATCTACTGCTAGAAGCTGATTGAACACTAAATGCTGTTACTCATTCTCTTTTCCTGATATCTTGCTGATCACTGATTGAGATCTGCTGTGTTTCAGTGAATAAAGTGTTAGCTAATATACATCATCCAGCATATATAAGTAGGTGTGCTTGGTCATAACTATATTTATAAATATAAATTATGTATAATCATAAGTAGATATTTTAATATTCAATCATGTAGGATAAATTTTGAGCTGCTTGGTATACTAAGTATCACTATATATGGTACAGATACTTACAAACATGCTCATTAGAAAAATTATAACAAGATCCCTGTGAATTTCATGGAGTTAGAATTGTGCTTTTCGAATATAGTGTTAGATTTTCAGGTTTTATGTATATTTTAAACTTTGAACCAATTATTCAATTCAATTAATTCCTACCACTGTCAGATGAATATCATTAATTCCAGAATTTTTCTATGTGAAAGAAAAGATACTAATTAAGTGTACTCCATAAAGAGTATTTGCAACTCTATGAAAAACAACTGCATGGTCAAAAACTGTTGTAAACAGTGAAAGAAACGAAACTTATTCTAATTTTCTGCATCTACTCCAAGTTTCTTCAATTATATTAAACTAAACTAGATGAGTCTGCATATATAGGCACATAAATATGTATACCTATGTATATATGTATGTATAATCAATAATAAAAGAGAATATTATGGATGTATCTCTGGCCTTTGTAGAATGCTGTTGCTGCTAGCATGTAAAAAATAAACCAATCTGTAAATACTTATTGAATTTTGCCATATAATAATATTACACAACAATATTTCTAATATGTCCTTCTAATGTAGACCATAAAATAATGTTCTATTAACTTCTTTCTCCAATAGTTTTTTTTTTTCCCCTATTTTATCTGTGCTGCATCTTACATGCTTCCAAAACAACAATGTTGTTCATTTTAGCATTATTGTGATTCAGGAATAAGAATGCTAGACAATTATTAACATCACTGAGTGTTATGTATATATTGAAACCTTTATTTGAAGAAAATGATATGCATTAAAATGTCTTTTAAAATGAATTTAAATGAAAGGCTTTTCAGCATTAGGATTTTATTACAAAAAAAAATTTCTTAATCTGTCTTTTGATTTATTATTCTAGATTAGCAGTGGTAAATTAAGCCTAAATTATTCTCATTATCTAAGTTGTTTTAATGCTACTGTAAGCATTTCATTGTAATTAAACATTATTAGGATTTTAATTTTGATAATGACTCTTTCTCTATAATATAACTTTTATCCTAAATGGGAATTACTGGTCAGCTTGCAAAAATCCCTTTATGATTTGTTTCTCAAAATCATTATCCATACCTGCTTATAATTAAGATTTAAACCTCATTTTTGTTTTGTTGAAAACAAGGTAATTTCATAGAGGATCAATAAGTATACACGCTGTGCTGTCCCGTTTTCTGAATGGTTTCATCACCAGGAAATAATGAAAACAGGATGGCATTTGTGTATGCAAATATATGTAAGTGGACATGTATATGCTAACAGTGTTTGAAAATATGTTCTACATATCAGCCTACCTTTTCCATTTTTACCTTAACATTTTTTAAGACCCAAAACACTTCAAAATATTTATCCTAAATTAACAAAGATTTAGCCTTTTTCCTCTTCTTTTAAAGTACTCTGAATGGATACATATTAATGTGTGTATATATAACCTCAGCAAAAGTTATGTGAAGGGATTAAAATGGCACTGAAAAAAGTTGAAAGACCAGATCTACAATGTCAGGCATACAAAGATGCTGCTGAGCCTATTTGAAAGGAAATAGCTAGCACCTAACCATGTGTCCTCAACAGCTGTCTTATGCTTGCTCTCTTCCTCCACTCATGTTCTGCAATTAGTCACGGTGGAATCCAAATACTGTTTGAACTGGTCTTGTGCAGAAGCTAGTATGGATGTCCTTTTACTGAATGAACAACCAAAAATATACAGCCTTTGGAATGCTAAGATGTAGATAGTTACATGAAGCTGGCATTCTTCCCTAGTAGCCACGTGAAACAGTTTAGAATGAAAGTTGCAAAAGGCCATAGTGATATTTAGGAGAATTAAATGTTAATCTGATTTCCTTGTATTACTCTTAAACCCCACTTGTCAAAAGTGTAAGGAAGGGAAAAAAAAAAAGGATCAGTCTTAATAGGTGTTGGAACAAAAATTTTCTATTTTACTACCCTGCTCAGAGTTAATTCATCTCAGAGCTTTCTCTAACTGCTGCCATTTTGTGTGAACTTTCAGAAGAGGTTACTAAAGACTCCAGTAACTGGATTTCCTACTTTTGATTCAGCCCCAGCATAAACTGTGATGCCAGTAAAGGGCATATTAGTGAACTATCCAAGAGGACCTTATATGACTGTTTTAAGCAGCTTTGAATTGCAAGAGTCACTTGTTCAGTCTTGACAGCTTATGAGCATACTAAAGTTATTGCCTTGCAGACCACAGTCACTGTGTTTCACTCTGAAGTTTGCATAGACCCCAAGCTGAGCTTGAGAAATCAAGACAAGTCCTCTGAGCTGGAGATCCCATAGCTGGATGTTCAGTCACAGACATAATATTGTGTTGTAGGCTATTTAGATACAGTGCTTTACTGCAGAATCTCAGACACGAGTGCACTGAAGCAGCAATATACCCTTTGAAGAAGAGTCAGCAAGCAAACAGATCAAGAACTACAATTAAACACAGTCCACCTCTTTATTTAGCAGCATATAAACATACAGACATGTAGGTAGATAGGTTTAACAATCTCTACATGTACATCTCTTCTGCAGAACATGACTCAGGGAAATGGCTGGTAGTTGTGACAGATTCCCTCAGCCTTCCTGTTGAAACAAAGTTCCTTTAGGTCTCAGTTCTTTCTGTATCAGTCTCTGAGGTTTGCACATCACCTTGCTGCCTTCTTTGAAATCCAAGCTTTTTAATTTCCTTTTTGTTTGTAGCTTTTTTTGTTCTCAGACCTCATTCCAAGTAAGAATCTTCATGCTTCAGTCATCCAATTGTCTAGAAATATTTCTACTTGAATTTCATTAATTGTTACAGTCTATATGGGAAATGAGATGTTTCAGACATATTGTGGTGTGTACAACATCCTCACAGAAGTGCTTCTACAATATGGCAATTTTATGACAGAATCAATCAGCCTATAAATTCAAAAGATTCTTCAAGATGTCCTTGAGATGTCCTCCAATGAAGACTTCAGGTCAAGTGTTTACCTTGATAAAACCAAAAAATATCAGTAACAGAAAGATGAAAATCTTTAATATGTGATACAAAGTTAGGTGGTTCATTTTCAGAAACTGATAATAATTTTTAATGGAATACAGCTTCCAAATTAAATGTTTTCCACAAGAAGAGTTGCATAAATAGGAATGATACTGCACATAAATACAGAAAACATTGGAGAAGAGATTGCTTTAGAGTGGTTTATTCTTTTAGAGAATGAATACACAGGGGAGAAGAATGTATCAAAGCAGGATGCCCTTTGAATTTGTCAAGAGAAGATTCTATGCTCTGACTGTATGACAAACTATAATGCATGTCTAGGAATTAAAAGGAAGAAGACCTATCAGGTTTTCAGGTATCTCTAAACCCTAGATACCTGAAATAATCTCATATATTTAGCAGAAGATATAAACCCAGAGTGGGATTAAAACAGAAAGTGCTCACATCCTCTTCTGTTGCAGACGGGAGGCAGGAAAAGTACAATTTGTACTTCTACTTCCAGTCCCTAGACAGTTTATAAAAGTTTGAGGCATCAAAATTCCTTAAGAATTCAATCTGTTCTGCATGTCTGTAGTAAATTTATGTCAGAGAATTATAGGATGTACACATAGTGACTTTCTTGGGCAGAAAGTGTTATGATAAGTAACAGAAATTGAAAAGGACTGTCGCTGGCATAGTGTCACTCACACATTTTATTCCTTTATAGGAATTCTTTGATTTTTCAGTTTTGTTAAGTTTGTCCCACTATGATTAGGCTATTAAGCAAATAGAATGGAAATGTTCCCAAAATTCAAGTAGGACAATAAATGATTCAGAAAAAGATAAAATCTCCACTCTTTTCTATGTGAAAGAAAATATATGTTCAAAAATAATAATGAAAAATACAATTCCCACAATCTCTTGATTGAAAAATTTCCACTATAGATAAGGAACTACTACTGCATAAAATGGTTCCCTGTCCTGATGTTGATTACTGTACAGAATTCTGGTCACCCATGTTCAATAAAATGAAACCAACCAGAACATGTGAAGTAAAGTTTCTTAGCATGATCCGAGAATGTATCACTGTTGTTTCAAAACAGACTGGTGTTGTTTGTCTTAATTCTGAAAAGTGAAAGTTAAAAGGAGGTGTGACCAAAAAATAAATATCAGTATAGCAAAACTGCTAAAAATCTAATCATAAATTGCTATCAAACTGTTTGGAGAAAAAAACAACAACCAAAATAAAAATCAAACAAAAGTTTAGGATAAAATTCCTAGCAGGTATGTTTTTGGAATAATCAATTCTTTTGATAAATAGGCAAACTGCTTCAACTTTCCTGGAAGGAATTATGTGCCTGCTGCTTCCCTTCCATTTCTCATCTGAGACCAACATTTTAGTACTTTCTGAATTTCACAGAGCTCGATTCATATACACTCTCAACTATTAATAATGAAAAAAATCCATGTAGAAAACTTAGATGTAATATTTAACTGTATTATGTAGTACACTACATAAGAAACTGTGAAACTTGAGTGAGTCCAGAGGAGAACCATGAAGATGATCAAGGGGCTGGAGCATCTTCCCTGTGAGTAGAGGCTGAGAGAGCTGAGGTTGTTCTGCTTAGAGAAGAGAAGGTTCTGTGGAGACCATTCATTATAAAAAGGGGGCCTACAGGAAAGATGGAGAGGGACCCTTTATTAGGCAGTATAGTAGTAGGATGAGGGGTAACAATTGTAAACTAGAAGAGGTTAAGTTCAGATTTTAAATTTCAGACAGAAATAAATTCTTCACTATGACATTGGTGAGGCAGTGGAACTGGTTTCCTGCAGAAATTGTGCGTGACTCATCCCTGGAAGTGTTCAAGGCCAAGATGGATGGGCCTTTGAGCAAGCTGATCTAGTGGGAGGTGTCCCTGAGCATGGCAGAGGGGTTGGAACTAGATGATCTTTATTGGTCTCTTCTAACCCAAACCATTCTACAATTATATGATTCTATGATTCTGTGAAATAAACCTTTGAAAAGACACATTGTATTATATTTTCTTTCAAAATACATTGGATGGTTAGAAAAAGTCAAAGTGAATGTGGATAACTTTCAAATTCCTATTAAGATCAAATGACGTTTAATTTCTTATTGAGGCAGAGGTGTTTTAAAAAAGAAATAAGAAAAAAATCAGTGGAAGCAAAAATCAAATATAGCCTGCATGACCAAGAGGTGGGTTGCCCAGTATCTATTTCATAAGCATTCTTTCTGTATATTAAGTTTCAAAGACAGCCATAATCATAATTACATGTAGCAGAAGATTTCACACATTATTTAGATAGGATAGAGTTAATTTTCTTCCATGTAGCTAGTACAGTAGAGGTTTGGATTTCATATGAGAGTAATGTTGATCACACATTGAAGTTTTAGTTGCTAAATAGTGTTTACGTTAAGTCAAGGACTTATCAGCTTCTCATGCCCTGTCAGTGAGAAGACTGGAGAGGCATAAAGAGTTGGGAGGGAAAAGAGCAAGGACAGCCGACCCCAGCTGACCATACTGTATGGCATCATGCTCTGCATAAAAAGCTGAAGGAAAAACTGACGAGAAACAACTGCTCAGGAATTGGCTGGGCATCAGTCAGTGAGTGGTGAGAAATTTCACTTGTGTATCCCTTGTTTTGTTATTTCCTATTATTAATAAAAATTATGTTAATACTTATGATCTTCCTTTTATGTCCCATTGAACTGTCTTTATCTCAACTCATGAGTTTTCTCATTTTTATTCTTCTGATTCTCTATCCCGTATTTTTGAGGGGTAGAGGAAACAATTGGTTGTGTGCTTTCTAATTGTCAACTGGGTTTAAACAACAACAGTTTCAGATTAACTTTAGTTAAGAAAATAGTCAAAAGTTATGAATTCCGATAATCTTTCAGGCACCTCTCAGAGCAATGGACCCTATACCTAAGGACTAGAAAAGGGAAAAAATAACCAACCCAAGTTAGAACTCTGTAAAAAGAATGCTAAAATACTTAATATAGCCTCTTCTCAAGGAGGCAAGTAACACCTCAGCCAGGCCCTAAAGAATGAACTAGGAAAAGATAAGATTCTGATTAGTTTGGTTTTAGAAAGGATGTCACATTTCAACATATCTGTGGTAGCCACTCTTTCTGTGTTTTTCCTTAGTCACTAATAATTGATCTCAGGTGAACTGGTGTTCGGGCACAAAGCTGGTCTCAGGGCACGTGTGTGTTCACTGCACAGAATAGGTGCTACTCTGAACACTTAAAAATCAGGCAAATTTATCTGGCTACAGCGATAATGATCACATTCCTATTCAAGAACCATACAAAGCTAGGATAAGCCATCAGTGCCACCAGAAGAGGCAATGTATTGAATCCTCCCTGAGAACGCATATAGGCAACACCAGAACATAAGGCTCTGGGATGGAAATCTGTGGCATAAGGTTCTATAATTTCAAGCAAAAAACCTATGGAGTCCCATATGACTGGAGACAATCAGAAAATGGCAGATGCGGATGTCATTGTCCTGGGAAATGGCTGCAGAAACCAAAGCCTTCTGCAGCATCATGGAGTGATCAGAGGAGAGAGATATCAGACTGAGACAGATTCTTAAATAAAATCTTCAGACAATTTATTATTTCTAATAATCTGCTTAGAAAGGCACTTTTTTGGGTAAAGATTTACAAAATTCACTCCTTTTCTCACTAGTTAATTCTGAAAGAAACCCCACCCTAGTATAGAACCGAGTAAAATTTTCATCAGAAATTTCTCTTCCTTTATGATATTCAGACTGTACTGAAGTGTACAATGTCAGAGCAATGTTTACTTCTTCCAAATGCAATATTTGAAAAAAATTAAAATATAGGTGAATTTGTCTATATACATACATACATTTACATATACAGGCGTGCGCAGAGTGAGGGGAGAATACAAAATACCCTTCAAAACATAATTCTTTACAGGGACATAAGGACAGAGTTGTTTTTGAATGACAATGAGTTCAGAAGCCTAACCCGCATCTATCTAGTGAAAAATCAATCTGTCTTATTAAATGAATATCTGTGCAGCTGAATTTCTCCTGCTAGGAATTATTTTTATCTTCATTTTGATCAAGTTTTATTTAGGGAGGTCACAGCAGCAACTAATTTATTTCAATTGGTAAAAGAATTCTACCTGACAATTGAGTTGCTTTTCTCTTGTCAGTTGAACTGTCTCCTCAACAGGCAAGCCGTATTTCTTGTATCTTGCAAGATAAACGCCTTTCAACTAGTATCAGAACTATAAGTTCCTCTCCAAGAGTTCTTTTTTTATTCCTTTTCAATTTTCATTGCAACCATATAAACAAAATAAAGGGGAATTGTCATTGTAAACACTTAAGTATCATCTTAATAGAATATACAGGTGAACATAATATGCAATTTTATTTTAGATAAGTGTGGTAAGGTAAACATAGAGGTCATCATTGCTCAGTGTAAACAGTATTCATGTACATATTTTAAACATTCCATCATTCAGAAAAAAGTATTTATGCTCAACTGTTTTGGGTTATTGAGTTCAGAAAATATAATCTATGTATCCTGGAAAACTAGCCCCAGTCATGCTGCTTAGTTGTGGAATCATGTTAAAGACAAAATGCAGTCAGATTTTTAAGGGTCATACAAAAATTTGGAAACGTTTTTCCCCCACAATTTTGAAAATACTCTATGACTAGATTCCATAGCAGACAGAAAAACACAGTGAAGACCTAAGGACTAAGAACAGATGGGAAAGGTTGTAACTAACAAAGTCTATGAAGAATGCTAAATCTTTATCCAGTGGAGAAATACAGAACTCTGAGGAAGAAATTCGGGAGAGACTTTCAGGTAACGATGAATTGGAGAATTCTTGTTTGCCCTCCAACTTAGCAACATTGCTTAATTATCAAAGAAAGGAAAAGTTTCATTTGTTTTCCTATTTACTCTTCTGTATCATGCTTTATTTGACTCTGAAAGTCTGAACAGACTTACAAGCAGACTTTGATAACAAAACACAAGGCATTTGTATGAAAGTATAACAGCTCATTATCTGTCCTTTCATGAGGTATCTTGCTGCTGGCCCAGATGGAGCTGAAGGCTAAATATAAACAACCTCAGAGTTCTAATTAATAAAGTACAAAACATGTCTTTTAAAAAGGGCACATTGTGTACATCAAATCCAGCTTTATAATTTAAAATTTGTGGTTGATAATATGTAATGCAATACAATGTCATCTGACATAGATCTCACCCCAACTTCTTAAGATTCAGTTAATTACATGCATGATGTCATTTTTTTTTCATAACAATTAAAAAGAGAAACCAGTAGTGCTCAATAATGTGAAAGATTTATTGACCTTTCTGGCCTCCATCAGGGAAAATTACCTTTTCTTTAGATTCAAGGCAGATTATTTGCTTCCCAGCAATGTCTGCCTCTGGGCTCTGGCCAGTCCAGTACTGACTGACGCAAGAAGTGAGGATATACGGATCTTACATATGAGATCTTACAGAGATCTCATATGCTCATAATTACCTCTCACACAGATTTTCAGGCAAAATTATTGACTAGGCTCAACTGATGAGGACACTGCATCTTATGCTGTAACTCTTAACTAAGATTACAACCATTTGCAACTGCAAAAAAAAAATAAAAAAGCAGTTTAACTTTTGGGAAGGCCACTTGGGTATAACTTGAATATTGAGTTGTTTGATCATATTCTAAGAAAAGAACTACAACAAAAAGTAACAGAACTCACCCACACTACCTTTTTATATAGGGAGAAACACTCAACTTCTATATAAAATGCTATTTATCTTACTTAAAAAAAAGTTTTGCTATCGTTCTTATTCATTTATTTACAAACTGCCATAGTCTCACAAAGAATTATGTATGTTTTTGTAATTTCTGTAACATAAGCTTGCATAAGCTTATTAAGGGCTTTCCAGTAGGACTTTGGCATAGATTTTATTTTGCGTGCAAAATTCCTAGAACTGCTTTGTTATCATGACCAAATCAGAATCTTGGATAATTTTAATAACACTATTTTGATTTTTGGCATATGCAGATCTCCCCTACATATATAAGTAGAGAGAGATTTTCAGAACAAAATCTGAAACACTATTAAGACTTTTCAATAAATGTATTTTTAGTGGAGTACCAGAAAAAAAAAGTCAATATACTTTAAGAATATCCTGCTGCTCTCTAGGAATAAAAAATCCAACAGGGAAAATGTTTTCAAATGTACATCTGACAAAAACAGGCTTACATTCCCATTTTTCTATATATAGCAATTATATCTTTTACCAAACCAAATTCTAGCTTCTTGTTTTTTAATATAAACAGGTTTTTGTGTTGCTTTCCATAACTTGGTACATGTATATGACTTAGACAAGTAAAAATTATAAATATATTTATATAGACTCATTATATTTGTTGTGATCAGCACACCATTTTAACCACACACAAAAGAAAACATATATTTTAATCTCATTTCTATCTTATATCTGTGAATATATGAGACATAGTCAGAGGAGTAGCATTCTTGTATGTTTCTGACACAAGAAGGCACATATCAGTGTTGATCCCAGACAGAGATGAATTTGATCCTCTGATAGGATCAGAGATCAATCTTTATGTAAAATGTACTAAAAATAATCTATTCTTTGATCTGGCATACATAGCAAATCACAGCTGTTTTGGAAATTTCATCCTGCTATATGAATTCATCTTGCTAAAATAATAACTCCTTGGCAAATATTGACATAAACAGGGCTGTATGCCCAGCTTTGAAAAAGCCAGGTGTCCATTCCTGGCTATCTTTAATACAACCAAGTGTCCAGGGCGAACACTGATATACTGAGAGTGCCATCCTCATTTCTGACACAGCCAGAACTCTAACCTCTTCTCTGATAGAGCCAGTGTTCTCTAGCAATCATTTGACACAGCCAAAGCTCTGTCCCTGTCTTTGACATTACCAGCAGTTCATCAACATCTCTTACATTTCTGGCTTACATGGCAATGTATGTAACAGACAGAGGTCTGGCCTCTTCTCTTTTGTATGGTCCCATTGTCCTTCATAAAAAGGTGGTGTTCATATCAATGATAAAGCCAGGATTTAATATATTTCATCGATACTGCCAATTTTCTGCCCGTATAAATGATATGATCAAACTTTTATTCTCAGCCTTGGTATCATCATGATTATATGGCAACAGCTGATATAAACAGATGAATGTGCAGAAACACATCCTTGATCCTGAAACATCTAAGGTCTATCATCATATTCCATCTCTCTAATGGTGAATGCAGATATATCCAGAGAGCTGTCCACTGCTACAGCATACATACAATGTCAATTCCATTTGTGAAGAGCAAGGCTTCACAGTAGAATCTCTTGCCTATTGAAAGGGTCCACTACATTCTTCTACATCCATCTTTCCACCACAACTACTAATTGTAGAAAAAAAGGTACTCTGATCTTAACATTCTACAGTGAAATTAAATTTCCAGGTATTCACAATTTGGGGAAAAAAAAAAAAAGATTAGCTATTTGTGCTCAAAAGTCGTCATCAAGTTTAGTTGGTTTTTGAAGAATCACAGCTGAGATACTTGTACTTAATTTTAAAAAATAGAGGACACATTTGTCCTCATATTTGTTGATAGGAGATACACAAATTGAAGGATTCTGATATCATACAAGAAGGCCATTATTTTAATATCACATCCTCAAGATCTTTGACTTAAAAAAATGAAAGAAATGTGAGAATTTGAGTTTGTTTGTGGGTTTTTTTCCTTTAGTCCATTGTTCAGGAGACAAAGAAGCACTTGGATTTCACTGTCAAACATCCATTGAAATCAGATGTCAGAATTTTAGCTTTTGCTTAGAATGAAACTTACAAATCTTGCAACATAGCGTGACTTCTCTTGCTGTGTTTCAAATGACAGTACAAACATCAAAAGAGTGTGATGAGGCACTCTCCTCATCTGTAATAAAGAAATGCCCTTACAAAATTACCAAGTAGAAAAAGAGTATAATGTTTGTCTGTAAAGACAAAATGTAATTCCTGGAAAAGTTTATTTGGATGTTGGATTCTGCTAAATTCCACAGCTCTTGACTGGAGCTTATTTTGATGTGCTTGAACTTCCATGACTGTGTGAAGCCAGGTGAAGTTGCCTGACAATTTTCTGAAGGTTCTGTTGAAAAGTGACTCCAGATTCTTATCTCACAATTTGCAGCTCCTAGAAACTGAACACAGAAAGTTCAAAATGGAAATATCAAACACCTCTTTTGAGCTCCTAATTCTTCATTACTAATAAGCAGACAGTAAGTGTGAGAATAATGAACGACAGCCAGGTTAGCCCATCAGTCATGCTTCTTGCTTTCATATTATATATTTTCTTTCTGGAAACTATTTCCTGATGTAAAAATATACGTTACTTAATATTTAACCATAGAGTCTTTTTTACTGCATCAATGTAGTGGATAAGCAGCAAGACTAATTGCTTGACTAGAACAAGTTAAAAATGGAAGAAGGTGAACAAAAACATGATAAAGGAAAGAGCAGAGCTCCATAAATGAGGCAGAATACAGGATGGATGATATAAAAGTAGGACCAAAATAGAAGGGAAGAAAGGAAGGATAAGAGCAGAACTGGAAATAATACAAATGATAGAGTGCCTAGAGATAAGGTAACAGAGACATTGAATGTACAAGGAACAGGACAGGCTGATGAGGGAAAAAGTCCTACCACTTCTGTGCCAAGAGTCCTAACTTAATCTTAGCTACTCAGCAAATAGCTATAAAGTCTGCTTGCAGAACTCTTTAGGTAGCAGAATGTGTATCAAGACCCAGAGACTAGCAAGTATTACTAGGTTTAATTTATTCAGTCTAATTAGATACACAAAATGTTTTGTTCCTGTTCCTACAGTGGTAGATGATTGTGCCGTGGCATTAGAGCTAATACTCTTTTTCAGTGATCAGATTTCCAGCGGCAATTCCATTCTACCTGGCTTCCTCACCTCTCAGCTACTTGCATGCAAAATTACATGCTTAAAACACATATCAACATGCCATATTCTCAAGTTGAGAACAAGAGAATAGAAAAGTACTAACAACCCTAATTTAGTGGTGTTCAGGTATCTCTAACTTCAGATGTTCTGCAATGAAAGTATGTACATGTCAGATCTATAAGCACCTACTGTGTCTAGTGGAGGTCTAGTCAATACAGTTGATGAAGTCTAGATATATAGATTCTAGACATCACACAGTAATGGCTACACTGAACAATCCTCCAGACTTCACTGAGCATATTGACCAGTTCTCCAGTTCTCCTGCATTGGTATGCAGGTCACATACAGACACTTAAATATAAGCCAACAAAATCCTACACCACACAGTAGATTGCATACTATTTTTGGTAGGATATCTCTTAATACACAGCTCAATCCTGTAAGGGCCTGTAAGTGCATTTGTAAGTGAAACATGCTGTAGAAGGCTTCCTAGTAAGGCAGAAACTATTTTAAAACTTCTAACAAATAATGACCTTTCAACACTAGCAATAGTGTTAGTCAGTCAAAAGTCTTTATCTGTGGTTCCTAGTTTCAATGCTTGAAGAATCTACCACTGTTAATTTAGTATGGTAGACTAGTGTTTCACATCTGCCACTCCTACCATTCCAAACATTCCAAGAAGCCAATAACATCCAGATTGATTGCTACAAATCTTAGGCTTAGAAAATCAATGGCACTTATTATCAAGGATAAGACTAAGGTAATATTTCCATGACACATCCACTGGTTATTATCACAATTCTAAGTCCTGTTTGTTGAGGCCTGATTCATGAGATGCAAATATTTGACCCTGAGAATATTTCCTTTTGGAATAACAATTTTGTCACAAAAGGAGAAAAAAAGCCTTTAATAAAAATAAAGTTCTTGCTAATTAAAACCTATCCCAAGTTCACATTTTTTGAGATTCTAAAATCTGCTGCTTGCAAAAAAAGAAAAGAAATTAAAATAACTTCAAAGAATAAAGTTTTACACTTAAGAATTCCTAAGGCAGTGAACAATAATGCTAAAAATACTCATGAGTAAAGTCTATTGTTTCATTTGCAAGACAACAAAATGTTCTTGAAATGTTTGCTGCTCATATATATATAATGATATAACAAATGAAGAATGAAGGCTTGCATATTCATATTTTCTTTGTTTTGACTTTTCTTTTACCAGCTCTGTTTTGGGGTTTGTGTGTTTGCTTCTTTTTTTATTATTATTTTTTTTTTCCCCAGAAGGTGCTTTTTGTTCTTTGGCATTTTTTTGGAGTTGGGTTCCTTCTGAGTGCATTTTTGTTCTTGTGAACAGGGCCAATAAAATGCTGTTATGTGAAAAAGATAACAAATTTCTATTTTACAATTGATTATTTTAAAACAATTTGGTACTTATATATGAGGGGCTTGCTACAGTTTCTACTAGGAACACTTTTGTTACCATTTTTTTAGGGTGGTGGTTAAATTTCAGAATGTCTTGTTTAATAACATATCTGGAACATTAAATAATTTTTTTTTTCACTTTAGAGTGAAAATTTTTGCAGTTTGGTTTACATGGGTCACTGAAAGCTCCACAATTCAAGGTTTTCTTTTTCTTAGTCTGATTTTGATATAGCTGCCCCGTAGTTTTCTTCAGACATATATTCAGAAAATATCTTTTGAGGTGTTTATAGAATATGGGAGACCTCCAGCAGAGTACTGAAGAAAAGTGTGTGGGAACTTAACCTTCTTAGCTACACAGACCAATCCTAACCATGACCACTGCTGCTTGTTAATTCAGTGGTATGGGTGGAGAATTGGAGCAGCAAAAGCCCAAAAGTGGTGAGTCAAAATAAAGACATTTATGGAAGAGAAAAAAAGATGCAGGAATAGGAAAGGAATTTATGCACAACTTCCTATCAGTAGGCAGATGTTTAGCCAATTTAGCCCTGAAAGCATGTTACTTGGAAAGATAAAAATTCATAACCATGAATGTCCTTCTTCTTCCTCTGCCTGAGATTTTACTGCTGAGCCTGATGTTCTATAACGTAGATTATCTCTTTGGCCAGTTTGGGTCAGTTGCTCCAGCTCCTCCAAATTTCCTGTGCACCTCAGGCTACTAGCTGCAAGGACAGATTCATAAGAAGAAAACCTTCACCCTGTGCAAACACTGCTAAACAACAACTGAAGAGCTGCTGCATTATTAACCCAGTTTTAGTTGCAAATCCAAAGCACAGCAACATACAGACTGCTACTCCATCCCAGAAGACCAAATACATAAATCCTGCTCTTATACCACTAAAGTTCAAAGACAGTAAGTAGATGTTGTAACACCTCAATGCCTCTCACTTCTACTATAGGTGATATAATTACTGTTATTTCCCACTCTCATCACTCTAGATATATATGAGAGAACTTAGAAAATATAGCCTTTCAGGGAAACCCAGTAAAAACTTGAAAAGTATAATTAGGATGTTTTATATTCTGTATCAACATTATAATGTTTTGTGGACCTGCATCTTTTAAAAATATAAAGCACAAAGAGAAGATTATCCAGAAAGCCTAGGAAAACACTTATAAGTGCATTTTTTTACTGAAGGCAAAATTGAAAGGTAAGTCAATGAACCAACTGTGAAATAAAAATTTGAAATGGCACCTGTTAAAAGGCAGCGCATAAAGAGTGTAAAAGCTGTTGGGTGGACAGAGAAGAGGAGAAAAAGAAAATAGAAGTGCTCAGATGTAGAAAGATTACTGTTTTTAAAGTTATTTGTATCTGCAATAGAAACCCTTTGTGGTGGTAGAGTGTTCAAGAAAATGTCATGTTTGAATCAACAGACTCACTTCAAACATCTGAAAATATTGTCTTATGTTTATCAGTCTCTCATGAGAGTTTTTACCTAAATTCCAGAACAGGACCCTAAAGATAATGAAGGGGATGGAGCACCTTTTCCTATAAGGTAAGGTTGGGAGAGATGATACTGTTTAGCCTAGAGAAAATGAGGCTCAAGGAATATCAATGTGTACAAAGGGAGTGTATGAAGGGGATAGAAACAGGCTCTTCTTGGTGGTGCTTAGTGGCAGAATAGGTGAATAAGTAACAATGGGCACAAACTGAAACACAGAAAGTTCCATCTGAACATCAAAAAACACTTACTGTGAGGATGAGCAAGCACTGGCACAGGTTGCCCAGAAGCTGTGGAGTCTCCTTCCTCCAAATATTAAATATTAAAAAAAACTGTTTAGATAAGACCCTGGGCAACTGGAGGTAGCTGGCTCAGTTTGAGCAGGGTGGTGTGGACCAGATGACTTCAGAGGTCTCTTCAAACCTCAACTATTCTGTGATTCAGAACAGAAATTTACATTTGAGTTAGAGTCAACGAAGAGATGCAGTTTCACCTAGAATGCCCAAAAATGAGAGTCAAATTTACCATAACACACCTATTCATTTACATCAAATAGAAAGATAATTCAATATGACTACCCTTCTTGGCAATTTCTTCACTGTAAAAAATCACAGGCAATAAGAGACATTCAACCCTGTCTCTCTTAATTTTCATTTTTTTCTCTTTGTAATCTCTTGAACCTAATATAATGCAGGTACAGGAGGAGTAGATTTTCACACGTTCCTCATAGGGAGATTCAGAAGGTGTAATTAAAAGTTTCTTTTGCAGCAACACTGTAGTTCGAATGAAAATGAAAACAGATTATCATGGCACCTATTAATAAAAATTGCTCCCATTGAAAGATACTATAGTTAGATCACTTCTGAATGAAAGCTTCATCTAGCTTACCGATTGTATTTAGTCTCATCCATTTCCCATTTGCAGATTTGGAACACAAGCTGGTGAAATCTTTATCAAACAGCCTAAATTTCTTTGTTTATATACAGGAGAAGTATGTTGGAATTTTCAGTAGGTGACTAAAGAGACTGTCTGCTTCTTCCTATCTTTCTCATTTATTTGAGGAACAAAGTCCATTATCAAAAGCAAATATAGGTGACAGTCATGTAAAAGTTATATCTGAAATTGAGGTACATATAGAGTCAGTAAAAAACAGTAGGGAATTTTACAGCATGAATTGCCCTCAGTAATGGCTTCCACTTCAAAATAGGCTAAATTGTTTTTTAGAACTGTCTCTCAATGTTAAAAGAAGCTACAATGGTTAGATGAGTGTCAGTCACCTAATTTTTAGATACCTAATTTGCAAAAGAATTACTCCCCCCTTCACTTCTTGGCCTTTTAACAAGTCCAAGTGCAAAGTGCTCTACTTGTGTCAGGAAAATCCCAGACATGAGTACAGGCTGGGGGAAGAAGTCTTTTAGAATAGCTGTGAGAAGGACTTTGGAAGTTCTTGTGAATGAAAAGCTGGATATGAGTAAACAGTGTGTGTTTGCAACCCAGAAGGTGAACCACATCCTGGGCTGCATCAAAAGAGTTGTGGCCAACAGTTTGAGGGAGGGGATTCTTGCCCTCTACTCTGCCCTCATGAGATCCCACCTGGAGTACTGCTTCCAGCCCTGAGGTCCTCAGCACGAGAAAGTCTTGGACCTGTTAGAGTGAATACAGAGGAGAGCCACAAAATGATTAAAAGGATGGAGCACCTCTCCTAGGAAGACAGACTGAGACAGCTGGGGTTATTCAGTGCGAAGAAGAGAAGGCAGCATGGAAATCTCATTGCAGCCTTCCAGTAACTTAAGGGGACTTACAAAACGGAGGAAGAGTGACTTTTCACATGGGCACATAGTAACAGAACAAGGGGCAACAGTTTTAACTTGAAAGAGGGCAGGTTTAGATTAGATTTTAAGAAGAAATTCTTTACTCAGAGGGTGGTGAAGCACTGGATCAGGTTGCCCAGAGAGGTTGTGGTTCTGTGGAAGTGTTCAAGGCCAGGCTGGATGGGGCTCTGAGCAACCTGGTCTAATGAGTGTCATCACTGCCCATGGCACAGGTGTTGGAACTGAATAACCTTTAAGGTCCCTTCCAACCCAAACCATTATATGATTCTATGTTTTTGGCTGAGACTGGCTATTACACATTTTGTTTTGTTAACATACTTTTTCTCACCCATTCATATAAAGGAAAAAAAGTAAAATATTTCCTTTAATTGTTAAGGACATAACAGTAACAATAAACTATCAACCTACACCCATTACATTAAATATATTGTTGATCCTGCTTTCAGAGTTATTGTCCTCCATCCATTGCAAAATATAGAGTCCTATACATGTGCCTTGTTATATATTTAGTTGAAAGTTCCAATAATGGATAGTCACACTATGAAAAATATGGACAGGTAGATGACTTACTAGTGTATTATGGCTGTTGTCCACCACACTGTGTAGAACAGATTTGCAGAATCTACAGGGATAACTTTCTTAGTTGTTTTGAGATTCCCCAGTCCAAAGTTGAATTTAAATCCCAGAGGATGTTGACCACTTACGTTAATACAGGTATCTAATTTTTAAATTGCCTTTACTTTTTTTTTTTCTTGTCCTTAACACATTGCAATAATTGCAGATTCTATTGACTTCAAATGAAAGTGAATCAGAAATGTGAAGTAATGGCCTACTACCCTGTCTTATGTGTTTTCAGTAAACTATAAGCATAGAAAATTAGACTGACAAGATTAATGTTATCAAGAGAAATGCTCAACAAATAATGTGAGCAATTTCAGGAAAAAAATAAGGTTTTAATTTTTTAAAATTAATTTTGTTTTTTTTCATAAGAGCAAGTTTAGTTTTATAACATATAGTGTATCCACAATTCATATTAGGTTACACTTTTCCTTCTGTTACCTTCATAAGAATATACTTTATAATGCAACAACTGGGTTTCTTTGGTGTTTTTGTGGGGGGTTTTTTTGTATTTATAAGTGGTAATAAATCACTCACTAAAGATCCATGACTAGTATATATTCCTCCACCTTGTTAGGCTTTGGACACAAATGGGTATTCATAAATTATTCTTAAATTTTCTCAGAACTCCAGACAATTAATTGTTCACAAGGAATCTTATTTTTTTAGCCTGTTTCTTTTGTGCACGGAAGCTGCTGCCAAATTAGCTAAATAAAAAAAGTATAACAGCTTTTAAACATTGTAAATAATGTTCAATGACCAGAACAACAAAGAGCATTATCTATGGAGTTTAGAAGAACTGAAGAAAGAAGAATGAAATGTGTAGAAATAAATAAAAACATATCATTCCCAACTTTTTGGTGGTCAGCATTTTTATTTCTTTTAAGATTACATTTCTGTTATGTTGCAATGCCTTAAAGAAGAAAGCAAAATGTTACATCAGAAAGAGGAGTCCCTATAGATTAGGTCTGTCAGGGCTGTCTTCATATTCATATTTCTAAGTCAGTTAGTGGATTCCTACAATATTTCTCCAGATCTTTTTGCTTTCCTATGTTTTTTAAGCTGTTGAGTCAGCATTATATTGTGAGCAGTTCCAATGTCCTAATCCATTGTTTACTTTTGGCTGCAAAAATAACCCTCTCATGTCCTGGGAAGAAAATACAAAAAAAAAGAAAAAGCATATTCCAAAAATATCTAAATGTGGGGAGAGTATAAAGAATTATTTTATTCTTAAGATTGAAATTTTCCACTAGCTCACACACGGGCAGAAACAACAGGGACACTCTTACACCTCCACCTTAAAATCATAGAACCACAGAATAACCTGAATTGAAAGGGATCCACAATGATTTTCAAAGTCCAGTTCCTGGCCCTGCACAGTACAGCTACAGGAATCACACCACGTGCCTGAAACCATTGTCCAAACACTTCTTGAACTCTATTAGGCTTGGTGACTACTTTGTTGGGGGACTATTCTGGTGCCTAACCACCCTCTGGGTGAAGAACTGCTTTCTAACATCTAGCCTAAACCTCCCCTGACACAACTTCAGGCCATTCCCTTGATTTCTGTCCCTGGTCATCCCAGAGAAGAGATCAGTGCCTGCCCCTCCTCTTGCCCTCACAAGGAAGTTGTAACTGCAATGAAGTTACAACCCTTGGTCTCCTCTTCTCCCGGCTGAACAGACCAAGTGCCTTCAGCTACTCTTCATATAGCTTCCCCTCAAGACCCTTCATCATCTTTGTTGCCCTTCTTTGGACAGACTCTAACTGCTTAATACCTTTCTTATATTGCAGTGCCCCAAACTGCACACAATATTCAAGGTGAGGTCACCCCAGTGCAGAGCAGAGTGGGACAATCCCCTCCCTCAACCAGCTGGCAATGCTTTGCCTGATGCCCCTCAGGACACAGTGTTAAACTTCATACAGTTGGTCACTGCCCAGCCCTCTAATTTGTTGAGGTCTCTCTCCAGGGCCTCTCTGCCTTTGAGTGAGTCAACAGCTTCCTTCAATTTAGTACCTTTGGCAAACTTACTTGGTATACCTTTGAGTGCTGCATCCAAGTCTTTCATGAAGATGTTAGGAGCTCTGGTCCTGAGATGGAGCCATGCAGAACCCCAATAGTCACTGGTCGCCAACTGATGCAACCCCCATTCATTAAAACCCTTTGCATCTGAACCATGAGCTGGTTGATGTGTCAATCCAGCCATATACTGTAAATTTTCTCCAGAAGGATACAATAAGAGACAGTATCAAAAGCATTACCAAAATCTAAAGAAAATCCGTCAGATGGCTTCCCTTTGTCAATTAGGTGCATTGCCTTGTTTAAGACTATTTTTTATTTTGTTGTTTTGTTTTGGATTTTTTCTTATACTTGGCTTTGTGGGTTTTCATGTGCTTCAGAGAAGATGATTTATTTATGTCAGAAAATGCTGACAGATGTTTATCAGATGCTTTTACAGAATTATTCTATTCCTTCCCCTTTAGTTTATACTTGTTTATTTTTTAATTTGAGTCATAATTCTACATAAAGTTTCTGCTGACATTATTTTTTTAAAAATAATATGATTGTGTACATGTATGTACATGTTCCTATGATAAAACAGTGAAACATTTTTAAAGGTCAGCATATTAAACTCCCCTTTAACCTATTTGCATTTAACTACTTTTTGTAGCAGGTCACGAAATAGAGAATAAAATAAATATTTATATAGGTTCTTTTCCGCTCACAGTTCAGTGCACTCTCATTTCAATAACTTATATCAGTTTCCATTGCTCTCAAGTACTTTATGAATGTCAAAACTGGTCCCAAAGAGATTCTACATAATCTCATGTAAACAGCTTTTAAATTCTGGTAAAATTTATCATTTGTTTGGTTGTTTTTAATTAAGGAAAAAAAATAAAAGTTATTCAAAGATTTCAATAGAAAATTTGGAAGCAAACTGAATAAGGGTGATTCTTTTCTGACACTTCCTGCTTTTTAAAATATGAAGTGTCTTATTCTAAGACCAATTCAATTATTCATACCTTGGAGTTGTCTAGCACACCTGCTTTTTGCTGTGCAAAGAAACATGTAATTGACCTGTTCTTTACCCAGATCTGCTTTCACTGACTCAGATCTGAAGCTAGTTCCTTTCTTTACCAGGTGGGTGTTATGGAAGATGAGGACAGAGAAAGTATTTTGTACTGGTCATGATCTCATTCCTTTCCGTTGAAGCTGTTGCACCTCCATGACATATTGAACATTTACTGAGCTGCAGTGAGAGTGAGAACGAAATGGATCCTAATTGCTCAGTGTGGTGGTGAGCGTAATCACATGCATGCTTTGGTAAACGCTTCAAAGGTAAAACATCAAGAAGACTCATTGTAGAGGCAGTGAATGTCAGGTTTACGAATTTATAGTTCAGTAGCTAAATCCTTTGGATATCCAATCATATTCTTAATGGCTCAGTAAGAACCTTATTATTTAATTAAACAAAAATGGAACAATTTCTTCAGAAAATTTGAGTTTCTCTACCTCACATTACTGAATAACCTATAGACCTATTGAATAACCTATATAACCTACTGAATAACCTATAGCTAGGACCTATTTCCGTATACAGAAATGTAGAGTATCTTTATAACGTGTTGATTACTTACATGCTAGCTAGGAACCTCCTTCCCTAATGGGAAGGAAGCAGATCTTTCCAGCACAGAAAAAGAACAAAAACCTATGAGAATGAATAAAAAAATGTTCCTTAGTATGCACATTAACAACATTAGGTAACATTTTATGCATCTGATTAATAACTTTGTAGCTCAAAGGTTTAGATATCTAGTTTTTCTCTAGCAATTTTAGTGTTTTCTGCCAATATCATGACTTCCAATAGATAGGTAGACAATTAAAACCAGAATTTCTTTTCATGTATCTAGTAATTTCTGTCCTTTCTGACACATATTTTACCAGTCTAATTTTTATTTCTCTAAACAACTTTTGTTTCTCAGGTGTTACAAGTGGAAGCGATAGTCATAACCCAACACTGACATAACTGTAAAAATACATTTTTGACTGTGGAAACAAATAAGTTTATATTTATGACATGTATGACACATTTCTGCTCTTTGAAAAACAAGATTTATTAGATAATTTTCCTTTGCTGACAAAGTGTTTAAAATACAGATAATAAAAACTGTGCATATACATAGCAAAATCTGATAAATAAAACAAAAGCTCCACCAAGAGTATGATTGTAGCAGTATAAAAATTCAAAAGGGTATCGTAACAACGTGAAATTGATAAAGGTTCATTAACTATTTTTCTTACTGTACTAAGTCATAAGCCAACTGACAAACATATATATAAAGAGAAGACAGCTATGAATTGCAATGAACAGTATAGTTCAGTGTGAAAGCACTTTTTGAAATAAATGAGGTAGCAAATAATATGTAGAATAATGAATATAAAACAATAATCAGCAAATATTCAAAACAAGACACAACTATAGAATGGCCTGAAAAGCTTCCTATTATGTAGACCATATTTATAAGTCAAACACAGTCACACAGCTCCCAAATACCATAGAGGGTAGCTTGCTGAAGAATAAGATCCCCATGTGGCATATGGTTTGTCACACCAGAAAAAAAGTCTCTCTAGGGTGAATTCAAAGGTAAACTCCCAGTATCATCTCATCTGAGTTTATCCCTATGGTTAACACATGAAATGTAAAATATCTCCAAAAATGGCAGAAGAAGAAACTAGAAAACCTCTGTCTCTCAGAGTCAGGGAAAGTATTCATAGAACAACGGTTCTCCTTGAGGATTTACTTGACTTTAAACTGTCCTACAGCACTGAAAAATATTATTACATTCTACATCACATTTTCAGACATGTTTTATTTTACTGAAGATATGACTTCCAGCTGCAACATAGAGACAAAATCACTAAAGCAAAATCACAGAAAGCAAGACTATACCTTAAAGTGGTTCATGAACTACAAGCTTATCTATATCAACTGTGACCAATCAGATTGTCTTCTAGAATGAAACAACTACCCGGATGGATGAGGAAAGAGCAGTGGATATTTCTTACCTTCACTTCAGCAAGAGTTTTGTCATTGTCTCATAACATCCTCATAGGCAAATTCAGGGAGTTTGGACTGGATGAGTGGACAGTGAGGTGGATTAAGAACTGCTTGAATGGCAGATTCCAGAGGGTTGCAATCAGTGGCAAAGGGTCTAGTTGGAGGACTGTCACTAGTGGTGTTCCTCAGGCTTCAATACTGGACTGAATGTTGTTTGACTTATTCATCAATGACTTGGATGAAGGGGCAAATGCCTCCTCTGCAAGTTCACTGACAACACAAACCTAGAAGGAGTGACTGATACCTCAGCTGTGCAGCACCTCAGAAGGACCTCAGCAGACTGGAGAGATGGCTAGAGAACTGTCTGAAATTCAACAAAGGCAAATGCAAGGTCCCGCACCCAGGGAAGGATAACACCATGCACCAGGACAGGCTGGGGGCAGCCTGCCGGAAAGCAGCCCTGTGAAGAACCAGAGAGTCCTGATGGACAGCAAGCTGTCCATGGGCCAGCAGCATGCACTTGTGGTCAAGAAGATGTGCACTAGGAAGAGCATTTCCAGGGGGTCAAGGCAGGTGATCCTGCCCCTCTGCTCAGCCCTGGTGAGGCCATAACTGGAGTGCTATGTCCAGTCCTGGGCTTCTCAGTACAAGACATGGAGCTCCTGGAATGGGTCCACCAGAAGGCAAGGAGGATCACTGTGGGACTGGAATATCTCTCGTATGACATAAAGCTGAGGCAGCTGAGAAGAAGCTGTCTTGAGAAGAGACAAGTAAGAGGAGACCTCATCAATGAATATGTGTCTGAAGGGAGAGTGCCAAGAGGATGGAGTCTCTTCTCTCAGGCTCTTCTCAGTGGTGTCAAGCCAGAGGACAAGAGTCAATGGGCAGAAACTGAAGCACAGGCAGTTTCACATGAATATGAGAAAGAACTTTACTGTGCAGGTGACCACTCACCGGAATAGATTGTCCAGAGAGGTTGTGGAGTCTCTTTCACTGGATATACTCAAGAAATATCTGGATCGTGTGCAATGTGCATTAGGATGACTCTGCTTGAGCAGGGAGGTTGGACCAGATCACTCACTGTAGTCCATTCCAACCTTACCCATGATATGATTCTGTAATGGTTATGGAATTCACAGTTGACTCTGAGATGACACACTAGCTGGAGAAGGAATCAAATTGTACATGGTGTTAACTGGTTAGTTCAGAGCAAAAGACAAACTTGAGACTGAAACAGAGTCTGAGGAGTCATCATACAGACAGGTGCATGGGGAATGGTCTAAATACAGCTTTCCAAATTACATGGCAATTACTCGAACCATGCATGGAATGCTATCATTGAAGTTGATAAAATAATTAATCAATTAATAGATATCATAGTTGTGTCAGGTAGAAAGGCAAAATTCTAAAGAAGCAGCCTGTTATGGCACATTTTCATTTTCACCTGGTATCATCATTTTCCTCAATAAGAAATAGATGTTTTGGGTTAGAGTGAGCAGCTATGTCTTGCAAATACCAGTTGTCAAGAGGCAGTACATGAAAAAGAAGTCTTGTCAGAATTTTTGCTTTATGTGAGAACAAAAGAGGCATTTTTTCTTTCCTACTACTGTATCAAGCATCTAGTAGGGATGTCCTATACCTGACAGGCTGTGGGGGATTTATTTCAAACAAACATGCATACTCTTTGAAAATAAAATAGCACATGTGAAAAATAAATAAAGTACAACAGATCTGTTTTAGCCAACTACTTTATGATATGAATTGTGCCCTAGTCTCTGCAAGATTTGACTAACTCAGATGTAGACTTCTATAGTTTAGATTTGTCATTAGCTAAATATAATTCAACTTTGAGATGTGTATTTCAAGGCAAAATGTTCACCTATATTTTTTGGGGCTTTTTGCATGAGGAAAGGGGCAGCTCAGGTTCGCACTTTCTGTAATGAGATAATTTCAGAACAAACTCTATGTCAGTCAATACAGAGATCTAAAGTTCTAAGTATGCTGAAACATTCTATAACTACTGTAAGTAGGAAATGTCATTGTATCAGTTTTGCAGTCAGAAATTTGCATACCCCAAAGAAACCTTGAGGTTCTGAAAATGTACTTTTCTACAAACCTGCTGAAAGAATGTACCTCCTGATAAACCAGCAAGGGACTAGCCTTCTGTCACAGAACTTGGAAGTAACAAGTGCTTCAAAGTTACTGTACTTAAATAATTTTCAAACATCAGATTGCAATGATCTTGAAACTTTGTAATCAGAGTTGGTTCCGGGCACCTTATTGCTTTAGGTAATCTTCAGCATCCCACATTTTTAGCTCTCATTTATATATTTTGACTGTATTTCTGAATATTTTCCCCCAGCCAATTAAAATTAGTGTGTGTTCTTTGAAGTTTTGGGGATTTTACTTTTTTTTTTTTTTTATTTTAATGTGCATGCTTTTCAGGTAATAGGTTCTTCTGTTAAGTCCATGTAAATGGTTTTCAAAGAGTACCATTTTTTACCACCTTTATCTTTGTCTCTCTGTTTATAAAGTTCTCTTTTACATTTACCATTTTGGTATCCAACAATTTTTTGCTTCAATAATTTAGTGCTATGGGGTATGCTTCTTCCATCTCAACACTCCCTTTCAGTTATTTTTTTATTTCTCTATTTGTCCTCCCACTGTCATTCACAGCCCCTTGATACATCCTATACGCTTATCTCAGTGTTTGCATAAACTGATATGATTATTCAAACTTCCCATTCTTTAGTTCACAGACACTAAACTCCTCCCCTGCTCCTGCTCGAACACAAACATACATTGAACACTCACACAGATACACATTTCCTATGTAGGCACAAAGTGGTGTTTGTGGGTTTTTTTTATTATTTGTTTGTTTTGTTTGTCTGCTTTTTTTTCTTTTTCTAACACGACAAAATGAGGAGGGATTTTTACTTAAACAACAGGAGCCTCAGTTTTCTTTCAGAGATGGTAAAACACTCTAAGAATTTCCTCAAAATAGCTTTTGACAAAGATTTTAGGTATTTTATTCTGAAAAAAAACAAACAAAAAAAACACACAATGCCTTGAGTTCCACTACTGTGTCTCGTTGGCATCCCAGTATCCTGTCCTCACAGTGCATATCTCACATATTCATACCACTGCAATTTCATCTTATGTACATTGATTCACTCATTTGCTTGTGGGAAAAAAAGGGGTAACCGGCTAATTTCCTCAGTGAACACAAGGACACAGATGATGCCAGAACATCTCTCCAAACTGCAGCGAACTAATGCTGAAATTCTCCACAGTCCCTACTTGGGTGCATTATGTGACAAGCTGAAGTTAAATTCTAAGTCAGATGCTTGCGATTCTGCAGCACTTCCTTGCACATGTTGAATTTGATCTGGTTGTTTCAATAACACTTCAAAACAAGAGTTTTTCACTGAATGAACAGGAATTAGTATAGCAACCTGCATGTCACTTTCATTTGTTTATTTATTAATTCTTTATAGGTTCAGTCTCATATATTCAGTTTTCTATGTTTCTATTATGTTCTTAGTGAAAACAGAAACAAACAAATAAACAAACCAACAAACAAACCAAGTTATTTAACATATATTTACCTAATTATCGAACATGTTAAATAGGAGAATTAGAAAACTAATAGGAACTGTTGATCTTCTATCAAACAACCCACTCCCTTTTTCTTTTTTTCCTATTTGTGAAATGATCTGTCTTAGTTTTAGTTTTTGGGAAATAAACCACTATTTTTGTGGTTATTTTGCTCAGACTTACAAGCCCAAAATAACTACAAATTCTTTTTTTTCAGTGAACAGCAACAATTGAAATCTAGTGGGACCTTCAAACTAACAAACCCCGATTTTGACAACAAAGTTGAAATATTGTATGCTTAGTTCTGGAAATCATTATCATCTCAGTTTATTGGTTGTTCTGTTCAGCCTGGGGAAGAGGAGACTTAAGGGAAACTTCATTGCAGTCTACAGTTTCCTTGTGAGGGGAAGTGGAGGGGCAGGCACTGATCTCTGTGGTGACCAGTGACAGGACTCAAGGGAATAGGTTGAATTTGTGTTAGGGGAGGTTTAGGTTGGATATTAGAAAAAAGTTCTTCACCCAGAGGGTGATTGGGCACTGGAACAGACTTCTTATGGAAGTAGTCACAGCACCAAGCCTGACAGAGTTCAAGAAGTGTTTGGACAATACTCTCAAGGCACACAGTGTGATCATTGGGTATGGTACTGTGCAGGGATAAGGGTTGGACTTGATGATTCTTGGGAGTCCCAACTCAGCATATTCTGTGATTTTGTGGTTCTGTTCAATATAGCTTCAGTTTTCTGGCATTACAGTTAGATGTAGGCTTTTATTCCACACCCAGTCCCTGTCCTCTTCTCCCTACTCCCTCTTCTCCCC
>WBMV01000649.1:1665821-1677424 GCA_013396655.1 Campylorhamphus procurvoides
ATTTTTAACTTTATTGATTTTGTTCTATTTTGCTTATGCCATGATTGTTATTTGAAAGAGCTTTTATTGATTTTTTTAATATAATTTCATGCCTATCACCTAAATTTCCACTACCTTGCAGTATTTACTGCCACTTATTCCTGTGTTAAGTGGTTATAAAATGTTTCCAGTTTATGTTGGTAGCTTATACACACACTATACAGTATGAATGATTACCAAATAGTGAAAAACAAGTAAGAAATTGACCTTTGATATTCAAAATATGATTAATAATTGTTAATGGCACTCGTATAAATGGCCAACAAGCCTGGAAAGATATATTTTTGGGAAAAAGTAAGCCAAAAAGATTGTGTTCCGTGAGATTTACAGCCTACAAAATAAGAAGGGTGTTACAGAAGCACTCAGGAGGGCAGTGTTAAGAAGTTAGATCTTATCTCTGGAAAATAAAAGACTATGCATGAGGAACTTGAGACAGATTATCTAGTCATAAGGTAATTAATGGGTAGAGCAGACTGCAAACACTGATATGGAACTTTCAACTGTGAGCACACACATAGACCCTTTAGACAAGTATATGTAAGAGGAAGAAATTACAGTGTACAAATGTTCAACAGACTCAGATGAACCACAAGGTATTCTTTCATGCTGCACTATTATTTTATGGAACATATTTTCCCACTCACTCAAGATAAATGAAGCCACAAGGATGCATTTTCAAGAAAAAAACTTAAAAAATGAAATTAATATTCTTTCCACTATCACTTCTTTGATATTACAAATAGCATCAAGAGCACATTCAACACTTATAACCCTATTCAAATCTCTGACAATCAGTCTGACAATAGAGTAAACAAATTCCATGCTACAATCATTACCTGAGTAACCATCCACAGAAATAAACTCCACCCAGTGGGAGAAGAAATGAAAACATCCACACTCTTTATGCCTTTTGATCCAGATTTTTCCATCACTACTGCTTTTGAATTTATTTTTTACTAGTGTCATTATAGAGGGAATCTGGCTTTTAGTCTACAAAACTTAGGAACAAAGCACCATCATCTTCTCATCAAGGAGTAGGACAGTGGAATTATGCTCTAGTATGGAGTTTTTAGTATGCCAAAGTAGAAATGACAATCATGAATTTTGTAGCTAAAAACATAAGTACGTTAAAAAGCCAACCTGAACCATAGATAATCCATGGTAATGACATACATCTTTCTTAGAAGTAGGGAATACTTTGCACTCACCTCAGGGAAACTGATAGTATGCAAGGTCTGATAATACGTGACTATTCCATATTACTATTTCCTCATTAATTGCAAAGCACTCTACATCATACTTAAAACAGGACTGCTCAAAAAAATTTCATATAACTCTTAATACCAGACTGAAATCACACTTTTATCTTAAACTTCTACACAGTCTGTCACCAGTCCTAATTCTAGCTTTAAGAGTTCTGCACTGTGTAGGGCTTCTTCCTCTAAAATCTTAGTCTCTGTCACCAGCTTTTGTGTGTCTGGAATCTCCAGAATCCACTGAAAAAAAAATAAAAAAATAAGAATTAAATCCCCTAAAAATCTCCAGCTCCAAATCACAATTATTCTGTATTTTCAAGACTTTCAGGTACAAGTCTGTGAGTACACTGTTTCTTCACTCACAGACCAACAAAGCCATACCCAAGAATCTTCCTTCTTCCTATGTTACTGATCAAAATTTAAGCTGAAGAAGTAGTAGTGGTATCCTACAGCTAGCAACTGAATATTATTCATGGAACCTGTCACCAGAGGAAACAACCAAATGATAACAAGACTAATAAACATGTTAGCCAAGGCTTGTATAACAGCTAGTTTCTGGGTAAAGGCTACTTTTAGAAATATATGAAAAACATTGACTTACTTGCTTTGGAAATAAATAGCAAGAAGAGGGAGGGAGGAGGAATGCTGAGAAGGGAGTCATGATACAAGAGAAATAAGTATGTCTGACTGAAACCAGGACCAAGGTATCATGCTTTTTAATGCAAGCAGCTGCCTATCTCATCTTTGGCTGAGAAGATTTGATCTATTTAGACTGAACTCCCTTTCTTCTTTACCTTCTATTTGCACAGGCCATCGCCCTTTCTGCAGAGGGAAGAGAAAAGGATTTTTTGTTTGTATATATTCTCCATTTCTCCGTACCCACGTCACCTTCAACACTGTGGAAAGCAAAGCAGTAGAACTAGAAGCAGCCTGAATCCCTCTGCCATGATACTGACAACAATATATCAAGGCTGTTTCTGGCATTGAAAAAAAAATATGCAAAGGAGAATAGAGAGGAGAATGAAGAGAGAAAGAAATCTCTGCAGAAGGGTTGGCAAGGACATTTGGAAAAGAAATGCTCATAATCACTGACAAGCTTCATTCCCATACATATCCAAAACTATGTGTTAGAGTCCTATCAAATTAGAATAATCTTGAAATGCCATTATTCTCTCAAAGACTCTTTTCCTACTCAAAACCTGATCTTCACCCTTCCATCATGACCATTTCTACTCATCTATCCCATCTGTAAAATGCAACCTATTCAGCAATACTGAAAAGCTCTGTAAGCATGATAATGGGTAGAAAAGGTCTTATGTGTATGAGTGTGGGGGAACCCCACATGAAACAGACTCCAGATGATTAAAGCGACCACTTTTATGAGNATATGAGCAATACTTGTGGTTAGGTCCAGCAAACAAGATAAAATTAGAGAGGAAATTTTTAGGTAACAAGTCGACTATTCCTTTGTGTTTACTGTGTGGCATGCACAAGTTATCTGTCTATTGTATAATCACTGTTCTCTTAGCCACCCTTTGTACTTTTTAAGATATGAGAAGAAGCAAACATCTTCTGATCTATTAGGGACTTACTATGAAGGCTTTGAATATACTTGTTAGTCCTATTTGAATAGATTTGGACTCATATACTTTTGAAATAATAATGATAGTTCTTATTCTTTTGTTTGTGTTTTTGCTTCTCCTCCCTGAATTTATACAAATGTTCATGACTACTTCATCTGAGTTCAGAATATGCTAATTATCCACATAAATTAAGATCTGTTTGATAATTGAATCACTCAATAACAATAACACTGAAAACGTCAGAAGAAAAGACTGCAGTTTGTTGGCAGAGAGCACTTACAAATAAATCATTTTTCAGGATGTTTGTCTCAATATTGTGTTATTTTTAATTTAATTAACCTTACTACTTTTGATTCAGCAGAATCAATTGTTCCAGGTTGTTTAGAAAGTTAATTGAAAGGTTCACATATGATCTGAATCTTCAGCGTCTATTTTATTTCAGTGTCTTTTTTAGTTCCAGGTTTTCATATAGTCCTTAACAGGTTTTTCTTCCTTTTCTTGATATTTCTAAAGCATAAAAAGTAAAGAGTGAATTACAGTTATACTCTCCAACTCTGATTTCTTTCAACATGTTAATGTGGGAATATTTTACATTGTACCAAGCCACAAATGCTGGCTCTCAAAATTTCAATTGCATTATGGTGGCAAGCACATTTCTGACAACCATCTGCTTAGACCATACTTTCTCCTGATCGGCCTATTTGAAATTAAAAAAATGACAAAAGCAAGGAAGCTAAGATGAGAACTGTCAGACAGTGGAAGTCATAATTCTACTGTAGGTTGTGTGCGTTGCGTCTGTGTTTGCTGGTGCTGCCAGGAGGCATTATACAATTCCAGACTAATGTAAAGCATGTGAATGTGTTCCTACATCAATTGTGGTAGGTCTAATTATCATTGATATATTTCCTTATAACAATCCTTATACCTATATATACTTAAAAATACTAGTTGCATACTTTACCCCAATATGAATAGGTTGTTTTAATTGTTCCAAAATTAACAGTTTTGGATGCACATTTTATACATTCATATAGTTTTCATCTTGCAAATTATTCACTCAAATCTTGTTAGACCTTACAAGGATTTTCATTGTATGCCCTTCAGCTGGTTTTTTTAAGTTAAACATTTTCTGAACAATTTTCTATGACAGCACATAAAAATAGTTATTTCTAGGAATAATATGCATACAAGTAAACGTATCCTGAAATTAGAGCATTTCAGCATTTTAGAGGGTAAAAATTCTGTACAACATGTGACCCATGTCTTTACAGCGTGTCCTCATTAATCCAACTCCCTGAACTTCATCTAATTATGGTTAACTGGTCAGCATATTCACTGTATGTTTAATTCATAAAGGGAGTCTATGCTATGTGATTAAAATCAAATGTTATAGGACAACAGGAAAAACTACTACTGTTATAAAAGCGTGACAAAATACACAAAGTTGTGTTATCAAACATAATGCAATGCAGAAGTGACTCTCTTGAAAAGTGTTTGCTAATTAGAAAGATTCTTCTGGTTGTTGAAGATGAGTTGCCTTGAATGAAAAGCAGATTATCAGTTAGGTAGGCTCACCGTTCCATTAGCAAAAATTTCAAATTAATTATGTGCATGAAGAAAAAGGTATTTCTGATAATTCTTCACTTGTGCCATATGTTCTGCCTGCCCTCTGCAAAAAATCAGATTTGATATGTTTTATCCCACCCTTTTTTTTTTCATTCTCAGGCCAGTGATTATCTCATTTAATGATTTTCAGAATGAATCTTCACATGAAAGAGAGTCTTTGTAAGGAATAACTCAGTGGAATAACTTTGAGATGTTAACACAACTTTACACATCTACATCAATGGTTTGTTCTTCCCTGTTGTTGCTTAACGAAACTGTTTAGTGCTCCATAGCTGCATGGAAAAAAATCTTATAAGGAAAGATGGGACTACATTTTTTTACTGTGAACAGCCAAGACTACTTGTGTGTCAACTGCAGAAGCTACTGTGGTAAAAACCTCTCTAGGAGAAATGTTTGAATAAGGACAGTGTTGATAACATACAGCTTCATGGTGCAAGGTGGTTACAAACTGCACTTGAGCTGAAAACATAACAAAGAGTCTGGACCAAAAAGCACAGCACTGGTACTGTTGGTCTAGCAGTTCTTCAGACCTAGCTTCAGCTGCAGCTCCGAGGAGCTTGTAGGTGACTGTGACAGGCTTCTATGCCCTAAGGCTGCTCTGCAGGGAGCTCCCACTCTCTGAACCGTCACTGTCACATTGCTACTCCCTTTTATTTTGAGAAGCATGATGCCACGTGGCATCCAGATCAAGACCTTCCTGAATGTGTTCAGTCTTTCGAAACTTAGGTTTTGCTGGTTGTGTTTGTACACAATCCCAAAACAAGTTCTTTGCCAGCAAGGCCTCTTGCCCTGTGCAGTATTACTTTTTCTTTTTTGCACCAGTCTCTTTCTGAAGCTCAAAAATTCGAAGCCCAACACACAATATAATGAACTCTTAGATAATTTCCCTGAAAAAAGGATAGAAGTGAATTAAATTAAAACTAGGTAGACAAAAGTTAGGCATAAAGTGTAGATACTGGTGGAATGTGCCACATTTTGTTTTGTACCAGATAAGCTTAACACAATATACTTTATTCTTCACTAAAATATGGAATGTAATACGAGACTGTTATTATTAGTAAATTGAAAGAGCTGTCATGAAATGTAACTAGCTTTCTAGACATTCAAGCCTGTTCACTGATACATATTAAATTTTAAGTGTCCTTGTCTGATTATTTCCTAAGACAGTCAGCAATCTCAAATAATATTCTGATTCATTGGCAGTTATGACAGAACATCCTAATACATAGTTTGTATAAGGCTACTTAGTTACAGAAAAGCAGATAATTTAACACTATGGATTTTGACTATTCCATAACTGTTCATAATTTTACTGACAGAAGGTTATAAGTCTTATTAATTTACTGGTTTATGTACACACTGAGTCTATTCCAGCAGGTTTCCACTAGCTTATGGAGTCCTCTTCTCTTGTTTGTGTGCATTTAAATATTGTATGAAACTTGGAAGAAGTTGAATAAGAAAATTTAAGACCTAATTCTTAATATCTTTCAGCCTAGACAGCATCTGGGACATGTAAGATCAAGTAATTAGTCAGGCAAAAAAGGTTCAAATCAATCTTTCATATCCCAGAACAACATCTGACCCTCTATTTCTTTTCTATATGACAGGTACTGTAGAGTGGAATACTTCTGGCCACAATTGTCTCTATCTGAGTTGACATACTTACACTCCCTTTACAGTCACTGGAAGAAAGGTGATTTCTCTGGAACACAGTGCACTCCTTGACTATTCTTGCTAGTAGACTCTCTCAGACTAACAGTCAAAGGTAGGGCTGGGAGACACATGTGACCAAGGGAGACCCTGTTTATGGTTTCTCAAATGGCAGTGTACTCATACTGATGAGCTGCCCTTAACTTTCAGTAAAATCTACATTGCTATTCAGCTGAATAGATATTTACTTAAAAAGATAAGAAATAGCCTGCAAGACTTGTGACTTTGGTTAGATTTTCATTAAGCACAGAAATTCATATATTTAACTCATCCATTAAGTTATAGATTGAGTTTTCTTCGTTAACTTGCTCATTTCCATGGAGTCTTTTCTTAGGTGACTTTCTCCACGGACTGAAGAAGGTTTTAAAGTCAAAAGACATTAGAAGGAGTATGCATCCTGCAAAACTAAAAGCCATTCTAGTGCTTCATTCCACTCTCAGTTCTGCTTTATGATCAATTAATAAGTACTATCCTTCAATTTGTGGTTTAGAATCCTCAGAAGAAAGACATCTGCTACGTGGAAGTGCACCATGCATTTGTGCGTGTGCGTGTGTGTGTGTTTTTCCAGCTCAGGTGCTAATAGGAAATAGTATTGTGGTCACTATAAACCCGACAGCTTCACTTACTTTAAGAAGTTTTCTTTCTTTTAGGTCACCCAGTTCATTTTTGAGAGAAATTATCTACAATGTCACCATCATAAAATTATGCATTCAAACAAAGTTGGAAATCAGTAAAATCCTTTGTAGACACCTAAGCAATTAATCTTGTTTACACACAGTTATTACATGCCATTATTTCTGGTAGTAAATGTCTAGCACAAGAGAAATACTAACTATCACTGCAATGCAAGGGATTTAAAATGTAAATTAAAAAAATCTAAAGTTTCCTGAGATTATGCTTCTTCTTTGCCAGACTTTACTACAACAGAACAAGCAAAGTTGAAGCACAGCAGTAAGTCTGTGAGAATCTATTTCAGTGTGAAAAGTTAAAAGCCAGGTTTTACAAGCTAATCAAGGAAATTTATTATGGGTCAGTAGAAGATAATAAAGTGGTTATGCTAAATGGCACAGCAACCAGATATTTTCAACAAACTTAGTAGCAGATCCAAAGGCAAATGTAGACTCATTTGCAATTCATAATCAATTGAAATTAAATGGTCTGTCTACTGATTTTCAGCCCTTCAGAATATGTTAATCTATGTTATGAATCCATGGAAAAGCAGCTGTGATTGCAATTTTTTGCATTTTGATAATGCACCACTCCAGAACCACATAAAATCTCACAGAAATTAACAACAGCCAGGTATACATATTTTGTACTTTGCTGTGATAATTTGTGCATCATGCTGTTACATTTCTGCAACTCGGCAAGAAAACATATCCCTTTCTTGAAGGAAAAAATAAAAACCTATAAAGTAGTGTTCAAGCACCACAGACACAATAGAGAACTTTGTTTGAATCAGTATGTTACTCTGAAGAACAAAACCAAGAAAGACAGAAGGGACTAACACTATTTCAATTAGTTCTTTGCTTCAAGGCCCCAAGAGCACCAATGGGCTTCTGGCTTCAACTCAGACATGACTTGTCATGCTCCTTTTGATGATCAACAGACTGACAATGAAACCTCAGCCTGCTCACCTTGTTTGTAGAAAAGCACTCTGGAATCTGAAGGAACTTTCTCTACCTGCATTGTGGTCAACTGTGGCTGCTGGCTCACCCATCCTTGCAGAGCGTCTCTGCTTTTGATACTCCTGGATAATTAGCTCTAACCTTCATGAGCCCTAAGTGATCTTGGCCCTCATGATGTACCGGTCCCAGCACCTTCAAGCTGAGAACCATGGGCTGATCCTCACAGCACAACATTTTGGCACCTTGCAACCCCATGTGTTCTGTAGGACACCCTAAACTTAGAGTGATCTCTTCTGTCACAACGAGGTGAGGGTATAAGGGTTTCTAAGTCAAATACGATTAATCATCATCACCTGCCCAAAGGCTGATGAAGCAGATACTGGCTACTCAGCAGCAGTAGTTTTATGACTCTAGGTTGGGTGACCCCTGGAATTGATGTCAGTGACTCTGAGTGGTGGATCTCCTGCAACTTCTGCAGTAACCTTACTATAAGGCAGCACATATGTATGGTTCCTTGCAAGTTAGGCAAGAAATATCTGAATATTTAATCAAATATAGTGTAAGTTTTCACTAAAAATATTTTTGTCCTTTTAAATTCCATGGTATAAGCTGGTATTTAAGAGGAAGACTTTGGTGTTTCTAGGACTATTTTTGTTTTATAATTCTTGCCTCAAGTGCATAGTGACAAATATTTCCATTTTCAACCAGATTTATTTTAAAAGTACTTTGGTGAAGAAAAAAAGAAATATTAACTACAGCAGTTGTTTGTTTCATTACTGATAATATTTCATCTGAGTTAGATAATAACAGGCTTTTGTCACTTCTCTAAAGAGAGATTTCACAGAAATGACAGCTAAAGAGACTACAAGAGCTCTTAGTCAGACTAATTATATTGAAGCTAGTTGATTAGTCTCCAGAATGTTAAACAAATAGAAAACAAAAGAAGTTGGAGTGTTACCAAACCGTGGAGACCCACATTGACAGTACTGGTTAGATGACATATGTTAAACAACATATGCAAACTAAACATACATTTACTATTCTAGATGTGAAACACAGCGACACACAACAGAGAAATGTTGTCTTGCAGAAACTTCACTGAACTCAATAAGGAACTGACTCTTTTCTAGCTCTATATTTTGTAATCCTTGAACTCTGTCAGAAAGCCATCAGGCAGCAAAATAGCACTGACTCATCCTGAATCATCTGCAGCTGTGGTCATTTGTCCTTTCAGAAAAAGGTAAAACCAAATCACCCCCCTATGCCCATCCAACATCTTCAGTTAAACTATATGAAAGGGTATTTCCTGTTTATTTCAGCTAAATAGCTCAAATTATTAACAGGGAACTTTCTCAGAAGAACCAACTTGCTATATTTTGGAAAGTTATTTTATCAAAAACATAATTGGAAGTACCTAGGAGTCAATAGATTGTGTTGCAAGGAATGACCACTGCTTCTGAAAACACATATAAATGAGTTAAAAGACTCATCCAAATGAGACCAGGGAGCATATTTTTAAAAAACTCATTCAATTTGACTTGAAATCTCTATAAAGAACAAGTCAGTCGTATACACTAAATGGCTACTCCTGAATTTATTTGGCTTCAGTCACACAACTGTTATCTTGGTTTCCTAATTGCAGCTTCTAGGTCCTTAAGGTAAAAAACCCTTCTAGTAGGAATTTTTTCACAGTTTAGGTATTCATGCCTCCTCACAATTTCTTCAGTAATCCTAATATGGTTTTTGCTTAACTTTTATAGCAATTTTTAGTGTGGTATTTCTTCTCTCTAGGAAATACCAACATAAAAATAGGATAAAATTTCTGTTTTTCTTTGTCTCAATAAAGAGAAAGTTTCTTTTACTTATTTCCATCAAATACCACATTATCCAGGCTGTTCTCAAGGAGATTGGTCAGGCACTTTTTTGCAGCTGTGGATTGTCCATGTGATAGCTTCAGTTTTCTGGAAGTCACTTACTATTGCTTATTCAAGAAAATATTCTCCTTCTTCTAGAAGAGGAGGAGACCCTAAATGAATCCTGTACTGTAGGGAGAAGAATATCTGTGGGGGACTTCTGTTTTCTTGCTGGTGACCCACAGAAGTTAATAAACTATACTAGTTTATTTCCATTTGCTTGTGAGATCTACCAAGGTCAGCTTTAAAGAGGGAATTCAAGACATGCAAGTTTTGGAACACACAGAACTGTTATAAAGCACATTCCCTTGTCTTCAGGGAATTTTCTTTGCTTTCCCTGTGTATTTAGGCATTTACACTGTTATTTTATTTTTTCAATACTTTAAATGCTTTTTCTGGTGTGGGGTGTTTTCTTTGGGGGGATTGTTTGTTTACTTGTTTTTGTTGGTGATGGATTTTTTTCCTTTTCTCTGTTTAATATTAGATTATTTAACTAAAAGTTAAGCAAACTAAACACAAAAAAAAAAGTCCACAGGAGAATGGGAGGAAAAATGACAGATGGAGCAAACCTAGTAACTCAGTCTGTGAAAACAGAGTGTACAGAATTGACTGCTCTGAAGATTATCACAGAATAACCATTAGGATGACTTGATGAAAGAAATTCTTTCCAGAGGGTCATGTTAACTAAAGGGATGCAGGGAGTAACTGGAGAGTGGAGGAGGAATTGAAACTGGGAACACAGTAGAGAGCACCATGTCACTGTGTAACACCTATTATGGCACTTTTAGGGGAAAGAACAAAGTAGGGGAAATGAAGGGGTCAAGGTCACTTAAGACTAATAAGTACATAAAAAGGAGAATAAAATGCATACAAAAGTATTAGTCATAGTTGAGAAAGCGCTAGTTGATTTGCTTGTCTGACTGAGCCCTGTGCTTGACCACTGTAGTTTGTCCTATACACTTATTAATTTCTAGCTATCTTATGTGAACTTTAGATTCACATGGTCATAGGACATAGGTCATGGACATAGGTCATGTTAAGTTAATTTGCAAGCATAAGAGGTCTGAATGCCAGCTGCTGTAGGGAGAGACCATAGGTCTGATGGAATCATGAGTCCAAGTGCTATGAGCTGGAGGAAATAAAGGTCTGGGGGCCAAATACTGGGTAAATTGGGGGCTTTAAATCAGCTACCAAAAAGATTATATTTTTCCAGAGATGTGTATATTTCTCTATGGGGCTCCCATCCTGGCCAGTCAGTGAGGGTGACAAGAACTGTGCTGTTCATTTTCTTGTGGGTACAAACATGGGCACTGCTTTGTGTGTTAGGGTGTGTGTGCAGTATTGTTTGTGCCTGTGGGAAAATATCTTTAACTTAGAGAGTGGCTGGATGTGGAGATGGCACCACAGCAGCTTCCCCTTGACCTGGCTGGGATGGGGGACTACTCTGGTGCTGAGAGTCCACACAGACCCTGCCATGGTGGTCCAGGGAGGAGATTCTCCCAGATCCTTGCAATCTTGTCTTGTCTCCCACCTCTAGCATATACAAAATTCCAAAGATGTGCTATTTTATAATACTGAATATTATTAAATCAAAAGGTACACAGTTGTAAATATTTAAGAAGTTAAAATGCACAATGGCAACACAGCAGTCTTGATCAGTCACAAAAGACAACAGGACTGCTAGAGTTTTAAAAAACACCATTAATCTTGGCCCCATATGAAGTAACATTCATTATGACTTTATCCTCTAATTCTTTGTTGATATAATCCTCGCCTGGTAATTTCTCAGGCAGTTATATCAATTTGTAGTTCTTGATATATTTAAAATAGAGAAATACTTTTTCTAAC
>WBMV01000649.1:1677456-1705092 GCA_013396655.1 Campylorhamphus procurvoides
CCCCCCCATTTTTCCAAGGCTTGGTAAGCATTAAAGAAGGGACCGTAGAATACCTGTAGAAGATGAATTGCAGCAAGCACTTTCTTACTTACCACTGTTACAGATGTTAATCTTTCTGTTGCAACATATAATTATGGGATAAATACAACCTCCTGTTTGTTTTAAAAAGAAAAACAAAACAAAACAAAAACCTTAAAAAGAAATTTAGATAATTCCAACCTAATTAACATAATTACGTGCAAATTTATTAATAGCATCTAGCAATGAACTCAGAACTTTACAGAATCCTGATGTGCTTTTTTAAGGACTCCCTGTTGGTTTTTTGGGTTATACTTCTACTGATAATTTGAACTTTGCTCAGCAATAGCCTTTCCCTAGCAATAGCCTTATATAACTCCTTCACTTACAACCACAGGAAAAGGATCTTTAGCCACACCTTAAGTAATTCGCAGTATAAGAATAACGAATAGTAGTGGGAAATAATGAGATGTTAAGATATTCCCAAGGCTATTGATATCAGTAGTGGAGCTTCTTGCCACAAAGCAGCTGACCCAACCAAAGCATGTAATCATTGCATGATTAAAAATATGAAATATTCCATAACTTAACAAATCAACAAAAAAGTTCATGGCTGGGAACTTCATTTCAGATCACTTTACTATTTGAAGACCTGGAATTCAAAACTGAAAATCCTACACCTGCAAATATGTGATTGAGGATAAAATGGTATGGGCGCTCTGGTCTAGATCTATGACAAGTTTATTGCTGATTCCAGCAAGAATTTAGTTTCAATGCATTGAATGCTATGGCATTTGGGAACTTCTGGTATTTCAGAAATATTGCAAAGATTATTTTTGAAGATACCAGATTTCACAGTGTTTGATATATAGAATTCTTTGGATAATCTGAATCTTTCTTCAAACCAGTTAGTATATAAAATGAGTAATACAAGATATTAAAATGAAGTACAACTCATATCCTACAGAAGTCCTCAGGTGAAAAATTTAATCTTAAAGTATATTCAAATAATTTAAATAACAAATTTGCAAACCTTGTAGCATAGTCATGGACAATAACTTCCTCTTGAACTGGTGTAATTTTTTCCAAATACATTTTGTGCTATTAATTGTGCACCTCCTCAACTGAACTGCAGCTGTAAGCAGTAATAAATGAAAAGGCATTATTCTATTCCATGGAAAAAGTTAAATTTGGTGTCTAAATTTATCTCCTGTGCATTTAAAGAGCCAAATTCTTTAGGCAATCATGATAATTTTCGAAATATTTTGAGAATGTCTTGTATATCTCAGCTTTTCACCAATAAAAGAATAACACGCAGAAATAGACATGCTCAAGCCAATCAGAACACTGAGTAACTGAACAGCTATTGATGCGTACCTGTATAGGTTTTTCCTTAGCTATGCTTTTCTCTGCATACTGGTTGGTTGAGCTTATCTGATTTGCATAATCACTGTACAGTTATTTCTCAATAGTTCAGGCTGTTCAAGCTGTTTACCAGCAACAAAGATGCAGTCTCAGCTTCTCTTTCTCTCCAAATGATGTAGAAAAATTCTAAAATTTATATGAAAGAATAGAATAAAATATTCCAAAATTAAATAAAATGGAGCTGTCAAGCATTTTAAAGTAAAACTGTATTAAAGGACTGATTCACTGGATTATGTCTATTTACATAAACATAGCCCTCCCCATCATAATCTTTATCTTGTGCAAGCAGGTCAACAAGGTTCTTGTTCTCACAAGAATTGTAAGTTTTCTATCTACTGCTTCCTAGCCCCATTGGAAGAATCCCACTCTATCCCTTCTGTTTAGTAACATATGTAGTTATTTCTGAGGAAAGAAGAACCTGGCAGATGAATGCAAAATGCTAAGAAAAAGGGGAAACAAAATGGAAAGAGAGAGAAATAGGGCTGTAGGCAGAATTTAGTAAAATGAAGGCTTTGGCAAACACAGCAGAAGGTGTAGAGCAAGGGTCAGAAACATGCCTCTGTGTTTTTAAATAAAGTTTAGAGTTGATCCATTTTCATAGTTTATCTTTGAATACATCTTTGCCCACATTCCACTCAGTAACTTTTCACTGTCACCAAGTTCACGACCATATTCATGTAGTCTTATGTAATTCTTCTCATCGAAATTTACACGGAGATTAAACTGTGATAATTTAATGAAGTTTAAGTCTAGAACAGATCACTGGTTTCTTATTATATTTTCTTTTCTGTCAAATGACTATTCATTTGATTAAGGAAATCTGCATTTTCTAAAGCTTTTGGTTATTAGTAAAGGGTTCACCCGTAAGAGACTAAACTCTGACTTCCATTAGATGTTTTGGGTTTTTCTGTTCTCTTGAAATTTCCTCTAGATGCAAATATTTATGGGTCTAATAGAGTGCCAAGAAGAGAGAGAGAAACAAAAGGTGGGAAAAGCTGACAATTTCCTTATTGCAAACACACAGAGGAACTGTCTAAAATTACAGTGTCAATGTTTTTTGATCCAATGCAGCTGTCAGAGGAGAAGGCACTTCAGGGTGAAATATGAAATCAGAGTGTGAGGTTGTGATGAGAATTACTTGTATCACTTATCACAAATGTTTGCAGCTCACCACAAAAGAGAATGCAAATAAGTTCTTCCTGATTTAGCTTCTTGTGGGCATTAGAGAAAACTCAAATTAAATTGCTCCATTTCTGCTGCTATAAGCCCTCAACTTTAAAGGGCTTTTATTTGCCTCCTAAATTCAGTGGGGTTCAGACACTGATTATCTGGGCTTCTGGTCTATAGTGCATCTCTTCTTACTATATTTATGGCAGTGAAGCCTATATAAACATTTAAAGGTAACTGAATATACTACTTCCACTATACCTTCTGAAACTAGATATTATCTCTTGCAATTTGGTCATATATTTTGGTGATAGTCGTTGTTAGGAGAATTTAGAAAAGGTTGCTAGCTTACAAATATGACTTAGATTTTGCCAGTTAGATTGTTTCATTGTATCTTTATTCTTTATCTTTCTTCACAAATATAGTAGTATATTTCTTTAGAGAATACTTCCCTAAAACATTCAGACATACGATTTAATCCATAAAGATGATGGTCCATCTCCTCCAGAAGCAGCATTTAATTTAAAAATACTATTCTGGCTTTTTTTGCCTCCAAAAAAAAAAAAGAAAAAAAATCCAACCCCCAAATTACCAGGTTTATAAGTCTGAAAAATTAGTGTCCTGATGCATTTTTGCAGAGGTCAAAAGCTATGTCAGAGTGCAATGTGTCATCTTTTCTTCCTTTCCCACTGTGACAAGTAATTACTATCTTGCTGATCACCTTGTAGCAATGGATTTCCCACTTATTTTTTTCTTCATTCTTTCTACTGTGTATTCTGAATACAGTATTTATTAATTAATTTATTTTTTTGATCTATATATTAATAGTTTTTGGGTTAGCTTGGAGGAAAGTTTCAAAAATGTCTTCAAGTGCAATGGCAAATAACTCATACTTCTCCCATTATTCTTAGCTTTCTCAATTATTCAATTAGCATCTCTGTCCTGCAATATAGTCTTAACCCCTTCATCTTATGTATATTCGAGAAAATAAGGATAATACATAACATACCTAAATATCCAGTGAATTACTCCATTACTACCTGAAAAATTACTACATATTGTAGTTCAAAATCAGCCACATGTGTATACCTTCCACAATCAGTACTTAATATTTTGAGCTAAGAAATGCCATAAGTAAGGCAGTATTAAAACCATCTAGCTCATGTGCAGGAAGTATTGACTACCCATGATGAAAGCTAAATTCCCTTATTTTTATTCTTAGAGCTTTTGCTTTACTTCACTGTAAAATATCTCTCTAACATCTAATGTTCCATGTATTGTTATGAATTATTTCCAGTGTAACAAATCATAAAACTGTTCAACAGTCTTATCTTCTATCACTGTAGCCCAAATTAATTTCTCTTAACGTCTCATACAAGCTTTGTTCAGTTTCCAAAACAAGAGACTGGTTGCACTCACAGTGTCCTAGCTGCTAATCCTGATATTAAAAACCCTCTCCCTTACCTCCCTCAGATACTTTGCAAAGGGTGCTAGCTGTAGTCTAGAGCATGGTGATAGGGATCAGTTCATCCTGATGCAGACATTTATGTATGGTCAGTTGTCTATCTCCCCAGCTTCCACTGATTTTACTGACTTCTGGCATGATTTGTTTGCTGATACAAGGATGTCCAGCGGCACTGAGATGCACTAGGCCATCTTGAGTAGTTCCAGCTACTGTTACAGAGGGGTATTGCTAGTGCTTCTGTGTCATGCATAACAACTCTGCACAGATGTCTTCAATAGTGTCTCACATGTCAAATTCCATTACCAGTTATGTTTAAACAAATTAGTTCCTGGATCTCCACTAACCAGCATAATAATTTAGATGAATTTACCTATTTTTATGTATGTACATTCAATTCAGAGCCTCAATTAAGCTGAGTACAGACAGTGTACTGTGGCATTTGAGACTTCATAGTAGATTTCACCTGACTTCCAGCTGCTGTTTCAGAAGGGCAGAGATATTCTCTTGAGCCTGTTATAGACATAATGATGAAGCATTAGAAGGCCAGTGGTAGACCTTTATGTTTAGGAAAAAAAAATAAAAAAATCCCACACTAATTGCCTCAAACCTGGAGCTGAATTCTACCATCATTATTTTTCAGAAGAGATAAGTAATAACTTTTCATTTTGAAATTATAAAGAAGATTATGTTATTTTAAAATATATTTGACTTGGAAAATCTGTGGAAATTGACTGCCACAAAAGAAACCATTTGATACTGCAGTCTTATGAAAGAATTAATGTCAAGATATTTATTTTTTCATTAACTAATTTGTCTAATTCTCTGAAATACATTCTCTCCTCTAAGATAATTTCAAATGATTTTACTTCACTTTGTCTTTTCTTTCTTTGTCATATTTGTGTTCCAAATCATATGAGCCTATTTTAATTTCCTGCAGTCATTAAAAAAGACTCACTCCACAAAACACAGACGTGCATAAATATGTTTTGGCATCTTTTAGCAAGCTTTTATAAATTATAAACCAAGGCTTTTTAAATATTATTGTTTAGGAAGAATTCACTTTTGCACAGTTTGGGAACCTTCTCAATTTATTGATATATTTTGTAATTAATTATCTAACTGTCCCATATAAAATTAGTTCTCTTACATTTCCTGATTCTAAAGAATTGTATTATTCTGGGTTTTTTTTTAAACCATTATGGGTTTCTATAAAAATTACTTCTTTTTTCATCAGATGAGGTGCTTAGGTGCAGAATAATGCAAAGGATTTTTTTCCTAATTTTTATTAAATCACTGGTTCAATGAAATGCTGTTTCTTTCATTTCTTCACACAAGTTTTCTTTTCAGACTTTGTTTTAGTAGGAAAAGATAACATCTAAGTTGTAGACCGGAACCTTATGTGGCACATACAGTATGTTCATTGATACCACTCAGAGCAACTGATGTTTTGGCACGGGCTAGTGCATGTTCGCATCCCGGGAACAGGTGAGCACCCTCTTCCTCCCTTCATGCTCTATCATCGATGAAGTGGATGGACGTAGACAGTGTGCACCTGCCCTCTGTGTTAATTAACTGCTAATTAACTTTTCTTCTATTGTGTTTACAAGAAATACACACCAAGCTACATCCTATCTTCTATTTGATTTTCCTTCATTTTGTAAGAGATAAGAATAGCTACAACAGTAACATCCATCTAGAGGCCAGTTCAGGTAGTAATCAGTCATTTTATCTAAGAAAACCCCTGTGTTCTGATATGGGTTATATGCTCTTTATTAAGTGACAAAATCGATTTTACTTGGAATCTAACAGTTGCAAGGACATTCATCCCAGAAAGATTTGTCAAACTGCTGGAAACTTCTAACTCCCACTAAGTAATTTCAGAGGGTTGACACATGTATCAGCACTGTCACTAGGTTGCATCATGTCGTTATCTGAGACTTGCACCTTAGATATCCATACTTACAGGTTGAGCGTAGTGACCCATGTATCACTTTATATCTCATTCTAATGAAACCTCTACGTAAGACATCATGAGTCTTCATGGAAGGGGGAAGTAATTTTGATTCTCATGTATATCTTCCACTCAGAGAGAACAGAAGGTTAAAAAGAGTGGTTTCCTATTAAGCTGGGCTTTCTGATGTGGATACTGTAATGTGACTAAGCAAACTAGATTTCAGCTCTCCTGCAGCAGTCTTTGATCTCCATATTTTATAAAGCATTTTAATAGCTAAAAAGAAAATTCCCCCACTCCTCCACCAAAATTGTGATCATGTAGACCAAACCAGGCAGTATTTGACTTTAAAAAATAAAGAAAAAGCAAAACCTTTCCAAAAGTAAAAATGAAAGAAAAGAAAACCAACATTATTGCACTAGCATAATCAAATAAAACAGAGAAAGGAGGTGGGGGAAAAAAAGAAAAACATTTAAACACTTCTTTCCCTGTTCTAGTTTTTCACTAAGCTTTTCTAGATTCTCAAGAAAGGCCATGGTAAAATGAACCTAAGCTGTAGGAACTATAAACCTAACAGATATCCCTCTTCAAAAAACAGTGAAATCAAAACACCCACATTCCCACATTAAGCATATTCTTCACACTGTTCTGACTTTGCAAGCGCATTGTTACAAAACTGGGTCATTTTCCTTGAAAAGTTTAACAGTATTGCAACTAAGAACAATGTCAAAAATTATACCCAGAAAATAATCATTTAAGATAAAAGAAAGTAGGACAATTATATTTAATTTTACTTCTCACTAAAATGCTTGTAAACAATACAAGACAGAAATTACTTACTAGTTGTCATATGACTCTTCAGAACTTAGCTGTATTTCAGGCAGGTATAGAATTTTGAGTTTCAATGTGTCTAAAAATTAATATTTATTATGCAGAAAGTAAAAGAACACTTCTCACCATAAAATCTTACTGCCCACTTTGCATATCGAAGTACTTATTTTCTATTCTGTCAGGAATAATAATGAAATATTTTATCTTTGCAATAAATTATCAAGCAACTTTCCCATCAACATTATTTTGTGGGTTTCTTTACAGCAGTTTTTATGGCTGTCCTGGGGACTGGTCTTAAAGCAACTCTGGAAAATGATACTGTTAAAATAGATAATCCTTTAAACAAGATTCAATTTCACATTGTCTAATTCTGATTAAAAGTATATGCTATTTTAATAGTACTAAGCAAGATATGTTGTATTCTCTTATTTGTTGTTTTACAGCTAATATTGTTTCTTAACTGGATTCGTAATATTTGGTTATGAAGAACAGGAAAAAGGGTTACAGTCATATATTTTGTGTCAAATGAGAGAAAGAAGTACAGTTTACTAAGTCAAATTTCTACAGACAGTCTAAAGATCTTTCTTGCAATTCTGTTAAAATTAGTTTGTTGCATTCTTTGTACTGTAGTAATAATGTCTATGAAAATGTATTCTGTAATCTATTTCAGTAAATTTCAGTTTTTCAAAAGATTAATGATAAAGTTGCAATTACTTGTATTAATTTTTATCCTTATATTGACAAGTATCATTACACATCTGAGATTTTTATGTTACTAAAGTTAACAAATATAGAACTAATGTCTGAAAGTTCCTTTTAAAATTATAAATCAGCATTTTGTAAATAATAAAATACTAACATTTCAGTGTTTAATTCTGTTGTGCTTTATTTGTATAACTGAATCGTCACTTAACATGGCTATTTACTTTCAAAGTCACACTTCCTCTACTAGCTTAAACTGGTGTAGCTTCACTGCAGACTTCCATTTATATTTTATAAACACAAAGCATAATTAAATACGATCTGTGTTCTCTTGTCGTATCTTTCTCTGCGCATTCATTTTCATCTCCAGTGGTTTATGATAAGCATTCCCCACTTAAGATATGATAAAACAAGCTGTTGAATGAATACTGTATTTGAAAACCTTCTAGCCAATCCACAATCAAAAAAGTAAAAATGCAAGAAAACATCTGCATCTGAATTTACCTCTGAAAGACTTTAAAACTTCAATGAAACTCCAAAAGGTTTGAATATGATTAGTAGTGTGATATTAAGCAATACTATGAAATTTGTCAGAATGGTGATTCAATTATTTAATCCAAAAACATAACTTCTTTTGGAAAAGTAGTAATATTAATAAAAATGATTTATATCTGTTTAAAGTAGATTATGATAAAGAGAAACATGCCTGAGAATTCTTACTTCAGACACTGGAATGATGGGAGTAAATAAACTACTGAGCTAGATGTCCCTGCTAATGTCATATTATTAAAGCATGATTTCACACAGCTCTTTTTCAGTATGTTATTTTCCTGTTACCAAATTAGACAGTCCTTTATGGAGAAGAAGAAATACCACACCCCTGGGGAAAAGAACAACAACACAAAACAAACCCGAGAAAAATTAAGAAGTCAAAATGCTGAATTGTGTGATGAGCTTCTTCTAAAGGAAACTTCATTGAAGTAACTTCATTTGTAGTAACCCTCTCTGACTTTAAGAGAAAAACTTTAAGATATATCTGATGTAACCTAGTAATTCCACTGTGTTTGCATACCTACTCCATCCTTACCTGAATCTTGTATGCCTACTGCAATATGCAAAGGTCTTGCCTTGCTAGTGGAATAAGGACAATTAAGGGCTGAGATGGCACATCATTATTTTTGGCATTATGCTTATAATGCATAATCTTGCAAAAATAAGACATTAGCTACTTGTTTAAAAATGTCTGGAAAGCCATCCAGCCCTTCTCAGTCTCTACTCACATTTCTGATTGGCTGAATGGCAATTGTTTAAATAACAGGTCATGTGGGAAGAGATTTATTTATATCCTTATAAAATATTAATATATATTTACAAACTTATAAAGTATTACTTCTATGTTTGTAAAGTGAAATATTTTTAATTAAGAATCCCAGTGCAATCAATCTGATTCCTACAAACATAACTTTTTTTACACAAATAGAACAAGTAAATTTTAATTTATTTATACATCAATGAAAATTGCAGTTTTCCCTACTGCATGGATGACTTCAAAAAAGAGATGTATTTTTTTTTACACAGGAAAAAAAAATACTTGCTTTGTCATGAGATTTAGCTAAGGCCATTTAATGTGATCAATTTCTGTTAAGAGAGAAAATGTTTTTTTTTCTTTCTCATAATCTTTTTTAACCCACATGTAAGTACAAATCAGAAGGAATCTATACTTAGTATATTTGAAGTAGTTTAATTGAATTTTTGTAATAAACAGTAAAACCATTAGTGAACTGTGAAAGGCAAGGAAGTAGTAATTTGTCATATAACTTTCCTCATTCCGACCTGAAAACTTTTAGATAACTTGGAGAATAGTGAAAGAAGATGATTTCCATAATAACATTGATTGTCCCAATTTTGTGAAAACATGTTTGTTAATATGCAAATGAATATTTTAAAACCTGGGTCCTGAAATTTTATTGTAAAATCCTTATCCAAGAGAATGTGAGTGAAGTGATATTTGTTTAGTACACAAATCAGTCCAAAGTCAGTGAAAACTGAAGGAAAATTGAAAGAAGTTCCTGGAACATTCGTATGTCAGTTGATTATATATCATGAATTTATTAGAAGTTCAGCTTATCCTGCCAAACTTCAGTAAACTAACATGTATAAAATCTCAGCTGTCTTTACAGGAGTTTTCAGTTGATGAGTCATCATTCATATACCTTGAAATAACATAGTTCTTTTCCTTTGTCAGGTTTACAACTAAGAGTATCTGTACCAAAAAAAAAAATATCTGAAGAAAGGCAAAAGAAGTTCTGAGCTGTAATGTGAAAATCTGGGAGAAATACAAATGATTGTTTCCTATTTTATGCATTTATATGTTAGTATTTCACATACTTATAAATGTATATCTTACATACATGAATCATGAAACAGAAAACGAGAAGAAGATGAAGATGTAGAAAACATGACATCAAAGATCTGAAGGAAATGTCCTTTGGAAGCCATTGAGCCAAAAGCACTGCCTTCTTAGAGAGTCAATTAAAATGGAGTAATTATGGAGAATTTTGTGGCAGAGACCATGCAGTATCAGAAATGGGAAAAATCCTGTCAGAAATGGGTTTCTGAGGAAAGTGAAGAAAACAACCAGGGTGCTTTAAAACCTGAAGCTTTTACTGTGTTGTAAAATGGTTTCCTGTCTTTTTTACTTAGTTATCCTTCTTCTTCCCAAGACCTCCTGAAACTCCCCTTCTCTCTGTAGCTAAGCACCAAGGAATTTGTCCTTGGAGGTGTCTAGTTTAGTTTCTCTATTGGTTCTTAGTTAACCCTTTCCCATTGGTCATTTATCCCTTGATTCTATTGGTAGTAATTTGGATCCCCCTAAAACCTATATATACACCCCAGCTATGCTAATAAACTCTCTCTCTGCATCTCCTCCTGTGGTCTCCGTGTGTCTCTCTGGGGCATCTCGGGGGCCGTGAGATGGGGGGGGTGAAAAGCGGGAGCGTCTCCCTACAGCTGTCATAGAATTTATATAAGCTTAACTTGAAGAACACTAATTTCCATAGCTCTTTCTATTTAAATAGGTACCTATGTATTTGTGTGGATCTAAAAAATTACAAACTAAATATCTAAATCTAGAAGTTGTCTTCAGCTATCTTAGCCATGTATTCAACACAACCTCTTCCTCATACTCATCTGATTTTCCATTTTGAAAGAAGAGATAAGAAAGTCCTGTGCAGAGTTGAACCAAATGCATGAATTGGAATATTTTAATTTTATCAGATATTTTTATTTTTGTAATTTAAAAGGTATACTCTAACACAAGTTTATCTATACATTCCCATTAAAATATCAAAATATAATTTCTGTTGACAAACAAAAATAAAATTATAAATAATTATTATTCATGTTGAACAGTGACAACTCAGCATCTCTGCTTGAAAGCTGCCAATCAAGTATTACACTGGAAGCCTTGTGGAAGGATCAGGAATCAACTGCTTCATTTAGTGTTTTAACCACAAAATTATTATCTGTTGTGGTGTTGGGCTGTTGTGTATTTTTTGCTTTGTTTGTTTTCTTTCTTTTCATTAACAGAGTTATATTATTTATTGATTCATTTTGAGTGATTTAGAGCATGATGGATGTATTGTGGTGCCTGACTCATTCACAGTTTGTTCACACAACCATAATTCATTTAAAGAAATTTTGATTTATGGAAGACTTTGTTTTTAACATGCGTATTTTGGGCTGTTTTATACTTGTAACAAGCATAACCTTGGATAGTTTTAAAAGACACTATCTTCTTGCATGAAAACTATCTTCTTGCCTTTGTATTTTCTTTCTAAAGTTACAGGGGCTGTAAAATACTTGATTCATTTCTTCTTTCCCCATGAATAGAAAATTACTCTTACTGCATCTATTTTCCATTCCTTAATTATTTATGAAAAAATAAAAGTCAACGGCTGAAAATAAGCCTCTAAAATGGCAAAGCATTAGGCTCTTAAAAGCGGACATATAGTCAAATTCAGCTTTTCCAATGTAAATCAGAAGATATTAAACAAAGAGAAATCTTTGAAGGAACTTCTTCCTCAGATGTGTGGAAATCTATTCTTGTCCTCTATTAGTCTGAGCTTTACAACATCTGAATTTAAATCATGAATAGACCTGTGGAGGCATAGACACAGATTCAGTCAACACATCTTCATGCATTTTGTCTGGGATTCATCTTATCTTTAAATATTTACAATAAAGTCATGTATATTTGTCTTCCAGGATTCTCTTTATATTGAAGAGAGAAAAATAAGCGCTTGCATGGAACAATTAACCAGAAAATGTTAAGTGTCTGCTCTATGATGGAGTGAATCATTCCCCCAGTGAGCCTGTTTCTCTCCACTGATTACAAAGACTGTCTAAACATCTAAATCAGATGGGGAGATCTGCACCACAGATGACTGTATTTGATCAGATGAACTAATTTCCCAGGTGCTTCTGTCAGGAAGTCTGTTCTCTACTGTCCTGTTCCTGTCTTAGTTTGAACCTTGGCCAGCCAGCATTTTCTTAGTACAGCTGGCTTGTAAGTACAAGTCAAAGATCATTTCTACCAAGCAATTTAATATGGATTAACATTTCTGGAGAGTGAAAGAATTTAACACAGCGTGTGTGCATCATTCTGTACTGACTCTAGTGTTGGACAGTAGCTTATCATGTTTAACTTATAGGATATAGTCCACATTGCTGTGATCTCCACAATTGCTACAAGCACCAGTTCTAAACAAGCTATACAGACAAAAATATTATCTAATTCTGCATATTGGTCTTAGTCTAAATATTTTCATTCTGCATAGACACAATTAGTGCTATCAGGCATGATACTTTGGGACACATATTCTACAGTCACCATTAAAAATATAAATATGGCATTCCTGAGTTCTATTGAAATCTCTTTTTAGATAGTATCCCTTTGCTTCTAGTAATGGTCACTTAAGGAGAAAGTATAAAATGTAGCAACAGTTTTAATTTGATATATCTTTCCTTTTTCCTTTTCTGGGCATTTTAGCGATTACTGCATTCTCAAAGCTTTAATTCAAATTTCTTGCATATTTACTAGGGTAGTTAAGAAGTTTCCACAAGCCTAACTTTAATCCAGCCAAACTTTCCTTTGGGTATATTGTAGTGTTGATTTATAGATTCCTTTTGCAGAATCATATAATCAGAAGGGTTAAAGGGACTCCCTGCCATTGGCAAGGACACCTTCCACTAAATCAGGTTACACAGCATCATCAGGTCTTTCTTTTAATAGAAATATTGATACTAAACCGATGCAACACTGATAGAGGGAACAAGACAAAATGTTACAAAAAAGCACACATGAAAAACTGTGACTAGAAATGTTGGACAATGAAACATTCTCCATGCTTTAGTGGATTAAAAAACATGTGAGTGATATGACATTTAAAAAAAATACAGGAAACTTAAAACATCACAGGTTAAAATATATTCCCTGTGACCCAGACTGCATGCTAGGCACTATTTTCTATTTATGGGTATCCTGAATTTCAGGTACATTATCAGCTACCTGCTGAGTCTGGCAACATATCTAATTTCATGTTGAACCACCTGACGGCTTTTTCTCTAAAAAAACACTTTCCGTCTTATTGTCACTGGCCTAGCAAAGGTTAGCCATAAATCTCTTTCTCAGCAAGGGTGCTGATAGTTTAAGAGCTTCTCTAATAAGCAATGCTATATTTCTGAGCTCATAACCTGAACAGCATGAACTGTCATATTTTTCTTTTATTTAGATAGGCCTGTGTAAATCCAACAAGCTAGTGAAACAAATTTGGAGGTGTTGGGGTTTTTTGTTTGTTTCTTTTCTTTTCCTTTTCTTTATTTTTTTTTAATCCGTTTCTGTGTCTGATAGACTGTTTATTTGTGCTTGTTCAGTCATGTTTTGCTGTCACTGATGAACAGTCATTCATATACCTAGTCATAGACTCTGCTTCCCTGACTTTTCTCTAAGTAAACTGGAACTGAATGAGCCTTATATGCAGGCTCCTCTTATTTAAAATAATGAAAATCAAACTTCTTTCAGTGCTAAATGTGATATGATTTGTTCCTTTTATTAAAGAAACTACAAGATATTATTTGGGTTATAATGCAATCCTTTAAAGTAAAAAAGACCCTTAGGATTCATTTTCCTACACTTAGCTTAACTTTAATGCATGTTGACTGTTTCACCATATCACTGAAATAGACTGCATTAGACATTAGGACAACATATCCACATTGTTGCCATTTCCTGCTAGGAATTGCTGGGGTTTTTAAGTCCACCAAATTAGTTAGAGAGGGAGTGACATTTTTGTTTGTCAGGAGACTATTCTTACCATACTTAAATGGTGATCCTGATGAACATCTGATGATAAAATAACAGTGATATTTCAAGCCATCAAAGAAAAATCTGTGCTAATGTTTTTCTTAGAATGCTGTAGGGTTTTGTGCACTTGTAGACTCGTGGGAGGAGAAATAGTAGAAGCGCATTATATTTTGATACGTGCCCTTTCCTTGTCAAATGCTTCAGCCTTTAATTGCCTACAAATGTCATTTATGGTCTCCTGTTTGCCAGTAGACAGAATAACATCTCTCCAAGCTCATAATCAAAACAAAACAGACTTAAATGTTAGCCTATAGTTTGTTTTTCGTGTTTTTTTTTCAGAGCATGACATATTCATGTAATATTTCACAGACATAAAATAAAAATATGACATAAAAAGAAAGATAAATATGACAAAAAATATAGATATATACTGCTTTCAGCTGCATGAAAGGAAATTTGGAATCCACTGAGCTTTCCATTTTTCTTATAAAAGGTAGCCTAAAACATATATAATTGTAAATGAGACAAGAACATGGTCTGATTTTGATTTTGTTTCTGTCACGAAAATCAGAGTAATATATTAATTTAGAACTCAAACCACTCTGAGACTGTTTTCAAAAACACTGTTCCTTAAGGAAACAAAGTGCAAAGATAATAAGCTTGACCCTACCAAGCCTGTTATGGATAAACAAAACCACATTAATTGAACATTATGTTGGCTAAAATTCATTAAATTAGCAACCAGGTATGTAGACTAAGTTCACATAATCAATTTGTTCTCCTCATGAGGATATTAATGAATGATAGATAGTATGCCACTAATGTGCAAAGTCCATGTAAGGCATACACACACTGTTGCTCAAAAAGTGTATGTAGAAAATTATATGCAGACAGTATGAAAGAACAGGTCCTCCATTAGATATAGATCTTAAAATTTAGACTACTCATGTAGTACAAAAATATAGTTTCTACCTAGAACTGTTACAGTAGTGTAACGCCTTCTTGACCATCAAAGGTTATTATTCATATTATCTGCTCAGAGACAATGATCAAATTGTAATAACTAAATGGATCCAACTAGTTACCAATATGCAAAAAAAAAAAAAAAAAAAAAAACAAAAACCACAAAACGTAATAAAATGCTGGTGTCAAATGGTGTGTGTCTTTTTATTATTATTACTTTCCCCATAGCTTTTAAAAATGAAATATTTGAATGTGTTATAGAAGGCGGGTACACAGGCACCTGCTTTCTGGGGTAGTCACATACAGAGGAGACTGTTCCAGTAAATTTCTGGATGCTCAAAAGATAATCCAATCTCCTTGCTACAGCAACTGTGCTATAGCAAAAAATAGCAAGAGGTATGAAACTTCAGGAAATTTTTGGATTTTGTCTTTAGGAGAACCTGGGGAGCCTAGTCTCCTCCCATAAATTTGAATAACTAAATTTCAGTTTGCTCCTGTCTTGCTCCTTGTTACAACTCATATTCCCATTTTCATGGAAACTGCTGTTGTGCTGACTGAAAAATGGGATAAGATGTTTTAACATAATTGCTACTTGATACCATCCTGTTTTCTTTTCATGTTCAAAATGGTGATTATTTCAAAGTACCATTTTCCATATTCATCTTTCTGACATGTTTCTATGGAAACAAAAAAGAAGTAATAGTTGAGTCTTAGGAACTCTAGTTCAATTTGATGACTAAAGCTAAAGAATTCACTTTGAGCAGAAAGAGAAAACCAGTTTGAATTCTGTATGTAATGGCTAAAAAGATTTTGCTCATGAATTATTTGAAGATGAAGGAATAGTTTCACTCTAGTGCTCTGGAGAGTTTACAATCTACTAATTTTCACCTACTACTATACAAAATACATTAATCTGGGGCATGTTTCTGTTTAGAATTAAAAACAAAAGGCTTGAAGAGCATCTAGCTTGACCCTGTAAAGAAGCTTCTAATTTTCTGTCTTAAGAAAATCAATTAGTTACACAAGACTTAGTGACTGAAATCCAGCTTTTCTAGCACAGTGCACTAAAAACTTTTACAGAGAATCTCAACATCTCACAAATTAGGCCATAAAGTTTTGATTTCTAACATTCACAAGGAAAAAAAATGATTTCAATTAAATCTATAAATATAGATGTAAGAGAGAGAGGTTGGGTTTTGTCTTTTTAGACCAAATAGTGAAATTTACTCGTTTGAAGTCTGTTTATTTTGTTTTATTAGTTGATACAATGAGTATGTACACTCAATGGGTTAAAGACACAGAAATCAAACTATGGCTGCAGTGTTGCTATGGTTAAATATTAAGCTCAAATCACTGAGCGTAATCTCAAATTCACTGAGATCAGTAGAAAATCTTGCATGGATGAACTTTAGCAATCTCAACTCCCTCTAGTGCTGAACCAGAACTACCCACAAGGACTTTAATTGTTTTATTGCTGTCCACTTTTAAGTATGCTTTAATGCAATAATATCATAGAACCCTAAAAATGCTTTGGGTTGGAAATGACCGTGAAGATCATCTTGAAGACTAGTTCTAGTGCAGTAAATTTTGCAGTAAAGAACTTTTCCCCAATAGTAACCCTTCTCTCTTTCAATTTGAAGCCTTTCCCCCTCATCCTATATGCCCATGCAAAAAGTCTCCATCTTCCTTGTCAGCTCCCTTCCGGTACTGGAAAGCCAGAATTAGGTCACCCCCAAGTCTTTCCATTATGAGAAATCCCAATTCTTTTAACCTTTCCTCCTAGGAGAGGTGCTCCATTCCTCTAGTAATCTTGGTGGCCCTCCTCTGAATTCAGTCTAACAGGTCTGTCCTGTGATGAGGAGCTCAGAACTTGATGCAGTGCTCTGGGTGGAGTCTGCCCCAGAAGAGGGACACTTTCCTCAACCTACTGGCTGGGCGGCTTTTGATGCAACTCAGGGTGTGATTGGTTTCCTGGCTTCAAATGCACATTGCTGTCTCATATCCAGCCTCTCATCCACCTCTCATCTGCTTATCAAGACAAAAATGTAGGTAGCCATGTTATACATAAGTGTTCAATGCAGACAAAAAATGTTTTGCAGACAAAATCAAAACCAGATATGTGTGGCTGAGAGCCTATCCTTGTATCCTGTGAATGGATTAGACAAGGTTGTATTTTTTTTTCTTGTTTCTCTGTAATTGGATAATATTTAATTGTGGAAAAAAATAGCATTTTTCTGAGTTAAGCAAATTAAATTTATAGCTTTCATTTGTGTAAATTTCCAAAAACAAAGTAAAGGAAACCTTATATGCAATGGTATAAACAGTAATAAAAATTAGAGGAGAAATCTGGCTAATAAAGTCACTGAAAGAGCTTACCTTAATTTCTCTAGGGACAGTATTTTACTTAAGAAATTTAAAGAAATGTTTCTTTCCAGAAATGTGTTATTATTTATAACAAAACAGCAACTCCATACCTCCTTTCTGAGAAGCTAAGCCTCCTATAGATTGGTGTTCTTGTATATATTATATAAATAAGATTAATGAATAATTCAACAGTTACTAATGTTTCTTGTGTTATTCTGCGTTTTAAAAGTGTTTGTAAGTATTCCTTTTGTTGTCTAAGATAGTAGATGTGTAAAATCTGCTCCACTAGGACAGTGTTTACAAAAAAAGGCATGGCACCAACTCATTTGAGCAAGAATTTTCCTTTTGAGCTTATTCTTACTGCAGTGACTGGAAGACATTTTGTCGTAATGACATGCAAGTGAAAGGTAGCTGCTCACCATCTTTCACAGCTGTTCTTCAATTAGCTTATTTGTTGTTACATAGTTGGTCTTATTGCTCCTGTTTTAATAATAGAGACCATTAAATCCATGATAAGGGAAGCTAATATGACTTTTTTTTGCCTCAAATTAAAAATATCCCCTTTCAAAAATAAGTAAGTGAATAAATAAACAAAACCCAGAATACATTACTGTTTGCACTTGAGGCAGAAGTTTACTCTCTCACATTGTAAAGAAATGCTAGCACTCTCAACACAGCTGAAGAAATATTTATTTCTGACAGACCTCACTATGGGTGAAATAATGCACAGGCTTGGTTTCAATATCTCAGTAATTCTCAGTGACTTCTCTGATTGCAATTTACTTCTGCATTTGCAATTTATATCTGAGATAGAGAAAGATCTAATAATTTTTAAAATATGTGTCACTACTTTTCCAATGGACTTTCTAACTTAGAACAAGAGAAAATGAGTGTGTAAAACTTTACTCAAAAACTATATTCACAAGTTTAAGGGCAGTATATCATCCGAACACACTAAATGGAGCAACAGCACATTGAAAATACAGTGCGAAATTCAATGTGAATTGATAAGATTCTCATTCCCGATACTTAAATTTCCATTTCTCCCAGGCCTTCAGAATGTCACGTTCTAGCTTGTTGATACTGCCTGGGCATACTGGGCATACTGGTTTCTGCAGTCACTCAGTAAGCTGCAATTTTACATCCTTAAGCATGAATCATAAGTGGAAATGCTTTCTATCATTCTCCCAGATGGAAGCAGAATTTGTCTGACTTCTGGATGCATAGTGTATACATCTAATTGTGTAGACACTTCTATTTACAGTAAATTGGCATAGAAATGGCATATAGTGTATAGAAAGAAAGATTGTGTGACATCTAATAGTGTAGGTAGACTGAGTCCTAAAATTGTATAGGCAGGAGATGCAGCTGACAGGGGTTGCTTCTCACCTTGATAAAGTGAATTCTTGGACTCTTATCATGGTGCAAGAGAGACTAGAAAGAAGTAAACATAAGGAAAAAAAAATAAAAAAATGTGTCATGAGTAGTTATAGATTCAATCAGTATAGAATGTGTTCATAAAATAGTTATACCCAAGATCAGACTTCTTGAAAGCCCCCATTTTCTAATTGTAGCCTGAGCCTTTAAGAAAGCTTCATTCAGTTTTAGAAATTTTTGTCTAATTCCAATTCTTTTCATGCTCTGCCTTAGTTAAACCTCGGATTTTTTCTTGAGCAGCTTTGTTTTAGTAAATGTATGTCCTTCCTTGTGATCTCTCCACAGCTGAACAAGGAACTCATTCCCATCCTGTTTTTTCTCTGGATTAAGCATAAAGATTATGCTTTACCAGTAAATTTCACACTATGACTGAGTGCAAATTTAGAGGCAGTGTGATTGATCAGTAACTTTGACCTTGAGAAAAGATTCACAACTAGGCTTAAAAGACAGAATGGACACAGCTTGCACTTCTGACCTTGCAGAAGTGATTTTTTTTTAGGTTTATAGTACTCAGGCTGCAGTAAATTGTGTTTCTATCATGCTGATTCTGTGACAGACTCTCCAAGCTTGTAGTGTAGTTCTTAAAAAGAAAATAGATTCTTACTCTGCATAAACACAAATTTTTATTCCTATTTTACAAAAAGTAGAAAAATTTTTGCTGCTATCAACTACATTTCTGCTGTTAACTTCGCCCTCCTTATCCCACCAAGGTCTCTCTGTACTTTTTTTAATCTCTCCATTGCATTAGGAATACTGTATCAATAAAATCACTTAAATAAAATCAAAAGCCCATTTATCCCAGAAGTGCCGTTTTAAAAAATATGCATGACTGTATCGGATGGTGTACCTTTAATTTCTTTTGATTTTAAGGACTACAAAAATATGTATTTCCTTTGAGATTGCTGTTTATTCTATTGTGATTTGAGGGGTTTTTGTGAACACCCTCTACTAACAACTTCATATCATAGCCCACACACTTTTATTTTAGTTTGATTTCTTAAAAAAAATAAAAATATATATATATAGAATTAAAATTCTTAATACTTCTAGAAACTTAGAAATCTTAGGACCATAAGCTGCTTTAGCTTTTAAAAGCAGAGGGCTTAAACTCCAAGTTAGTTTGAATTCTCTGAGCCAATCTTTGTCTGGTAGGAAAAAAAAAAAAGAACAGAGGCACAAACTAGATAACAGCCTTTTATGGGGTACAGAAATTAAAGTAACAGAATTACCTTTCAAAGAGATCTCCAGGGCTTTAATGTAAAAATAGCTATTATTTTATTAGACAAGGCTCTAATCCACAGTCTGTTCAGCTGTACTCCAGACTTCTATAAGATAATCAATGCCTTCACTGGAGAGTAGCTTGATTAAAAAACAAAAAAAAACAAAACAAAACAAAAAAAACACCCAGACATTTGGAGAAGTTGGGGAGCCATCTTGTGGTGATTTTATTTAATCCTCTGAAAAAGGAGTCTCGTTTGCATGAAAATTGTTTCCTTTTCAGTTTAATTAAATGTTCTTACTGCAGATGCAGAAGTTTTTCGCTGAAAATGTGGTTTTTCTTTTTCTGTTCATTGGCTCTGTTTAGACATCTACATCAAGGCATATCTAGGAAAAAAAATAAAGAAAAAAAACAGAATAAAGCAGGCTGTGTTTCCACAAAATATGCTTGAAAAAAACTAACATAATCTGTTGTGCTGCCTATTACTAAATGTTTTCTACCAGATGACTTTTCTGCAGAAATATAGAATCATTAAGTAAGAGAATGTCATAAGGGGAAAAGAAAGAAGTTCTTTGGATTGAGAAATTTTCAGGTCCTGTTTTTGTATCACACAGTTCAGTGATTTTTATTTTTGTTAGGGGTTTTTTCTTTGGTTTTGTTTGGGTTTTTTTGTTTGTTTTGTGGAGGGTTTTTTAGTGTCTTGTTTGTTTTTTGTAATGAAAGCACAGTAACTTTTCTGCATGGAAAGACCTCAATTAGAAAGTTGAATTTGTGTTTTATGCATGTATGTTAAACTTCTGAGGACTCCACAAAGATATAGAGTTAGGAGATTTAGATTCTTCTGTGGAATGGCCATTGCAATCATACACAGGATCTGTTTCAGAAAATCTAAATGCAACTGGATAAAGGTGAAAAAAGAACATACCTACTGCATTTGAGGAACAAGCTCTGCTTCAGCTGAAATCAAATCATTCTATATTAGTTCCCTGGAATACATTTGGCTTGGTCCCTACTTGAGAAGACTTACTTCCTGGTATCTAGGTTTGCATTTACTAGCCTAGAAAAGCAGCAATACCTGTCGTGAATCCCCGCGAATGTAAGCACTTTCAATGAAAGCAATATATGGACATTTTTTGATATATTTGTAGGTTGCATAAGGGCAATAGTTTTTCCTATGTATTATTTTCTTGTATCTCTAAAGTAAGAAAAATATCTTGAACAATGTTGCAAAAGACATAAATGCTTCTTTTCACAAAATGCATTGCTAAGAAACAATAATCTCTTGACTATGTGGCCACCAAAAGCTGCTTTGTGTCCAAGGATAAACATAGTACTTGTTCTCGATGGTTTTCTGCTTGCCCCATGCCCTGTTTGTGCTTACTCTTCTTCTCTGTCTTTCTTTTTCTTCTACTTCTTACATTTATCTTTAGGCAACCCTAAGCAACGACAGTATCACTGTAGACTGTAAAGGGTTCTTATCAGACTCAAATGGTCTGAAAGAGCTTGTCCAGGAACCAGGATGACTAATATTGACATCTTTACTCACTTCCATTTTCTCCCCTCAGCACAATTTGTAGATTTTCCTGATTTCACATATTTTTAACTTCTAGTTGAAAGAACAACTCCAAAAATCCTGCCTACATAATAGAGTGGGTTTGCTATTTAAATCAGTATTCAAATCTGTTATGCCATTCTTGCATTTACACAAGTATATATTCTGCTCACCTTTTCTGCATTAAATTCATATATACAGCTAAAAATCAAATATTTTTAAACCTCATTTCACTGTCAGAACTGTTTTTGTATGAAGGCATCTACACAGATCTTCTAGTTTCTCTTCCTAACATACTAAGACAGTCCAAAATACTTTTCCTTTGGTTAATATGTACCATGATGCATAAAGTAAACTGTACATAGTGGCAAATTAGGATTTATTTCCCCATTGTGACAAATTTGCTTGCCTCATTTATTTATTTGTTTCAATCCTTTTGCAGAAACATTCCCCCCATTTCTACACACAAATTATTTGCCAGATCTAGACCATATTCCATTTTCTCCAGTGACCTGACCCTGAATAACACATTGGAGGTGGTGAAAGTGTAAAAGTTTGAATAAGTGAAGTACATATAAAGTGCTTTCCAGTTTCCAGATCCATATATCCTTCCTCTCAGATGAGATAAAATGTCTGAAGACACCTAATGCAAAGGATCAGAACCTACACCTATGCTGTGGTGCACTTCAAGCAGGTGGCATGCATAGATTTTATCCTTCATAGTCAGAAGACTCTGCTGAAAGTCTGTGGAAAGTATGACTGATTTGCCTGAAAGACCATTAGTCCTGTTGTTAGGTTCCTCTGTGTGCATAGAATTTTTGAATAGGCAATCCTCAGGTGTAACTCAGCCATCAGATTTGATTCCATTATCACATACATGTTCAAGTATCAAGGCCCCAAAAATATATTAATTAATATATTTTTATATATTATGGGATTATGGCAGTTCATCCCCTTTCTCATGCATCAGATGAAAATTTTGTTTCCTGGCCTGACAAAGATGAAATAGACAAGAAAATATCTCAATGTGCCACACTGAGAAAACACTGTTAACATAGCTTTTGAAAGATAGCAAAACTGCATTTGATTCCAAATAAACATTATGTAATATTACCTAAAGTACTAGATGCCTACAGGTATATTGAGATGAGGATATCAGTCTTTAAAACATTTTATATTTTTGAAGTGTTCCTTTCTCTCAGATCCCTGTTAAAATCTCTGTCTTTTTTTTGGATTCATTTGTCTTTTTTCTATTTTACACTCATAATTATATAGTCCCTTGGGAAAAAAAAAAGTCCATATGATGTAACAGCAACACAATCTGTCACAATTTGGCACAGTTGTCAGTCTTTGCTTAAGGGAAGGCCAGGAATGGAATATCAGGGGGTTTGCAGGTCAAGACAGACATGAATTGACAAGACTGTGGGGACACTTGTTCCTTGTTTCCTGCAATATACCTAATTCTGACTAATACGAGTACCGTGTATCACTTGAGATTATGATCCTGCAACAATTATTCATTTTATGAACATTGAATTCACCCCAAATGCAGTTTAGAATTGACTTAATTAGTGAAGCTGCAAAGAAAGTATTGTGTGTTTTGATTCTGGTCATGACAGGGTGGCTTCTCACACAGGAGCACACAACTTGAAATTAAAAGTATGTCACATAAAGGTTAGTTATTTACAAAATTCTACAGATGCCACTGGATCTAAGGTAATCACTACTTAGATAAATACAATGATGTTATATATAAATATGTTATATATAAATATCTTTCATAACTTCATACATTTATTATACATTAATAAATCAAACGACCTTCTTTTGCTTTTGAAAAGTTTGGAACTAAAGCCTTTTCTGAGACTGAGCACATGATGTTTCAAATTATCTACATCATGGTTGGCCAGGAAGACCAATGGCATCGGAGACGGTATGTCCAGCAGGATTAGGGCAGTGATTGCCTCTCTGTATTTTGCACTGGTGAGGCTGCATCTCAAATCCTGTGTTCAGTTTTGGATCCCTCACTACATGAAAGACATTGAGGTGCTGGAACATGTCAAGAGAAGGACAACAAAGCTGGTGAAGCGTCTTGTACTGGGTCTAGCTGAGATGGAGTCAATTTTTCCTACAGCAGCCCTCACAGTGTTGTGCTTTGTACTGGAAGCCAGAAAGGTACTTAGAACACACCAGTGTTTTGTCAGTGCTAGCACAGCATCAGCACTGTCTCTCCAACATTTTGCCACCCCACCAGTAAGCTGGGGGTGGACATAATTTGTGAGGGGACATAAACAATTCAAGTAAAAGAATATTTCACAACTTATGACATCTACCTAGATATAAAAGTTAGGAAAAGAGAAAAGAAACTGTGGGGGCCTTTGCTACTTACAACATTTGGCTTCCAGAGCAACTGTCATGCATGCTGATGCTCTGCTTCTCAGGAAGTGGATGGACAACAGTCAAAGATAGAAAGCAGAGAATTAAATTTTTACTGTCTCTTGTCTTATGTGTGTGACCTTTCACTTTTGCTTTAGTAAACTGCCTTATCTTAATGTACAAGTTACTTTTCCATCTAATTTTCTTCTGCCACCTTGCTGAGGAGGTGAGTGATAAGAGTGGCTCAGTGGGCATCTGGCAACCAGACAAGGTCAACCCAGCACAAGTCTAGAGCACAAGCCTGATGAGGAGTGACTGAGGGAGTTGGGATTTTTTAGGCTGGAGAAAAGGTATCTTGGAGGGACCTTATCGCTTTCTACAACTACCTGAAAGGAGGTTGTAATGAAGTAGGTATCAGTTTCTTCTCTCACGTCACAAGCAATAAGGAGAGAGGAAACAGCCTTAAGTTGTGCCGAGGGAGATTGAGAGTGGATATTAGGAAAAAATTCTTCACCAGAAGGGTTGTAAAGCACTAAAACAGGCTTTGCAAAGAAGTGGGTGAGTCAACATCCCTTAGTGATAAAATTGGCTGTGGTGTGCTGGTCACTGGACTTGATGATTTTAAGGGTCTTTTCCAGCCTAAATGATTCAATTATTTATCTCAGAAAATATAATAACTGTGTCATTACAAATACAGAACTTAACACTTTTTTTAGCACGTAAAATCTTCCATTAATCAAGATTGAAACAGAAATTAAAGATATTATGAGTTCTATACATTTTGTCCTGACATTATTATTCATATTGAGATCATTATTCATATTACTATTTTTTATTGATTTTTCCATACAGGTATTTTCCATTTTTCTTATTTACTTTACTTTATAAGACCTTTCTAGTGACTTCTAGATGCAGTTGAAAAATCAGTAATTTAATTCATGAATTATAATGACTATAATGAGAACTTTCAGAGTCACTGAATATTCTGAGTTGGAAGGAACTCACAAGGATCATCAAGTCCAACTCTTAAGTGAATGACCCATAAGGAAATTGAACCCATGACTTTGGCTTTGTTAGCACCAAGTTTTAACCAAATGAGCTAACTTTCAAAATGAATGTATTTTCTTTGGACTGTTCTGGAACTTCAAGAAACACAAAGACTATCAATAAAAGCTTTCAACCATAAATGCTTATATCAAAAAAAATGAAAAAAAAACCCTCAACTTTCTGCAAAATACATATAAATGAATTTTAAAATTTTTGGTGAGCTAATTTTCTGTGATCTGCCCTAAACTGTTGTTCAGTAACTGCCATGATAACACTGTGTGATCTTAACCATGATGAGGCAAACCTCTAGCAATCATGACAGCACTGAAATTAACAATACAATTATGATCTTATTAGGAATTTCCATGCTTTGTTACTTTAGAAACACAAAGTATCCAGGAGTTTCCACTACCTCATGGGGAAGTGAGGGGCTCTGAGTACATTTAAAAGAAAGTTGACGATTTTCTATGTTAGGAGAGGGGGAAAAAACCCCCACAAAACAAACAAAGAAAAAAACCCAAACCTTTTGTTTGCATCAAAATTGAGGCTGAGACAAAGTACATGGGACCGAGAAAAGAGTTTATGAAGATATATCATTATTAAATTTCATTGTTATGATTTCTCCTGAGAAACATGTATCATTCACATATATGTAAGCAGGAGTTATTTTTTGCTATTCAATATTGCATTTTAGAAAGAGCTACGCCCTAAACTGCTCTCATGTTCTTGCTTATTACCATACTTTTGAGTCATAATTGCTGTATCAAAACGAGAAGATAAAATTACAATACCAAAAAGAGATTAGATTAAAAGTTATTATTTCTGAGATATGCAGATTAAAATAGAATTTTTTTTTTAATTTTTATTCCTTTTTTTTTCTTTCTTTGTAAGAATGTAGGTTTTAGAAAATTTCAGCAGTGATGAGACGTGAAAGCTGTAATTTAGGATGTCTCTCAATTCAGTTTGAAAGTGGTAGGCCAAATAAATATATCATCTCCATTAGCACAGCAAACTAATGTATTGTTTCATTTGAATTAATTAGTTCTGTGAGATATGAGAATTATATAGAATAAATATATTTACACTTTTATTATTCATCAGTTTTAAAAATTAGTAGGGAGGACACCTGAATTATGGTAAACTATGGATATAGAGAGTTCAAGTGCTTTATAGTCAAACCACACCGTAACTTTTGTAGTTATATAGGTGTCTGCCAATTTTCACATTTTGCTTTTTTCTGCTACTTCATATGTATTAAGCAAAAAAAAAAATCACAATAATTTCATAATATTTGATCATAGAAAAAACTATTAAAAATCTATTAACAACACGTAACTGAATATTTTTTTCAAATGTTGTTCTTTGCTGTAAACAACAAAAAGAAGTATGATACATGTGTCTGTGCTTGCACCAGGTTTTTACTAAGGTTTTCCACAGGGGAAAATTCTCTAGAAACAGCTGAATTAATTTATTGCTATACCAGTGAAATTGCAAGTGATATCACTAATACTTTTACAGCTTTCACCAGGAAAACAGATATGGAAATTCAGACACTTGGTTTTATTATTTCCATAGTTGGTTGCTGGTTTCTGTGTGCTCTTCACCAGGGCATTCTGATATGTATTTTCCAAAACAGGAAGTACAGTGGGTCATGACCAAGATCACTGTGAACACCAGTCCCTTCAGAAGCATTCACTAATTTTGTAAATATTGATTTTGGATGCTCAAATCAAAATACATAGCATCCAGCTTATAGAATGGACTGAAAACTAGTGTTTATGGAAGTTAATTCATATTCCTTTAAAGTTGAGGGGAAACTGATGAACTCTGGTAGATTTTATGTATGTTCTGTACAAGAAAATAGTGGCTAAAGGTGGGAGTTTTGATGACTAGTGAGGGTTTTTTGTTTGGTTGGTTCTTATTTTTGTCATTTTACAAAGGGGAATGCCTATCATATTCAGCTAATGCCCAATGATTATCACAATTCTCCTTGACTCTGTGTTCCATGTGTTAATGATCAAGTATCAAAACTACCAGAAACAAAATTTAGCCTGAGGCTTTTGAGAACTTCAGGTTATGTCTCTGTAGGATTATGATAAATATGCTGCTAAAAGACTAAGCAAAGGACTGTCTAGTGACTCAGCAACATTTTCAATTGCCAACTGCATGCAAAGACAGAATTTGCCAGTGACTTGCTGTGGCAATCATTGATGTATCACTGCTCCTACTGTCTTCAGCATCAATCTAAAGCAAAAATCTTTCAACTTATCATTCACATCTTATCCTTATCTCTAAGAAACAAATTGCTATTGTTAGAAGTCTGAAGAGAAGGCTGAAGGGATACTTTATTGCTCTCTACAACTCCTGAAAGAGATTCTAGTGAGGTGGGTGTCACTCTCTTCCCCCAGGTAGCAAGTGACACGATGAGAGGAAATGGCTTCAAGTTGAAACAAGAGAGGTTCAGTTTAGATATTACAAAAGATTTCTTCATAGAAAGAGTTGTAAAACTTTGGAACAGAATTTTCAGGGAAGTGACAGAGTCACTATCCCTGAAAGTGTTCAAAAACATGTGGATAAGGCACTAGAAGGCCTGGTTTAGTGGTGAACCTGTTGTGGGCACTAGCTTGGATTCGACGATCTTACGGGTTTTTCAACCTTAATGATTCTATTATTCTACGAAGCATGGAATAAAACCCCAGGACAACAGGGATGGTAGCACTCCCTTCCCTTCCCTTCCCTTCCCTTCCCTTCCCTT